>CM040241.1:67545323-67857345 GCA_022545495.1 Chrysanthemum lavandulifolium
AAGCAAAGGTTCAGGGGTCCAAGGGTCATGGTTGTTTATTAATAACAAGGACCATTTTAGTAATTCACCAAAACCAAGGACCAAATCTGCAATTCACGAAACTTGAGGATGAAGTTGCCAATTTTGCAAAGTTGTTCCAAGGGTCATTCTTGCCAATTTTCATTAGTACAAGGACCATAAAGACATTTTAAACTTCCAGGACTATTTTTGCCAATTTTTGAAACTTGAAGGACCAAACTTGTAAATTCTCCAAACTTTTACCCAAGGATCATTCTTGATAAATTTTGATTTTGAAAGGACTTGGGTTGACTTTTATTCCAAAACAAATGCTCGGACCGATTTTGTCAAGATTTGAAAGTTGGGGACCTAAAGCGCTAGTTATGCAAACTTAGCTCGATTTTCATCGATTTTAAACATTTTGCATCCGAAACATATAAAATGCAATTTTGAGATATTTTCGGTATTTTGATGCATTTCGAGTGTTTTGAATGTTTTGCGATTCGGATTGACCAAAATGATGAGTATTCACACACTCATCAATCCCCACACTAAACTATTGCTAGTCCTAGCAATCTTTTATGAAAACTTAATGGATTTGAATCTCTTTACCAAAAGCCATTACTTCGGAGTAGACAATTGTTTTAGTTCAAGTAAGAACCTTGGTACAATGATAACCAAATGATTTTGAGCAAATCACCGACTTTCAACGGTTTTGATTTGTCTTTACGAGCCGTTTGCTACGGACTAGCCAACTCTTAGATAAAATATCTTTGGTGAGTGATTACCAATTATGGTTTTCCAAGCGCCTTTACCACAAGCCATAAACTTGCGGGCTAGCCAACTCTTCACTAATTAAAGATATGGTGAGTGAACACCATACAATTTTGGGCAAATTGCAAGTCGTCAACGGTTTGAGATATCTTTACCAAGAGCCGTTTGCTCTGGATTAGCCAATCCTTTTGTTTATTAGACATGGCGGATGATAACCATAAGTGAGTAAGTACAAAACACTTACTCCAAAAACAATTTGGCCAAAAATGGGGAATTGGGTGGTATAATTACATGATAAAATTCGTGAGAATTCCCCAACACTAGAAATGAATATTGCCCTCAATATTCAAAGTACCGTGGTTATGCGAAACATAGAACGTAAAGGGAAATACTACGGCCATTATTTTGAAAGATTTTTTTTTTTTTTTTGAAATTTATATACAACAATGGGAAATTCCCCACTAGGGTGGTAGAAAGTAGAAAGAAGTCGAAATATGGGTGAAAACCCATATGGTGTGCTATTGTTTTTGATTCCCAGTCGCTAGCTTGACTCGATCCCGCATTCATTGGTTCATGGGGAAAGTTTGTAGATCCGGGACAACCACGGGAGGAATGTCCTCTCCAAAATAGTGCTTCAATCGATGACCATTCACTTTAAAATTTGGACCATCGGGTTGAGATAACTCAATGGTTCCATAAGGAAATACTTTAGTGATGGTGAATGGTCCGGACCGGCGGGATTTTAGTTTCCGAGAAAATCTTCAATCTTGAATTGAAAAGAAGGACTCGATCACCGACGTTGAAAAGCGGTTCTTGATTTTGAGTCATGAATCTTCTTTTCTTTTCTTTGTAGATCAAAGAGTTCTCGTATGCTTGATCACGGAGTTCATTTAATTCATTCATTTGAACTTTCCGGTGATCACCGTATCTGAATATCGAAGTTGGCATGTTTCAAGGCCGGTATGCCTTGTGCTCAAGCTCAATCGGCAGATGACACGCCTTTCCGTACACTAGCTTGTATGGAGTACACCGATGGGTGTTTTATAAAATTGCTGGAAGGCCCATATTGCGTCATCTAGCTTATCGACCAAGAGGCACGGTTTTGCCTCTTGTCCTTTCCATAATTCTTTTAATCCCTCGGTTGGAAACTTCCACTTGCCCACTTGTTTGGGGTGGTGCAGATGAGAGACGGTGAGTTACACCATACTTTTGCATGACTCTATCAAGCGGTCATTGCAGAAATGCGTACCACGATCACCGATTATAGCTCGTGGAGTTCCAAACCTAGCAAAAGAGATTTTAAAATTTCACAACAACTCGGGCATCGTTGGTAGGTAAAGCTTTCGCTTCAACCCATTTTGACAAATAGTCAACGGCCACAAGTATGTATTTATTTCCTCGAGATGAAGGAAATGGCCCCATAAAGTCAATGCCCCGGATGTCAAAATCTCACACACTTGAATGGCGTTTTCGGCATTTCATTTCTTTGTGAGATATTTCCGTGACGTTGACAAGCGCCACGAGGTTTTGACAAACTCGTGGCCATCCTTGTAAATCGTGGGCCAATAAAATCCGGAATCAAACACCTTCTTGGCGGTGTAGTTGGGACTATGATGTCCCCAGAGGGTCGAATGGCAAGCCTTGAGAATGTCATTGGCTTCGACCATACACACATCGCTGATGACTTGATCCGCGCAAATTTTGAATAAGTAGGGTCGTCCCGAGTAATGTTTACATCTTTAAAGAATTTGTTTTTGTTGGGACGACATCCCTTTCACCACAAAGTTACCCGCATGGTAATTTGCAAAGTCGACAAACCATGGGGTAGAAGAGTCTCCACGAAAAGAAACCACATTGAGTGTTTCGAGAGGAAATGTTTCGTTTATTTCCTTTTCTCGAACACATTCGGTGAGGGTTTTCTAGGCAGGATGATGATCACACCGTGTTCTCGGCTCCTTTTTATCACATATAATGATATCAAATTCTTGTAGGAGGAGAACCCAACGAGCAATCTCGGCTTGGCATCTTGTTTTGCAAAGAGATATTTGAGAGCCGAGTGATCCGTATACACCACGCATTTGGTCAAGATAAGGTATGGCGAAACTTCTCAAACGCATACACCACGCCTAATAATTCTTTTTACGTAGTGGTGTAATGGGTTTGAGCTTGATCATAGTCTTACTCGCGTGGTGGATAAATTTGAAAATGCTTGGTTTTACGTTGCCCCAAGGCGCACCGATAGCAAAATCACTTGCATCGCACATGAGTTCAAAGGGTAAATCCCAATCGGGGCAACTAGAATGGGTGCTTTCGTAGCTTTTTCTTTAATGTTTCAAAAGCTTTGATGCACTCGGTGAGAAGATAAAAGGAGCATCCTTCTCAAGGAGATGAGTCATAGGCGGCGATTTTAGAAAATCTTGTATGAATCTGCGATAAAACCGGCATGACCTAGAAAACTCCTAATACCTTTGACGGTAGTAGGATGAGGCAATTTGGAAATGACATCCACTTTCGCTTTGTCAACCTCAATCCCATTTTTGAAATCTTATGGCCAAGGACTATGCCTTCTTTGACCATAAAATGGCTCTTCTCCCAATTTAGACAAAGATTAGTGTCTTCACACCATTTTAGCATTTTTTCTAAATGGGAGACATGTTTGAAATGAGTCCCCAATGACCAGAAGTCATCCATAAACACCTCCATTGTTTCCCGATCATGTCGTGGAAAATTGCCATCATACATCTTTGGAGCGTGCGGGAGCGTTACATAGGCCAAAAGGCATCGTCAGTAGGCAAAAGTTCCGTATGGGCGGTGAATGTGGTCTTTCTTGATCCCGTGGATCAATGGGGATCTGAAAATACCCCGAGAAACCATCAAGGAAACAATAGTATTCGTTCCTCGCTAATCTCTCAAGCATTTGGTCCATGAAGGGTAGAGGAAAATGGTCTTTACGGGTGGCTTCGTTTAACTTGCGATAGTCAATACACACGCCATACCGTAACCAATCGAGTTGGAATTAACTCGTTTTCTTCATTGTGACAATGAGTTATGCCACCCTTTTTGGAACACGGTGGATGGGGATGACCCAAGGACTATCGGAGATCGGGTAAATTAAACCGCATCAAGAAGTTTGAGAACCTCTGTTTGATAACCTCATGAATCTTAGGATTCACCCTTCTACGATGTTGGATGCTGGCTTGAAGTCATCCTCCATCAAGATTTTGTGAGTACAAAACTCAGGGTTGATACCCTTAATGTCGGAGAGTTTCCAAGCAATTGCTTGCTTGTGTGACTTCAAGACCTTTATGAGAGCAGTCTTCTCCTCCTCAGTTAAGTCTTTAGCAATTATGACGGGTAATTTATCATCACCCTCCAAGAATGCATACTCGAGATGAGGAGGTAGGTCCTTAAGTTCAACCTCGGGAAATTCTTCAGTAGATGTTTGTACGGATCTGATTTCTTCAATCGTGATCTCTTTCGGAGGGAGTGACGGTAATGGATCTTCATTTAACAATTGCTCAAGATAAAGGATATCTCCCTCCGAATCATAAACACCATCAATTCCCGGCGGAATCGATTCATCATTAGCAAGAAACTCATCGATCTCTTCTAGAAAGAAGTCACCTCCCTCAAACGGAGTAAGAGAGGGGGAAGAGTCGGCAATAATTGGTTGAGAAGATGTGGTGGAATCCCCACTCACAGAATTATGAAAATAACCAAGAAAATCTTGAGAGTACTCCTCTGAAGCAATATCAATTACATCGATTCGATTAACCGATTCAAGATCATAGTTTTCGGAGTACCTCGAAGTTTGATCAAGGTTAAAGGTGATGACTTCATTACCCACACGTAATATGATTTCTTGCTTAAATACATCAATGAGAGCACGGCCCGTTCTCGGGAATCCTCGTCCAACAATGAGGGAACCCGATGATCGGCATCGAAATCAACAACCACAAAGTCGGTGGAAAATGGAACTTTCCTACTTTCACGAATACATCCTCGGTGATGCCAAGAGGACGCGATATAGAACGATCGCAAGCTCAAGAGTCATGCGGTAGGAATGAGTTACGGAAGAGAAAGTTTCTTCCATCTTGAATAAGGCATCAAATTGATGCTTGCACCAAGATCGGCGAGGGCAAAGCATTCAATCATTCTGGAAAAACACAAGGTAGAAGAAATTTTCCGGGTTCTCCAAGCTTTTCGGGAAGCTTCTTTACTTAATCTTGGCGGTTCTCGTTCGAGAGAGTTTTAGCCATTTCAAAGCAGTTTTCCTTGTTGCTTAACATGTGTTTTAGAGTTGATGCAAACTTGGGCATCGGCATGATAGCATTCATAAGCTTATGTCAAAATGTAGTTCTTGGAAAATTTGAAAAATTTTCCATTTGATGGTAGCTTTTCGCGGAGCTTTGCTCATTTAAACATGATGGGTAAGGAATAGAAGTTTTGGATTTGGGGTTTTCAGCGGAGGTTCAAAACAACTCTGGTATGGTTTTGGGTTTCGGGACAACTTGAGGATGGACATCGTTGGTACCTCCGTTATTAGTAGGAAGTTCCTTGTCCTTTGTTGCCTCGGGTTCACTTTCCCTACCTTGGGAGAAGAAGAAGAGGTAGTAGGAATAGCGGGTCCATCATATGAAGCACCACTTACGGTTGTGATCGCCTTTGCATCGCCCCTCGGATTAGCGATCGTGTTGCTAGGTAAAGTACACGAGCCCAGGGTCGATCATTTAAAGACTTCTTAATGTCGAAATCGGCTAACCAACAACCTATTCATTTCCTCTTGGGATTTCATGAATTGCTTCAACAACTCATCGGATGATGGTCCAGTTGGAACAATGGCTTGATTTTGTGTAGGAAAATTCGCCTCTATTGTTTGGATTAGGGCCTTGATTTTGGAAATTTCCTTGATTATTGCCATGAAAATACCACAGGTTGAAATTTCCACGATTACGGTATCTATTAAAATTTCCTTGGTTTTGGAAATTTTGACTTTGATTTTGAAAACCGTTATTTTGACTAAAATTACCTTGGTTTTGAAAACCTTGGTTCGTTCTATTCGATTTTGATTACGGTTTTGGTTTTGGTTGAAACCGGGTGGTCTAGGGTAGTGGTTAGGACGGTGGTTCGGGTCCATAGGAGCACGGTATTGGTTGCCTCTGAATTGGAAATCCGCCCGCGTTTGCTTCAAAAGGGTTACCATCGGTGGCCATCTGGTTGTAGTAGGCATGGGGCCACGCAGTAACACATACTTCCACTTTCTTAACTTGGTGAGAGGTGAAGTTTGTGGAAAGAAACTTTCTTTTGGTTAGAGAACCAAAGCTTGAATTGCTTCAGTGAGTTTGTCAATCTTAGCATCGGTGCTAGATTGACTCACGAGCGATGAAATAGAAGGACCAACACCGACTTGGGAAACAACCGGTTTGCTTCGATGCGGTCACGGACTTTAGACTTGTTTTCAATGATCGCTAAAGCTTCTTTTACGGTTTTACTCAAGAAATTTCCTCCGGTGGAGGAATTGAGAGAATCTTGATCGATTGACTCACTCCATTATAGAAAGTATAGAGTTGCATCAACTCGGAGAAACCGTGGTGAGGACATTTATGAGCAACTCCTTAAAACGATCCCACGATTCATGAAGGATTCATCAAACTTTGTGTGAATTTGATGATTTCGTTTTAAGACTCGTGGTTTTGGAAGGTGGATAGAACTCGTTCACAAATTTCTTCACCGTGTCTTCCCATGTTTCGATCGATTGAGGGGTTGTTTTCAAGCCAATCGGGCTTGTCCTCGAGGAAAATGGGAATAGAAGAAGTTTAACGACATCGGTAGGGACATTCTTGTATTTGATGGTAGATGCAATCTTGTTAAACCATCGAATATGAGCATGAGGATCATCCTTTCAAAACCATAGAATTGACTTGAGGTTACAAGATTTAGTAACCGGTTTTGAGTTCAAAATTTTCACCACAATGGTCGGGATAACAATAACATCTCCATACCCATCGATGGGTGCACGGAGAAGCTCACACATAGGACGTTCTTCCGCCATGATAGCGGAAGTAGTGTGAAGCGATCCGGATCTCGGATCCGATCGATGGGCGAAAGCGTCTACGGATCGCCTTCTTGGAATCGACAAGCTCACGAAATGGGCTCACAGACCTAGAAGAGCGAGTGCGCATACACTAGAGTTAACTCTAAGAAATCTCGAGTTAAGGGAATTATGAAAATGGGGAAGAAGAATCTTTTGAGTTTTATGGTTTTATATATATGTAGAAACAAAAGAAAAATATTTTGTGTTTTATATGTTTTAAGATGTTTTTGGATTTTGGGATTTTGTAAGAAAATATAAATATATATAGATGGTATGAACAAGGAGT
This sequence comes from Chrysanthemum lavandulifolium, assembly GCA_022545495.1. Classification (NCBI taxonomy): domain Eukaryota; kingdom Viridiplantae; phylum Streptophyta; class Magnoliopsida; order Asterales; family Asteraceae; genus Chrysanthemum; species Chrysanthemum lavandulifolium. The sequence goes on from CM040241.1 coordinate 67,552,475, forward strand.
GAATATTCAAATCACTAATCGCTAAGCGTAAGATAATTAGCACTGACTCCCGAAGTGGCGCCAAAATTTGATTCGCTCCCAAACGGTCAACCCAAATTAACCAGGAATGGTCAACCAGAGTCAATCATCTCAGAACATAATGCAATTAACCAGGAGAGCATAGTGTTTCCCCGGGTCGTTAAGTCCCAACGAGCTGTGCGACTGAATAGCCAAACGTGTAGTGATCGGGTGATATTGAACAGGAAAGGGGGTAATGATAGTACTATATGACAAAGGAAAATTGAAACAAAATTAAAAAGCTAAATTATATTAAATAAACGCTATCACTATTTTTAAAATTGGATTTTCTGATTTTCTTTTATAAATTTGAATTAAAACTAATTTTAAACTTTAAAACTAAATTAAAATACTAAAAATTATGAAATTAAAGAGGAAAATTATGAAACTATTTTCAAAAATCTAAAATAACTAAATAGAATTTTCAAAACTAATTTTGTATTTTTTCGATTTATATTCTAATTTCTATGATTTAAAAACTATTTAAAACTAATTAAATTGCTAAAATTACTATTTAAACTAGGAAAATTATGGAAAAATATTTTTTGGCTTTTTATATTTATCTTAATCTATGAAAATTGAAAACTTATTTTTTGAAGCTTTTCTAATTTAATTGCAATAAAGGCTAATTAAAAGTCCTAAAAGCATTTTAAATAAGGAAAAATAGCAAACAAGTAATAGAAAAATCTAAAAATTCAGGAAAGTCTAAAATAATATTCTAAATCTATGAAAAATATAAAACATATACTAGTGCAAGATTATGAAGTCAGTGAAATGTGCTTATAAATAAGACTCAAATTAAGCAAATAAGCACTAGAAAACACAAAATGAACACATAAGCTAGATTATGCTATAACTACCTGAAATGAGCTAAATTCAACTAAGCTATACCACTGAATTATAAGCTACAATGATTTGGTGATTTAAACTTAAGTGCCAAAACAGTTTTTCTATCTACTTTTGAGCTAAAGCACCAGCTTATTCAATAAGCCAATGTGAAAACCAAAACTGGAGACCTCAAGACCACCAGCTTAACTATCTCAAGACCAAGTTTCAGACCCTAGAAAGCTAATTTGAAGCTTGTGCAAAGCTTGCAAGAGGCATGTTTCACACTCAGTGTATCTTTGAGTGTGAGCAGCATATATGGGGCTTATTGGATGACTAATTAATTGCTTAAAACTGTTTCCAAAAATTTCACAAAAATCAGATTTCAATAATAGACCAACTGAACTTGTTAAGTCCAAAATTTCACTTGAATTGAACCAATAATGAATCCATGAAAAATCAACAAAGGTTGGTGAAAAACTGACTTTTACAATTTTGACTTTTGAAACAGAAATGAAAAGTTGACTAAAATGAATTTTGAGCTTAAATTGTGAACTGAATGTGATGTTTTAAGCTAAACTAAAGCTATATTAAGCTACTCTAACTAGTTTCTAAACATAAATCAAGCTTATGATCTGTAAAATTCCAACAGATATGCAAATTAGGACAGATTTAAATGTGATATTGACTTTTTGAGTTCTAGAGTGCAAATTAGTGACTGAATTGGCTCTAATATACCTAAGTGAGACTCAAATGTCAGTTCTTAACTAATTCCTAACTTCTAACTCAATGTAACAGCTTGAACCAAACACCCTTATCAAAGCCAAAATGCAAGTTTAAACCTACAAACTGCTGAACAATGCTCAATCTATCTCAAACTAACCTAGTTGTATCTGAGTGTAGAAATCAAAACTAGTACAAACACAGAATTAAAAAGCACAATATTAATGCAGATTTAAGAACAAAAGGAGACAACAAGGTGTATTAAGCACTTACAACAATCCAAATTTTAATTGCGACTTAAAACAATACCAAACTACCTATTTTAAACCAATCCAACCCAAGACCATTCTGCATCAACCAAATTCCATTTCCATAACTGCTTAACCAAAATTTCCCCACAGTTGACTTTCGTTGACCAGATACCAAATTTGTTGTACTTGAGTTATAAGCTTATCAAAAGCTATTGATAGCTTAGATAAGCTTATTTGAGTTGTAATAAAGCTATTTGAAACTTGATACTTAGCACTTTTAAAATAGGTTTGATTACAGGAAATAAAAAACAGAAAATTTAATCAAACTTTGATTGATCACTTAAAAATAAGTTACACTGATTGAGATGACTTAAATGAGTACAAGGAAGATAAAAAGGTACAATTTAAATAGCTCGATTTTCATCTGATTTTAAACATTTTGCATCTGAAACATATAAAATGCAATTTTGAGATATTTTTAGTATTTTGATGCATTTCTGAGTGTTTTTAAATGTTTTGCAGTTCAGATTTGACCAAAAATGATGAGTATTCACACACTCATCACATATCGTTGGTGATGATTGCTGAGACCTTTGTTAGTTTCACGGAATATCCCAATTCTTCGACAAAGTCCATTAGTTCATCAACAGTAGGTGGTGTAACAAATGGATTTGCAGAGTCTCGTGGAGTGATTCTAGGGGTTTCCCTGAGAGTCACAGTGTTGATATCATACCACTTGTCATCCAGTTTACAAGAGTATGTGGCAGTGATCTTGTCCCATATTACGGTGTTCTAGAATTGTTGCAGGTAAATGGCAGGAATCGTGCACCTGATGGTTAAGGCACCAAAAAAGTTGGTGTTCTTCAGAATATCAACAACAATTCGATAGATTGGGTTCGGTTGGTTTATGTCCACATATACGAAGCAATTGCTTTTAGCAATGTCCACCCATTCATTATGTGGAAGAATTTCCTCCTCGGTAAGTACAAAGGGTGGAGCGGTGGTAGCAAGATTCTCAGAAGAAGTTGTGCCTGACATTGTAATTCTGTAGATCACACATAAAACAACAACAATATCCGGAAATTTTGTTAGGTTAGACAAGATCAGTGGATCAACCTTATTGCAACACCATAACTTAGACACTAATTTAGTGATATAAGCATCACAGTAGCATGCACACATTAGTGAACATGATATGAATGAAGCGAGACATATTAAGTGTAGGACACACAATCATCATAGAGGATAGACAATGAAAGATCGGTAAATGCACACGGACATAGTAGGTATCGATCAACACACAATGACCAAATAAATACAATGAAGGAAACAGCATGTAGGACAAATCGCATAGAGAGAATCACAATATAGACATGTCGCATCAGACAAATCGCATATTTGTGAAGAAAAATCGCTTTATGGACAAATCGCATAATGCATAAGGCAAGTCGCATAGTGAACAAATCGCATTTTGTCAAAGCGCATGGGTCAAAGGTAGTCATCAAACCGCATACGACAAATCGCATGGGACAAATCGCATACTGCAAATCGCTTTCATTTAGAAATTAGTAGAGACAAAATGCATTGTGGACAAATCGCATTGGTCAAGGGCATTTACCAAACCGCATACGTCAAAACGCATGGGACAAATCGCATACAACAAAACGCATTCATTCTAGAAGCTCATGACAAATCGCATACTAAATGATAAAGAGACAAATCGCATTAAGTAGTTGATACGACAAATCGCATCATTTATTTTAAAATGACAAGTCGCTTTATCAATATTATATGGGACAAATCGCATACTAGAGACAAAAAGCATTCAAGCATACAAAGAGACAAGTCGCTTCCAAGAAGCTCCACACAAATCGCATCCAAGAATAACACGAGAGATATAATAATCGTAATATATTTAACAATTCTTCATTAGATAGGCACAATAGTTCCACATAACTGATGAACACACAATCTGATTGCTCTATAACGCATCTTATTAACCTCAAACAAAGTAACAATTCACACAAAACCCTCTCACATTGATACGCATGCACAATCACCCATACACCAACAAACCCTCTCAACTAACCACAACCTAGGACAATATGAAATCATGAACACACAACACATATTTATTCATACCCAGATTACACACAAAGTAGAAACACAAACCTAGATGATATATTAGTCGAATGAAGAAAAAAAAGGAAATCTGCAGATGAATTAATAGTTAGAGGTGATCGTGATGTAAACACAGATGTACTTAGATGAATTAAAGCAACATATAATACCTATGTGTTAAATAAATCGCTTTATGGGATAGAGAGGAAATAGAGATGCGTTTGACCAAATTTCAAAGGTTTTGACCAAATGAAGACAAATCGCATCATATTTATACCAACGACAAGTTTTCAGTATTGACATAATAAGTCCCTATACATGACAAGTCGCATACTCAAATGAATGGACAAACCGCACAAACCCATAACTTTAACAAATCGCATACCACATAAAATATATCGATTAAATCACTCTAAGTAACATGTAATGGCACACCAAGATCGAGATCATAATAACCAAGCAAGATAAATGACACATATCACAAGAAATTATCTAATGGTAATCATGCAGAGACAAATTGACAGTCAGGAATGGCAGAGTGATTAATTCTCCCCCTCAATCAATGATACAAATAAGAGTGGGTGATCATTGATTAAATAAAACCCTAGCTATGAATCCTAGACGTCTTGGGTATGTGAGTGTTACTGGACAAGTTTTACAAGACAAGTATAATATCTGTTCGAACTTCATCTAAAGACCCGTGCCATTATTGAATGACATTTCTAGGACCGTAGATGTTATCGATAACAGATGACATGTTTAAGATTCTGTTTTTGTAATTTTCTGATTTTTCAAATTTTTATGGATTTTACAAAATTTTAATTAACTATCATTATACTATAAAAGTAGTATATAATTTTTTTTTTTTTTATGAAATTATTCGTCAACCAGTAAGGTACGAGTCCTAAGCAAAAGCGATCAGGAGTCACTGATAACGCTCAGATTGTACATGTTTTCAGTAGCGTTATGTGTGCTTTTGTATATGTTATTTGGTTATATTTGTATGATTTCAGTGCTTAATCGCATCAAAAGATGTTTGGCTAGTATTTATAACCAAGTACAGGGAAACGAAAGGAAAAGTAAAAGAATGTTCAACAAATGGAAGATTCCCATTTCACTATGGTTTCTACACCCGTTCCTTTGGGATACCATAATCCTAAATATGTAGTGCCTTTAATGTATCTAAATATTCGTTTTACGGCTTCTAGGCTTGATGATTTTGGATCTTCTTGAAAGCAAGCACATAGACAAACACTAAACATAATGTTGGGTCTACTAGCCATGAGATAAAGTAGGCTACCAATCATTCCTCTATATTTAGTGTTATCTACGGATTCACCTTCCTCATCCTTGGTGAGTTTCGTTTCCGAGGACATGGGTGTTTTAGTGGGTTTTGAGTCTTCAAGACCAAATTTCTTAAGCATATCCTTTATGTATTTAGATTGGTTAAAGAATATGCCATCTTCTAGTTGTTTAATTTGAAGTCCTAACAAGAAGTTTAACTCACCCATCATACTCATCTCAAACTCGTCGTGCATGATTTTTGAGAAATCATCACATAGCTCTTGACTAGTTGATCCAAATATGATGTCATCAACGTATATTTGAACTATGATAACGTGTGATTTATTTTTCTTGGTAAAGAGAGTATTATCTACTAAACCTATGGTGTATTTGTGTTCAACTAAGAAAGTCTTAAGCCGATCGTACCAAGCTTTTGGTGCTTACTTAAGTCCATATAATTCCTTTTTAAGTTTGAAAACATGATGTGGTTTTTCAAAGTCGGTGAATCCGGGAGGTTGTGCAACGTATACTTCTTCGTTAATGAACCCATTTAGAAATGCACTTTTAACATCCATTTGAAATAATTTGAAGTCATGAGCACATGCATATGCAAGTAAGATTCTAATAGACTCGAGCCTAGCTACCAATGCATAAGTTTTGTCGTAATTAATTCCTTCTTGATGATTATAGCCTTGTGCTACAAGTCTAGCCTTGTTTCTAGACACTACACCATTTTCGTCCATTTTATTTCGAAAATCCCATTTCGTTCCAATTATAGTTTGATTTTTAGGTTTTGGAACTAATTTCCAAACATCATTTCTAACAAATTGGTTTAGCTCCTCTTGCATAGCAATTACCCAAGATTCGTCTTTTATTGCTTCGTTTATGTTTTTCGGTTCAACGGACGACACAAAGCAAAAGTAGTTACTTTGATTTTGGGCTTGTGATCTTAGTGTTCTTTGATTTAATTGTCCTATGACCTTTTCTAAAGGGTGACTTTTGGATTCTTTGATATTTATAATTTCTTTATTTAATGGTTCATCTTCCTTGTTATTAATTTCTTGACTTTCAACAAGTTGACTTTCAACTAAGTCATCATCTACCAAAGGTGATATCTTAGAGGGAGGTGGACTTTCGTCGAATGTTATGTTCAACGATTCCTCGACTCTCATTGTTTATTTGTTTAAAACTATGTATGCTTTGCTAGTTTGTGAGTAACCAAGAAACACACCTTTATAAGACTTTGGGTCAAATTTGGTGAGATAGTCTTTGGTATTTAGAATAAAACATTTACATCCAAACACTCTAAAGTATCCTAAAGTAGGCTTTTTGCCTTTATAGATTTCATAAGGTGTTTTGTTCAAGAAAAGACGTATTAAGACTCTATTTAAAATGTATGTGGAAGTGTCAACGGCGTTACACCAAAACTTTTGAGGTATGTTTTGTTCATTAAGAATTGTTCTACTCATTTCTTGAATAGTTCTATTCATACGTTCTACAACACCATTAGATTGGGGTGTTCGAGGAGCCGAAAAGTTATGAGTTATACCATTTGTATCACAAAAGTTTCCAAATTGTGTTTCATTATCGAACTCGCGACCATGATTTGTTCGGATTTACATAATGTTAACACCTAGTTGATTTTGAATTTTCTTACTAAGTATTTCAAATTTATCAAAGGCTTCGTTTTTAGTTTTCAAAAACATTGTTCAAGTGAACCTTGAGTAATCATCTACTATGACCAAAGTGTAGAAGTTGCCTCCATATCCTTTTATAGCGGATGGACCAAACAAGTCCATATGCAAAAGCTCTAGACACTTGGATGTGGAAACCATGTTTTTAGCCTTATGGCTACTATGAACTTGTTTACCAATTTTGCAAGCATCACAAAAGTGTTGGTCATATTTCAATTTGGGTAGGTTTCTAACTAGCTCTTTTGAGGATAGAGATTGAATGAGTCTCATATTAGCGTGACCTAAGCGTCTATGCCAAAGAGTAGAGTTATCATCTAAGGTTGTTAAGAAAAGTTTGTCTTTAGAAAGTTCTATCTATTTTCATGACATATATGTTATTTTTGTTAACTCCTTTAGCTATGGTGATACCATCTTTTAGTATTTTACTACCATTTTCTTCAAATAGTACTTTATACTTTTTATCACATAGTTGGCTAATACTAAGTAGATTAAATCCTAATCTATCAACATGAGTAACATTTTCAATAGTTAGGAGTTATGAGCGATCGTACCTTTGCCAATGATTTTGCTTTTGAGATTGCTACCAAAAGTAACATTACCTCCGTAATACTCTTGGTATGTTGAGAAGAGGCTTTTGTTTCCCGTCATGTGTCTTGAGCATCCACTATCTTTTATCCATTCATCAGGTTCCAAGCCAACTTTCAAGCATACTATGACACAAATAACTCAAGTGTTTGGTCCCCAATATCTCATGGGTCCGTTTAGGTTAAACATACCATTTACTTGTTTCATGTATGGAAATGATGGGTATGGGTTCCATGGCATGTAATTAGGAGTTTGATATGGTATAGGGTAGTTTTGATTCCAACCGGTATGTTGATAGGTGGGTTGTATGTTGTAGTTGCTTTTGGGAAATGGGCATTTAGCAATAGGTGTTTTAGGCCGTTGTTGAGTAGTTTTAGATCTAAATTCATTTTTAGAAAGTCTTACTCCTAATGTAACAGCAGGTTTTAGTTTAAAAACATCCTTAGATTTCTTAGTTACCTTGACAAATTCACTACGGTCCGTTTTACAAACTGTTGTCCTTCTGCAATACCACGGAACCAATTTTCCGTGGACCAAAATAGTCCGTGGTGAACGACTATAGTTGGGACGGTTTGTTTGTCTTTTCCGGCCGTTTAGTTTGACTACTTGGAATCATTACTTCATTAAAACCTAATCCACTTGTATTTCTTGCTACTTTTGAATATTTACTATTTCATCGGCACAAGAAATGTTTTTGTTAAAACTCTTAAACTTAGAGTTATGTTCGATAAGAACTTCTTGTGTGAGTTTTAGCTTTTCTATTTCAAGACCAAGCTCTTGACATGATTTACAACCATTGTCATTAGCCTTGCCTTTTTCTAATTTTTTTGCCCTTTCTTTTAGCTCATAGACTTCGTTTTCTAAAAATTCTTTTTTAGTCTTTAAAAACTTGTTTTTAGTTATGATTTTTAAGCTAAGCTCACACAATTGATTATATTGTTTTTGAAAAGTGTCATCATCAATAGAAGAGTAAGATGAGTCAGAATGTACCTCGTTTGATTCATGTGCCATGAGAGCGATCTCATCCTTACTTGATTCTTCGTCATCATCACTTTCACTCCAAGCACCGCTTACAAAATCTCGTTGAGTTTTGCTTTTAGGTGGCTTGGGGCAATCTCCTATTAGATGACTTGTATCACCGCATCTAAAGCACTTCCTTTCACCTTTTCCCTTTTTGTCATCTCGGTCTTTCAGGAATGACTTCTTTTCATCTCGGGGTTTCCTTACGAACTTTACTCTTCTTCTAAATAACTTTTTGAAATCTCTTACGGCCATAGCATACTCCTCGTCTTCACTATCCGAGCAAGATTCTTCATCATCACTAGATTCCGTTCTTGCCTTTAGAGCAACGGATTTGACTTTCTCTCTTTTTCCTTTGATGATTTTCGAATCTTTCTCCATCACCATTTCGTGTACTTTGAGATTTCCAATTAGCTCGTCAAGTGACATTATTGAGAGATCTTTTGATTCCTCAATAGCCGTTACTTTTGCTCTCCACTTTGGATGGTGTGCTCTAAGAAATTTCCTGACACAGTTCTTGCTATGAAAAGATTCATCAAGTGCTTTAAGAGAAGTAACAATAGTATTAAAGCGAGCAAATCCACAATCAATGGTTTCATCTTCAGGGATAACGAATTCTTCATATTGTTGAACAAGAATATCAAGTTTGTTATCCTTGACTTGTGAATTCCCTTGATGTGTAATAATTAAAGATTCCCAAATATCTTTGGCGGTTTCACACATAAAAATTCTTTCATATTCTTTTCTAGGAAAAGTAATATAAAACATCATTTTAGCTTCATTATTTTTAGCTATTAATTTCTTTTGTTCATCACTTGAAATATCTTTTGTTGTAGGATTAAAATCACCTTTAATGATTACAAACCAAAGATATATATCTTTTGATTTTACATATGTTTCAAAACGGTTTTTCCAATAGATAAATCCATTGGTTTCAAAGAGTGGTGGTCATTGCATGGATTGCACTTCTTTAAAGTTTTCGGAATCCATTGATCGTTTCAAGTTTATAAAATACAATATATTTTAGAAAATCTTGAGCAACGAGGCTCTGGTACCAATTGTGGAAAACTAGAAGTGGGGTTGAATAGTTTTACCGTTTAAAATCTTTGTTTGAAACTTTATTGTAAGATTAATTGATATTGATCAAGGATATGTTTGTGATGAATAAATAATACGCAAGCAATATATAATAAGTAAATAAGGAAAGAAACAATCAAACCACGACAAAGTTGTTTATAGTGGTTCGGTCTACAAGGACTCTTTTTCCTTGCCCAACTCCACTACCCGAGTCTCTAACTCGAGAGTTATCTTCACTAATCAACAAGCTCTTTTAACCGTCGGAGAAAACCTTTACACGTCGCATACACAATATTTCCGACACAAAGCTATATGTCGAGTTCTTTTACAAGGTTACAACCAGTCCCAACGCACTACGGATTTTGAGGACTAAATTACTAACCACTCACACTAAAAGGTTTAAGATGGTTTGGTATACAACAATGATGTATGAAAAATACTAGATCACACAACAACAAAACAAACAAGTCTTCCAACTAATTGTTGAAGCTTGATCTTCTTTGCTACAAAAGATGATCACTAGAATGAAATGAAACTGAGTTAGAAGTAATAGAATGAGAGAATGTATGTGTTTTATTCTAATGAGGGATAAGAAAACAACTTGGGTTGGCTTGCTATTTATAGGCCAAATGTTTAGCAGAGCCACGGACTGGACGAAACCAAAAAGGGTTCGCCTTGTTTATTTTTAGTTCCGATTCGACGAAGAGATCTCAAAAATCTTTCCAAGATCACCCAAATCTCTCCAAGATTATGCAAGATATGTTGAGTGCATATCTAAACAAAATATTCTATGAAATCTTCTAAAGATTTCAAATGTGATGCATGCCATGATGTAATATGTTGTTTTCCATTTTAGAATTAATATGTTACATAAGTAAATACATATGAAATGTTATGTTTAAAGAACTAAAGATTTCAAATGTTGATGCACATTATAGTTTAGAAGGATATCAATGTTAATTGATACATAGCTAATGTGATAAGATGTAAATGCTCAAGTGATGAAAACTTTATTTGAGAAAAGCTTGTTTTAATGTCTATTAATCTTGACAAGCTTTATACTTTACAAAAATGAAATTTACTTTTGTCGTTAACAAAACAAGGTAAAGATCATAAAATATAAATAACGTTTTTGGACGATATTTGTATTAACAACCCATTTGAGCCATAATAGAATCTAAAAATGACCAATTTAGAGTATCAAAAGCCTTTTAAAGTCTACCTTGAGGATGAACATTTTTTTCTTGTTTAGTTTTGTCCATTCAATGATCTCGTCTACTAAAAGGGGGCCATCAATAATTTGTCGACCTTTAATAAAAGTAATTTGAACTTCACTAACAACCAAAGATATTACTAAGGCGAGTCGGTTTGCAAGAATCATGGCAGTAATCTTCTATTGACATCCAATAAGACTAATAGGCCGAAAGTCATTGGTTGAAGCTAGTCTTCAGTTTTGGGGACAAGGGTTATAAATGATGAGTTGCAACCAATAGGAGTAAAATCTTATGATTCGAACTCTTTGACATAAGATATTATATCAGGACAAAGGAGGTTCCAATGTTTCTTGTAGAATTTCAATGAAAATTCATCCGGACTGGAAGCCTTTTCACTACCACAACTCCAAATTGAATCTTTAATTTCTTGGATAGAAAAGGGTTGGTCAATTAGAGAAACATTGACTGAGGAATTGTTTTTGAAAAGGTTGCTCGAAAAAGAAGGTCTCCTTGAGAAATCTTCATCAAATTTTAACTTAAAAGTGGTGAAAACATGATCTTTAATCTGTAGCGGGTTCGTGGTCCAAACACCATGGATATTAAAGCTATTCATCCTAGACCATGAAAAATTATTGAATTTCCATCACCTTAAAGTGCCCAACGAGATTTGCTTTTTGGCGAAGATCTTTTATTTTAAGATGTTCAAGATCGAATAAAGCTTTTGTTAGGTTTTACTAATCATAACAATTATAGTAAACATGTAAACATCATCAAAGCATGCAGCGGAAGTAATAGGAATAATACTTGTAAATTAATTAACCGAATTAAAAGTATATGCGTACCTTTTGCGAATCAATACAATTAGGGTTTATGAAAAACCCCCAATTAAGATCAAGGAACAAGAAACCCTAAACCCTAATAAATTAGGGTTTATGAATGTCGACCAAACCCTTGTCGACCAACCAAGATATGCAAACCCAAATGTATTTGCTCTTCATTCTTGTACACACGTATTAGTAGCGAATCAATGAGAAAAGCCAGGTTCTTGAATCACAAACAACCAAACACTTGTATTTGATCTTGGAAAATCAAACCTAAGGTGTTTAGGGATGTAGACGATCGGCCAAGACTCAAAGGAGAGGGGAGGAGAAGAAGTTAGGGTTATTAGGTGATCCAAGATTAATTAGAATTGAATACAATGAGTTTGTATTTATACTAATCAAAACTTGATGACCAAGTTAGGGCATGAATGGGTTATGGAAACCCATCCACAACCGGCCATCCAACCCAAAAGGGTTCTAGAACATTCCCGACTTATATTTTCATCTCTAGTCCCTTAACATTATATTTAACGACCGTTAGCCAAACACCGTTAAATAATAAATCTCGATAAGTGTTTATTTGTGAATAATAATTAAATATAACATTTTATATATTAATTATTATAACATTGATTCTCATACGTAATGTGTGCAATCCCGAAGTCTCGAGTTCGAATTCGGTCATACTAATATTAATAATTATCCATAAACCTTTCAGCTCCCACTTGGATATTACTTAATATAGTAATGACATTGGTTTGTCTAGCTTTAACACGTCAATGCCCCCAGATCGAATCGAGTGTGGTTTCCCTAGAAAAACCATTTTTAATGATTCATCATTAATACTTATCCTTTTACTTCTAATACTTCATTAACTGTGAATATGGATCGAGTCATTTCACAAGTTAATATTTTGTTTCTCGCTATATCTGATTGAACATGATTACCAAATATTCTGAACATATTCCAGATAGATCTTGGTTAAGGCCTTACAAACATCTTGCCAATCCTACGAGGGGCCCAAACATTATTATGCTTTGAAACAAATTCAAATGAGCAAATTCTCTTGACTACAAGCAAAACTCATGAACTTTGCAACACTTCTGAAAACAGCCCTTATAACCACCTTTTACGGATAGCGTTAGACTATTTCACACAAGTGCACTACATTCATAACAGTTATCTGGTATCTCAAGTCTGAGGATAAACACTTCATGATATACTTAATGACAAAGATCCGTAAAGTATCATCATGTAAAGTTGGGATTTGTCCTATATTCAATTCATTGAATATCATGTGAATTTGGCATGTCCCTACGCATCAATATACTTAAAGTATATTCTACAAAACTCGATTTGTCTTAATTCAATGACATTCCCACATCATTGATCGACAACGGACTTTTAGAATAACATAAGTTATTCACGGATTAAACATGCAAATATAGGATATAATATTAAGAAAATGAAAAATAAACATAACCAATATTTTATTTCATTTAAATAATATTTGTTCAAAACATCCCTTATCCAAATACTAAATAGATCAATGCATGATAATACTTGTTAATGAATTATGCCTCAAGTAATGACAATCATACTTGTTGACAAGGCATAATTTCAACTAACTTTGATCTATTAGAATTTTGAGAATACTTATTTCAAGAATTCAACTAGTGAAGTTCTTGTATGTGTGCATTCAAAATATCTTGATATTGCCACATAATATTTCATAAAGTTATGACATCCTCAACTACTAATTTATGACAATCAAACTTTCAAATATTTTAAAGTTTAAAGTATTCTTATTCTTTATTGTATAATGCAACTGTGCTCTTAGTTGAGCACAACTAGTTCACATGGCCATCCACAAGGATGAAATCCTCCCATGACTAGTATTGAGTGTCATCTCAATTATACCAGCATCATTGTATACAAACAACAATATGATATTTTTTAAAATCTCCGTAAGCTTCAATATCTACAGTGTAATGATTGATGCCTTCAAACTTTCAAGTTTGTTGGCTATGACAATTACGCAACAATTGTTGTATTGCTCATCAGTAGAATTTTGAGAGCAATTCCAGGCTGAGAATGTAATTCTAGATTCAAACATATTCTATTAGAATATTCATTACACTAGTTATCTAATAACTTCATTAGATATCAATGTTGTCAAATCATCTTGCATTCAAGCATGATACAACAGTAACATGATGTACATGAAAAATCCTTATGTTAAACAAAGATTTAATTTATGTTCTACATATCCATTTTCCAAATGATATATCATGTTCTATTAGACTCATTTATTTTACCGCACATGTTTATTAATAATAAACATATATTCCAAGGTTGTATGTCTTATTTTCTAAATCTTTCAAGTGAAGTTCCATTCCAAATTAAACTAACATTTATCTTAGATGGAATGTTACTACTCATAACAGTTAAGATTTTAAAGAAAATAAACATAATACTCCCACTAGCTTTCAGGAATACTTAGAAATTATCTTATTTTAATTTTAAACCAAAACTTGGATTTAATAGTTAAACATAAGAATCATCTCCTAGATGCATGCATATATCCATTTATGGATTCTTGCAGTTTGCACATTTCCAAAGATTATGTGAATTCATAAAACTCCTTTCGATTGCTTATCGTCCTCGCAAAAGCAATCACACAAGAAATAGTTTTAATATTCCATTGTCATTTTCATATCGGTGAAAATAATTATGACAATTATAATCATTATATATTTAATGTGCCAAGGAAAGAATATTCATCACGATTAATTGCTTAAGTGTGATTAATAATCTTGTCACAAGTCATGCATTAAACACATGTACAATTTTGTCCATATGATTTCTACACAAAGATTTAAACCACTAGGGTTTTCCTTCCTTTGAAGAAACTCATTACTATTAAGATAAACCAAGTTTTCAAAGTTGATTATCTTTTGGATGACATCTTAACATTCATAATATGAATAATTTACCACAATTCAATATTAGGTAATATATCATTATGATTAACGGTTTACCATGATCCTGTAATTCATATTTCTCGTCATATCAAATATCTCGAGATATCCTTGCGGATCTATGAATGAGAATTCCTCCATTTTGAGGTCTATCATATTTTACCTCATCATGATATTTACTAGTGTATTTTAGAAGATTATGTGTTTTGTAATTGTAATTTAATCTCTTCAAGATCTAAACAAAACTCCCACTTGCTTTTGTAATTTAAAGACTATCTATGAATACTTTAGCAATTAGAACAACACTAAATTATTTTCTTGTGGGATATTACAAATCACATTAACAGTTCGTAAATCTTGTTCGTTAATAACCTACTCCATAAGTAGTTTTAACAAATCAGAACTTCAATATAAGACTCAATGTGATTCATCACATTCCATACTAAAATGGTGTCTTAATAATCTTCTAGGTTTGAGTTTTATTAAGTATATCCAATCAATACTCAATTTCTAACCTTGATAACTTGAGGAAGAAAAGAGGATATAGTTATCTTGAATCAAAAAATATGACAAAAGTTTGATTCTTCTAACTGAACATTCCAAATACATACAGTATTTCATTAGAATTAATATTGTAAGACTATCTAACAATATTTAAGATAAACTTATTTCATTTGGCTTACCTATTTACCAACTAAGTCAACTTAATGGTATAATAGAATATTCAAGCCAATTGCATGTTTTATAACATAAGTATTCTTTGACCAAGTCAAAAGACATAACAGTTATAATATCTTACTTTATATTATAAGTCTTTAAAAGACTTCAAGTTTGTGAGTTTATACAAAAACACATAATCATGTATAATTTAAAGTTATTATGAACACCACGCCATGGTTTCAATTATTTAATTTTCAAGTTAATAAACTATTTATTTATGTCATTCCAAGAAGTGTCCAACTTAAGAAACTGTAAAGCATCCACGCCCGATCTCACAACAAGTGGAGATTTACCTTGAGATTACAATCTAGCCAAGATCTCACTTAACCTAAAATGTAACTTCAAGTGTTTCTATATTTTGAATGACATAAGACATAAAAGTAGTCTATGTTATAATCTTGACACATGTTCTAAACAAGTCAATCTTATTAGAACGTTAATCTCTTACCTTACGATCAAGAGAATCCATCAATCATATTTGTACGTGTTGTTCCTTTGCACACATAAATACTTCTCCCACTTGTGCATGGAACAACATCATATAGAAGATAGACACCATGACATTTGTTTGTTTATGTGAGCAATATGATAGTGTCATAGATATATAAGCATTACAAGTAGATGTAGGAACACTTAATTATCAAGGAAAAGTTCATGACTATCCTTGAGAATATGAATGTCTACATTTTTGAACGTAATGTATTATTTCAAGAAAATCTAGAAATAATCGAGTTACTACCAAGATAATAAATCTTGTAACTCCCACCGAATTAGACAACGTTACAATAATGTCTTATTCAAGAATACACCATACTCCTCTTGGATTTGAAAAATTGTAAGTATTTCATTAACCAGTGAAAATAGCGTGCTATTACGTTGTTACCCCTTTTAAAGACCATTCGTAACAATTACTTAGGTATTAAAAGAGTGTATTCTACTTTGTAGATGATGAATCATCCATCAATGCTATTAACTTGAAAAATTGAGCATGCAATTTCTTCCTTAATAGGTCTACTATCCCCACAATGGTGTGTAGCACCTTTAATTGGTCAAAGCAAAACAACTAGATAAACTATACTAGTTTGTCTTTTACCAATTTTGCGGTAATTAGTCTAGCTTCTAATTTAATAACTCATAAAATGTCAAACATGTTTTCTAGTTGACCAAAATGTCATATAAGAATTCAATCACCAACAGAGGGTAATGAAATCTCTTAAGGAAAACATGGTGTGCAATTTTCTTAACTATTAATGTTGCTATGAGTTATATATTAGAATTTAGACAATTATAATGTTCCTAATATACCTTTCTCAATCATGAAAAGGAATAGAATTGAGTCTCACTCTTCTTCCATGGAAAAGAGTTTATGCTTGTCTTTTAGTAAATTTTTCTTGATCAAACATTTGTTTGAAAACAGAACTAGATCAATTTACCAAAGCCGAAACCATATTTACGGTTTAATGTTGCATTAATACAATCAAAAGAATTAACAAAATTCAATTTTAGTATTTTCGATAATTAAATCTTTCAAGAAAAGAAAATACCATTTGGTCAATATTCATATTAACCATAGTATTTTCCTTTGTATGGTTGAAGAGGTAAACACTAGGTTTGAGAATACTTTGTATGGGTATTTCCTTGGTAAACGCCTTGCTTTTCCCGTTGTTGATTACTTTATACAATGTGTGGGCTAAGTTTGGTATACAAAAGGTAATGATGAATGCAAAGGGTTCTTCTTTTTAAGTTTAATTCAAGAAAGGTGTTGATGATGTTATTGAAAACGGTCCTTGGTTGATTAATAATGTACCTATTATTCTTAAACCATGGACAGTGAACACCAACTTACTTAAAGAGGATTTGACCAATATTTCGGTGTGGGTTAAATTCCATGAAGTTCCTCTTGCTATGTTTTCTGATGATGGCCTTAGTCTCCTTGCCACATTGATAGGCACGCCTAAAAGGTTAGATGCCTTCACTAGCCAAATGTGCAAGGACTCGTGGGCCGTAGTAGTTTTGCTAGATGCATGATTGATGTGAAGTCAGATGGGGTTCTTAGGGACAGACCTTCTCGTTGAGATTCCGTTACTTGATGGGTCGGGGTCGACTATCGAGACGATACGGGTTGAATATGAGTGGAAACCACCGCATTGTGATAAATGTAAGATTTTTGGTCATACTCCTATTGATTGTCCTAAAGTTGTTGAACCTCCCACTCAGCCTTCTAAGCGTGCTAATGATGGTTTCAAGACGGTTAATAATAGGAAGAAGGGAAAGCAAGGTGGGTCTTCTATTCCGGGTCAAGGAGGGTTTTCAAACTGTTGTGGGTAAACAGCTTCAATACCAACCCAAGAAGAATCCTCCGAACCTAAGAAAGTGGTAGTCACTAAGAAGAATGCTTCGATGTGGCTAGTTCGAGTGGAACCAAGATCGCTACATCTAACGGTTTGATGCTATTAATATGGAACATACGGATGCGCCGGTATTCTTTCTAATGACAATATCAAGGATGTGGATTCGGTTGTACAATGGAAGTTAATGATGATAAGTCTACTAAGGCAGTCTTGCATCACAAGAGCCTCTTGTGAGTGATTTGAAAGAGATGGAGTCGGAAGTGGCTCCTCAAACTAGTGATTCTTGTATACCTTTGCCTCTTCTACTAAGAGAGTTAACCCTTTTCTAAAGTGGGAGAGATTGTAGTGTCCGATTCGAAGATGAGGTTGTTGCTAACCCATTTGATGAGTCTCGCTAATATATTTGGTGGTGGCCAAGAGTTTAAAGATGAGTATGATGACTATGATTTCGATGACTATGCGAAACAGTTCGTAATCTTCCGGGAATTTGGATGCCTTTAATGCCATGTATGGCACAACGCTTCAAGGTCCTAGGAAGTAATTTTATTTCTTTGTGTCATATGTTATCATTTGAGTAGTGGTTTGTTTTCTTGGTTAGAAAGCAGAAGTATCTTGTTATGTAAGCTCTATGCCTATGTAACGGGCTGAGATATGGAATTTCACTCATATCCATTGTACTTAAACATTTATTTGGTTAATATATTTACCAGGGTGCAGGATTACTCCCCTTTACCCATAGTATTTTCCTTGAATTTTGGATCCTTATTATCATAGTTCCACCACATCAGTTGATCTGGTAGTGGTGAAAGTATAGAATAGGTAATCGTTGAAAAACGATAATTGACAAACAAGTTTTCAATTCCAAAAGTTATGGGATTTACAATTTTTCCAAAACAATTAATGCAAAATGTAAGCATGTTTTATCCCATCTTATGCCTTAAGTCATAGGTCTCACTAACTAACTTAATTAAGTTGTCTAATTTAGAAACCGCAAATCATTGTCGAGGTCTCACACAACAAAATAATTCACCTTGTTATTGTAATCTAGATCAAGGTCTCACATAACTAAATTACAACTTCAAGTGTTTCATATCATTAGATGGAATAAACTTAAATTTAAAGGGTACAATTTTTTGACGTGTAATCAAAACTTATGTATAAAGAAGCATGCATACAACTTTATAACACAAAAAATTTCAAAACCTTGCTCATAGTTTTAAATTGCTAAGATTAAATTCTAAAATTTTTTAATCGATGCGTTGAGAAACTTACAACTTTGCACTAAGATGCTTCGTACATAGAATAGTTATACTAGGTAGCTCCAATCGAACGCATACGGGAGAGGACCGTAAGGTAGGCCAAGCATAACCTTAGACATCCTTTCAAAGGTGATGCATGCACTTCTTTGAACCCCTTTTGAGTTTGTTCTAGTGGGTGAGCCGTTCTAACTATTCAAGACAACATGATCGATCGATTAAAAGTTCAAGATTTAATACTTAGAAAACAAATCAAATTTCGCCATTATTTAGTCCATTTAATTTTCTATTCTCAAAACCCTTTTGCTTACTAACGTGTCATACAATATAAACAAAAGGCACTTTAATAAAATTAAAAGGAACTCAAATAATATACATATAACTTAACAATTAACATATGTAAAACAATTAGCCACATGCATAATTGGTTCGATAAAACCCTAATAATCAATTCTAGGTTTAAGAATGCATATGTTTAACCAAGACTTCCACGTGTTTTCATCAAGTATGTAAGATATAACTTTTCACATACACATCAAACCATAACACAAAGTAGCATATAGATGGAATTCTAGAGAGAAAGTTAGAGGTTTAGGGAACTTAGTGAGAGAAAGTGAAAGATATTATTATGAGCTCCAACTCTACCTTGGAAGGTAGAGAGTATTTATAGTCTTACATAAATCGCCACACATCGGGTCGTGGATCGTGCATACAGTGGGTAAAGACCCGTCTGTCCTCCACGGTGTTACTTAACTAAATACTACTTAACTTAAAATAACTACGACTACGAGCTTAACGATTACATATACTTGAGGTGACCGATTCTTTAATACCGGAATTTCTAATTCCTAACAATCTCCCTAAGGAGGTCACCTCAATTATGTACCAAAATTACATTGAATACAAATAGATAATACATTAACAATTGATCTTGCATTCTTGATGTAGTCTTTGCTTCTAAGCTTGTAGTCATTGATTCTTCACATTGCATGTTTGGTTACTTCAAGTGGAGGTCTTTACCGATCCACGTGATAATAATTTTGAGCCATCATTTGAGATCATCACTATCAAGAATCTCGTGACATCCTTTGTGGTGTTGGTATTATGTGATGTTGTGACTTTAGGACCGACATGCTCACATTCGGATCATGATATCTTCTCATCGAGTAGCGGAAGCATTTGTTGAATCATGATATTGGCGTACAGCAGCGTAAGCATGGAGTGAAAATATCGAGTCATTGATGCACTAATCATGATTTCTTTCGAGATGAATGTGTTAAGTGAGCATGCGGCTATGGATTGACCGCTTCATTCGATCACCGCAAACGCCGGGCGCACCGCATACAACAATTAGCAATAAATCGCACGAAAGTGTCTTTGATCACTTCGTTGAATTGAGGTACACGCCCACGGTTCCCGCTGATCAAGACATGTACCGCCTGTGATCGTATAATTCAAGAACTTCCTTGATGTGGTTTCGAATGCTCTAGCTGTTCTCAAACCGAACATCTCAAAGAAGACAACACGGAGTGAGTGAACCAATAAATTTAAGTCCACCGATTGATGAAAAGATATTTGAAAACAATCATGTATTGCTCAATAGAAATTGTTTTTGCAATACATTGAAGGTTTTAATGAAAATCAATTATCAATCATAAAACACCTTTGATTTGAAATATTGAGTACACGGTCGATGTGCTAAAGAAAAGAGTTGTTAAGCACAAAGACCGGTTTTCAAAGGTATCCATCAATCCCTAACTCGAACCGTGATTGATTCAAGAAATTGAATCGCCCCATTGTTTCTGCTCGCTTGTCACATGGTTGATCCATATAATAGATCTCACATGCCACCTACCAGAGCTTGTTTGATGTTGGCTCGAAGGCTTTCCATCTTCATTGTGAATGTGTAAACACATCACTCGGATGTTCGCAATACCACAAGGATAATGCGAGGACTCAAGATATAATCTCTTTCCACATTGTGTGAAAGAGAGTCTTCATTGAAAGTGTCCTAATGAGATTTATTGATGATCTCGTGGCTCTAGACTCAATTTGTGCATATTTG
Organism: Chrysanthemum lavandulifolium; assembly: GCA_022545495.1. Lineage (NCBI taxonomy): Eukaryota > Viridiplantae > Streptophyta > Magnoliopsida > Asterales > Asteraceae > Chrysanthemum > Chrysanthemum lavandulifolium. Next base: position 67,573,520 of record CM040241.1, read on the forward strand.
GATCCCGTGTCGAGACTAGGGAGAGGTCTCCTTCTTCAATATCAACCATCTCTAAGAGAAAGTCGATAGATAATGTCGGTTCCCGTGAGAATGAAACAAGTCCTTTTAAGAGGAACTTGAGTGGTTTGGAAAGTTGAAGTGCAAGCGCCACCGGGTCCATGACGCCTTGTCTTCAATACCGATGTTACCATCGAGCATATGAATTGAACCCGGTTTTCGCCCTAAGGTTGAATAAATGGAGGCTATTTGTTTTCACCCTTTCCTCATTCAATTCTTTTAATTCTTCAACCCTTCTGCTTACCGAGACTTCATAGCTAGAACCTTGTTGGGTTTATTCCAAGACTAGCTCGGCCTTAGTCCGCACTCTTCCCATATCTCATTTTTCTCCTTTTATCATCATACCTAAGGACTTCTACACTAACTAGTGGATTGTCCTCGGTAGATTCCTCCGTTTCGCGGATCATGGGAACCAATACCTAACCTTATCATCCTTATATCACCGTACATAAAGTAAAGTTGGTCGGTCTATTTGGTATTGTTCATCCGCCATTGGAACCAATTGAAAACCATTTGAAAATCAATTCGATACTTGTGATATATTATCAAAGCATTTTGTACCGAATTGTTTTGATATTTTAGAACGAGAACTCCCTCAACATGTGCATCAAGTATTTGAAAAGTTTTGCACATGGAGGCAAGAGAAAGAATTAACTTCTTTGATTACCATTTTCTAAAGATATCAACATCACTTCCCACATCAAATCAAGTAGATATAGCATTTCGGGAAGGATGAGGTTTCCATAAATTTGCTCCCCTCAATATGTGCCTCGAGGTTTGAAAAGAGTTTTGCACATACTAGAGGAACATGCACATTGAGATAAATGATCACGTTTCAAATCATAGGTTTAAGATAGATGCTCCCCTCAACATGTGCATTGAAAATTTGAAATCGTTTGTCACATGGGAAGGACAAGATGTACATCCTTATAAACCATTTACCGAATTATCGCTTTAAACCAATTTAAATCACACATTCTCCCCGATCACAATTATCAAATCATTTGAGATTTGTGATCTCTTATAGATTTAAATTGATTTTGAAAGCTTTTAAGGAGAATTGTGACTTGATTATGAAAGCGTTTTAATCGATAAGGATCGGATTTTAAGACTTTAAACTCCATTGATAAAACATGCATGTACATCTTTTGAAAACAATTTAATGCCAAATAACTTTTTAATTTAATTGAAATCATTCTCCCTCAATCAATGACATAGGTTGTTGATTGAGAGGTAGAGATTTTGACAAATAAGTCCCGATGATTATCAAAATAGAGACCGAGTTATTTTTCAAAGCATTAAGTTTTCAAACAGATAAATGTTTATAGAATCGAGCATGGATTTTGAAAACATGATAAAACATGGCTCGTTCTTTCTTTTAAAACCGGTTATTTCTCAAGATGACAATAAACCATTTTTCTCTTTCTCCCAAAAATTTTTTTTTTTTTTTTTTTTTTTTTTTTTTTTTTGTGAATTCGAACAACATCTAAAGTCCGTGTCATTCTTTGAATGACATCACAAAGACCGTAGATATTATCGAATCGAGAAAAACATGACAAAATTGACAATATTTTTGAATTTTTTTTTTTGGATTTTGAAATTTTTCAAATTTCTATGGATTTTGAAAGTTTTATAATTTTGTATTTTGATTTTCGAATAAATATTTACAAGAGATAGATGAAAATAGACCTTTACTCCTCGCCTTCCTCCTCGAAGACGTTTGAGAGTTTCGTTGAAGGCTTTTCAAACCAAGACGTGGAAGAATAAACTCAAAACGCTCTCTTGGAAGAGCTTTGGTGAAGATGTCGCTAACCGATATTCGACCTCACACAATATAGTTCCACCACACCTTTTTCCACTTGTTCCCCGATGAAATGATGTCGAATGTCGATATGCTTTGCTCTTGAGTGTTGAACGTTGTTGCATGAGAGAGCAATAGCACTTTATTATCACAAGATGTAGGATTTTGTTGAATACAAAGCCATAGTCGATAATTGAGATCTCATCCATAAGATTTGAGCACAACAAGATGACATGGCTATGTATTCACCTCAGAGAGGAAATAGAAGTACTCATTTGCTTCTTTGAAGACCACTCACAAGCTTATCACCCAAAACCGAGCACCTCCGGATGTACTTGACGTATCTTGACAACTCGCATGATCGACATCATGCCCTCGAGCTTGCTTTAAACCGTAAAGAGCCTTCTTCAAACGATAAACGTGAGTAGGATGCTCTTGATTCACAAATCCTTCAGTTGGCCGACGAGACGACTTCTTTAAGATCTCCGCTCGTAAATGCCGTCTTTACATCCATATGATATACTACCATGTTCTTACTAGCAAGATTAGCCGAAAGATTCTCATTGCCTCGATTCGAGCAACCGGAGCAAAAGATTCTTCAAAGTCTATACCCTCCTCTTGACGATATCCTTTAGCAACTAATCGAGCCTTGTTCTTCAACACATCACCATGCTCATCAAGTTTTACTTTGAAGATCCATTTGAGAGCTATAATCATAGCACAACTGGAGTGTGTACTAACTCCCATACATCAAGTCGATCAAACTCATGAATTTCATCTTGCATGGCATTGAACCACTATCTTCATTCATGGCGGTTTTAACATCTTTGGTTCGATCTTAGATAGTACGGAGTTGAAGAAACACCATAAGGCATCGGTTGCAAGTTGTTTCTGTGTTGATACAGACGAGAGGGATTTCCAATGATGTTGTCTAATGGATGATCGTGAGTCCATTTTCCGAGGTGTTCATGTGGCGCTTGTTGAGGAACCGAGGTAGTCGAGTCGATGTCTCTCAAGAAGATGGTTCGATGATGATTCGTGAGTAGCAAATATGTTTTCAAATGGAGCATCTTCAGAGTAGCAAAGGGATTAACTTCATCATTGATGCCGTAAACATTTCCATGATGTACATTTGAAGAATGATGATTTGTTGATGAGATCAAGGATCAAGCAACAGTGCTTCTTGACTTAAAGATATTGAGACCGAGGGATTGACTTCATTCACGGAATATGAGCATCCTCGTTGTAGGGATCAACACCTCATTAGTAATTGAATCATACAGTTCATCAAACATAGGATCAAACAATTTCTTTAAATCATCTTCGGATGGAGGTACATATGGAGTTTCTTGAGAAGAGTTTGGAACAAGAGATGAACCAATGGGACTGCTTTTGAAGTGCGGGTCCCGAGTGGAGTGTCCAGAGCCATTTGACCGGTCACCATCAAACGTAACGTGAATTGTTTCCATGATATTTCGGTTCTTTTGTTGTAGATTCGGTATCCCTTTTCGTTTGATGCATATCCTACAAATACTCCAATGTCGCCTTTAGCCCTAAGTTTCCTAAGTCTTGACCTCATTAGTTGGATAACACAATGCACCAAACACACGAAGGAAAGAGAGATTAGGTTTTCGTTGTGGACAAGTTCATATGGAGTTTTTCCATGAACAAAGGTGAATTAGGAACGATTTGTGTGTAGCATGCAATGGCAATTGCTTCACCCCGTAGAAACATTGGAACCTTTGAGTAAATCAAGATTGTTCTAGCGGCTTCAACAAGAGTTCGATTTCGTCTTTCAACTACACCGCTCGTTGAGGAGTTCGTGGAACACTTCTTTGATGACCGATTCCAACGCTTTCATAGAATTCATTAAGTTGTTTGTTGACAAACTCGGCCCATTGTCTGCTCGATAATTCGACGGTTTTGTTAAGTCGAACCGCAGCTGTTTGATGAGTTTGATGATGATATCGTGAGTTTCATCCTTTGTCCTTAAGAACTTGACCCGTGTGAATCTAGAGTAATCATCAACCACAACTAACACATATTTCTTCCCAAAGATATTATGTACCCTCATTGGTCCACATAAACCATATGAATCATATGAAGAACTTCGTGATGAGTTAGTAGGTTTGGGTTTATGGGCATACTTCTTGCTTTTTCCCAATTGACATGTCGAACAAAGATGATCCTTTTCATACTTTAGTCTAGGTAAACCTACAACTAAGTCCTTTCTCGAAAGATCGCTGATGGTGCCAAGTTCAAGTGATTGAGACGACGATGCCATAACCATGACTTTGTTTTTGAAGCCTTTGATAACAAGCATATTGGAGAAGCCCTCATCATGTCATCGATAGAGATGGTGTAAAGATTTGACCCACGAGTTCCTTTTAGCAATTCCTTACCATTAAGATCTCTAACAAAGTGTATGTTTTTCAAGGCAACTTCTAGATCGTAATCACGTAATTGACCAACAGAGAATGATTATGACCCAAACCTTCTACATAGTAAACTCTAGAGATGACACTATCACCAACAACATAATCTCCATAACCCATAATAGCACTAAAATGATCATTACCAAATCTAACAATTCCGATGAATTTGCTCACGGTTCATGAGTCATGACCGTCTCCAAATATATGTTGAACAAATGAGTCCGTGTACCACGTAACGATTTGAACGATCCGCAGCTGAACACGCATAAGAATGGATAATCGGATAATTGGGATCCCCATGCAAGAATGGGTTCCATTTGGTTAGTAACAATGTTTGGAACACCCACATTAGAAATAGAAGCATTCATATCGTAAAGTGAGGCAATGGAATCATTGTGAATAGATGCAAGATTAGTGTCAAGATTAGCCCCTGCTCACGCAGTGATCACTTAAGGGAATAGTTCTACCAAGAGGCATCCATTTACTAGTGGGCATTATCTCGATTAGTCTTAAGACCAACAGTGTCCAATAAAAGCCTATTTTATCGAATGTTCTTCCCCTGGGTTTCCATTGCTTTCTAACTTTCTTCGCTTTTGCCTTTTAGCCTTCTTAGCATGAATTTTAGCATTAACAATATTAATGGACAATTAACATCATTAGCGGAACATTAACACCACATTCATGATTAGAAATGAGTTCAAGCGTACATCAAGACAAGGTTTGCAAATAGTATCGAATTAATTAATTACAAGACGCCTATGGCTAATACTAGAATCAACACGATTCGCTTTATTCAATTCAAGCTTAAAGTTCCTAGATTGTTCTTCTACTCTTCCAAAGGCACATTCTTAGCTTGAGAGGTCCTATCATTCCTTGTATTGTCTTGAGACTTTGACCCGCTCCTTTAATGTCACCGACACTCTCGTAGAGGAATGGGAACATTAGTTGGTTTAACTACTCTTTGCATCACTGCTTAGATGTGCCGGGTCCGAACTACATGCAGTGCACTTAGGTTCACTTTCATAAAACTAGAGGTACCGTGATTTGTACTCCTAGAAGGCACACTTGAGTTCTCTTTCTTAGCATTGATGATCCGAATCGAACTACTTAAAGGCACACTACGGTTCACATTCAAAACATTGGGAATCGAATGCATATCATACTTAGCATTAGGCATTGAGCATGGAATCAAAGGATTAACTCTCTCACCCAATGACTTTGGGCATATTGTGATCAAGCATTCTAAGATTTCTTGAGATCATTTGGCATATAAGCATGCATGTCCAATTGCATTATCATGAGGTTTTCTAGCTTATCCTCTTCAACAATCTCACGCAGACATTCTAGGCAATCCTTAAGGGATGAGAAGTATGTTTGAATGGCAAGTTTGTTGTTCCTTAGATGAGGAGGGACATATGTCACGTATAAAGCATATTTATTACAAGAGTGAACCTTTGATACAACATTCTCCCATTGGTCATTGGCATTTTCCCTTTTACCCGACTCTTCGATTCTCAATTTCCTTTGCAATGAAGCTATTTGTTCGTTATTTTGTTACGAGTGACTTTAATTGATTCAAATAACTCATTGAAATGACGTTTAACCTTTTCATTTTCTTCTAGAAAACTTTCGCTTTCCTTTGTAAAGCATTTACTAAGTTTTGAAGATGAAACGCTTGAGAATTTCGAGAATCTAAAGGAGGAGGCATTTGGGAGCCCGTCATATTGTTCGTTTGACCTTTAATTGAGAGATTTGGGCTTTCAACTTTCTCGATCGTGTTGCATCGAGCTTGAATATGTTCATCACGCTTGTTAATTTGAAAACGTGATCAAACTCGAGCATCCAAGATGTCTTGATATTTGAAGTTTTGACATTTTCTTTGAGATGTTGATATTTTAGTTGTAAATTAAAATACTCAACTTCTAGTTTAGAAAATGTTTAACCAAATTGTCGTGATCATCCAGCTCAATTTTCTCGCTTAGTTTAGAATTAGTTTTTCAAGCTCAATGACACGATCATGGGAGACTTTGTGGCAACAGATAGTTCATGAAATTTGGAAGCATTAATAGAGCAATTTGAAGCGTTGAAAAATATCTTGAGCAACACATTCAAGAATAAGAGTCTCATTTAATGTATGCAAGTTCTTCCTCTCAATCTCATTATATTTTAGTGCACGCCATAATCACTAACTTCAACTACCATTGCATCAAATTCTTTTCCATTCCCTTGATATCGCTTCTATCCCTTTTAAGACTCTCAAAGTGATCTTTCGAAGTTTAAAGAAAGGCATGACCTCGCTAAATAACATTCTTTCATTTGTTCAAAACCCTTTCTCCTTCGCTTATACCAAAGGTGTGATCCTTTTCTTGCAAGTTTTCTCAAAATCAACAAATAGTTGAAATATAACGATTGGCTAATTAATGTCTTGCTTTTAGTGGCAATTGTTCTAGGAACAAGATGCATTGGTGTATTAGGAGGATACACAATGCTCTAGGCATTTTCCATAAAGGAGGGTTTGTTTCAACAATATTTTCGACTTTTCGCTTATCTAAATCCTTTTTCCGTAAAACTTGTTCGGGAGTCAACAATGTCCGAGGCTTGAACATGTTCAAGGAAACCCTTTTCCTTCTTGTAGTCATGGGGAGTGATAATTATTTTTTTTCTTTGCATTTAGGGTCATCTTGTTTTTTGTTCATCCTTTCCCTAGTGACTTCATCCGATTTCTTATCTTCCTCATTGCACTCAACACAACTAGGTTTCGCGCTAGGCTTAAGGATTTCATTACCATCATAAAGCACCTTATGAGCATTTCTAGCCTTTTAATTACCTCCGGATTTGGTTCCTCAACAAGGGAATGCTATGCTTATCGCTAAGACTCGATGTTTAGTGACCATGTGAGCAATCTGAATGGTGTTTCCTTGTATGTACAACTTGTTCTCAAGTTTGTTTTTCAAAGTTTTCGATTAGAAAATCTCTCAAGAGTTTTGATTCCTTTGCATTAAATTCTTGCTTAAGCATTTTCACATTTTCTTGAAGTTCTTGTTTTTGTTTAGTTGTTTTAGAAAGTTTTTCTTGCAAGGAATTTAATTCTTGTTTCAATACTTCTTCTCTAAACTTACTTTTTCTAATTATCGTACTCACTTGGTCATCCATTTCGCTCACGAGTGGTCAACTCAAACTTAGCACGTTGTTCATAAATAGCAACACGCTCTTTATAGGCATTTAGTTCGTAAATTATCGAATCATCGGGCACATGCAAGGTATTCATCAAAAACATAGTCATTGTTGATCGCAGAAGATGCATCACTTGGTACAACTTCACTTTCACTTTGTTTCACATATTGATCATATGGGACAATATCGATATTACCCATATTTTCAATATTTGATTCAATAGTTTCATTGATTGTACTTTGTCATGCATCGTTGCACATCAAGATCATCGTATAGTTTTAATACCTCCGAGATGAGCTTGTCATGGATGGGCCAACTAGTGGTGAAGAAGAGACCTTGGGAGAAACCATTGGAGAAATGCTAGCCATAAAATTGTGTGTGCCGAGGTCCATCATCCACATCGTAGTCGTATGCATCACGGCCGCCGACTTGAAAGGCATTCGATGATTGTGACCTATCTCCGAATAGGTTGCTCATCCACATCTCGCATCATAGGTCTTGGCATTGCCCTCAAGAAGAAACATCAATTCCTCTTCATCCAAAGCAAGACCATTGTCCCGAGCTTGTGCCAAAGATCTTATCTCTCAAGTAATCAAGATTCATGGACGCTTTGAGATGTGCGCCTTGCAATGTGTCCCTCACCACCACGCTTATAACATTTGATGGGCTTAGCTTGACCTTGGTTACCATTCCTTCCTCGATTTCGTTGCCAACATAACCTCTCCCGCCCACCTCGTCCCCGATCATATTGTCTTTCCCGAATCGGTTGCACCACGATCCTTCCATCTTTAACAAATGGCTTGATTGTGTGGGTTAGATGTCGCTCGAGGTTGTTGTTGGTTTGTGGGAGAGTATTCATGTTTTGACTAATGAGAAGAGCTAGTTGATTAATGAAGTTACCCACGTGAGCATCAAAGATCGCCTTGTTTGTACATAGGATCGTGAATGAGTTTGTGATTACCATTACCCAAGGGTATGACTTGTGATGCTTTGGTTGTGATTCCGATGTTTGAGTAGAAAGTCAGAGAGTCATTAGACGAGCTTGTCTCTCCCTCGGTTGGTTTTGAACCGATTGAGAATCAATTTTTCAAACATAGCATGTCTCTCATTTCAAGGAGGAAGGCATAGAGTTGCTCATAGTTTGTATTCTTCAATCCTTTAGTGAGCTTCACAATGTAACAAACTTGTGCCATTCGGGATTCATGTTGTTCACAAATTTTGAGTTCAATCAATGTTAGGCATAGTCATTCGATGTTCCTCATGTCATTAACTAACTTATGAAATCTCACATAGTACTCATAGACATTCTCATCCGGTTTCATCTTGAAGTGCTCAAATTCGTCATAGAGTCGATTCTCTGCTTCCATAGTTAATTCGAACCCGAGAGAAGCATCTTAACATTGTCCCAAACCGCCTTAGCATCGTTGTTATGATTGATCACTTGTAGATGTCTTTAGAAGACCTTGAAGAACAATGTTTGAAGCCCCGATATCTCGCATCAAATCTCTTTTATCCTTATCATCAAGCTCATCATACATCTTAGGTCCGTCCATTCCGTAAACAGAGTACCATCTTCATTAGTATCAAGTATGTCTCTAGTCGCCTCAACTCGATATGGTCCTTCATCAATGGATTTGAGAATGTTGACACCATTTTCCTTTCCAAGGCAATACAACCGATTCGCTGAGCCCAAGAATCGTAGTCGGCTGGCAAGCATGGGTGGATTTAGTATCTCGAGCCACCGCTTGAACATCCTCAACAAGTGGAGATGATAGAGGAACGTTGGTAGACATGTTAACATTATACGGATTTTATAACTCTATGATTAAACCGAAATAGATTCTTTCACGGATTTTACTAAATCAAGAGAAACCGTAAACAATCACCAAGTCGCTAGAAGATAATGCACTAAGTCACTAGAAGATAATGCACTAAGTCGCTAGAAGATAATGCACTAAGTCGCTAACACTTAATTCGCTACACCACTAAGTCGCTAGAGTCCCAAGTCGCTAGACAAATGCAAGTCGCTAAGTAGTAACTCGCTAAGCCTCAAGTCGCTAGCAAAATTTTGGCAAAGCATTGCCACTCAAGTCGCTAAAGATACAAGTCGCTAAAGAGCAACTCACATGCATCAAGTCGCTACCACTGTCGCTACTCGTAGTGGAGAGTCCACTACTTGTACTTTAACTCGCTAGATCTAACTCGCTAGGTCTAAAACAGTAACTCGCTACAAATTTGTAAAGCAAGTCGCTATGAAGAAAATAATCCGTGAGCTAAGTCGCTAGCATGAAAAACCATATAAACATCACTTTTCAATCCAAAACAACCCAACCAAGATGATTCAAGCTACCAAATGAAAACCTAAACACTTGTGATGATTCTAAACATAAAAGTACTAACAAAATTCAAACTTTAACACAAGAAATCAACCAAATGATGCAAAACCACTAAACTTTTTCAAACTCAAAACCACCTAAAACCACTAGAAATCCAAAGATGTGCAAGATATGATCTAACCATGGCTCTTGATACCAATTGTAAGATATAACTTTTCACATACACATCAAACCATAACACAAAGTAGCATATAGATGGAATTCTAGAGAGAAAGTTAGAGGTTTAGGGAACTTAGTGAGAGAAAGTGAAAGATATTATTATGAGCTCCAACTCTACCTTGGGAGGTAGAGAGTATTTATAGTCTTACATAAATCGCCACACATCGGGTCGTGGATCGTGCATACAATGGGTAAAGACCCGTCTGTCCTCCACGGTGTTACTTAACTAAATACTACTTAACTTAAAATAACTACGACTACGAGCTTAACGATTACATATACTTGAGGTGACCGATTCTTTAATACCGGAATTTCTAATTCCTAACAAAAATATATACTTAACAATTTAATCATATATTAATAATCCATGATAAAACATGCATGTATTTACCATGGATTCTACATAACAATTATTCAAGAATACCCAAGATACGCATAATTATGTCACATAACAATTACATAATTATCCACAAAAATATACATGCAATCCTAGGTTTCTACAAGTTTTACAAAAATAAACCTAATTAAACAATTAATGGGTAATCACCCAATTAATAATAAAAATTAGGTTCCAATTTTCAAAACCCTAGAAACCATAAAAGCATATAATAATCATAAAGATTCAATTTTTATGTGTTTCGTAATTAATTACAACATACTAATGTACGTGATGCCACCGTTGGTTTTACTAATTGATAAGGTTTTAAAAGGTACCATTTTGAGGGTCGTTAAGTCCTTATTTGATCACTTTTGTATCCGTTATTGCTTAATATCGCTCATTTTCACTTTTAGGTCTCGTGAAGGCAAATGTCTGGAAAGGCACTTATTTGGACGAAAAAGCGCGAATATATGAAGAAATGGCCAAAGTCAAAATCGAGACAATCACGCTGCTTTGAAAAGTAGCGACGCGCCAAAAGATTGTGATGCCGTCCCAAAATTATTGTGACGGACGTAACCCAAAACTCATATTTTCAAGAGAGGCGCCTAGTTGTGAAAGAGAGGCCGTCGCTACTCGGATGGCCTAGATGCAATCCGCACGACGCCGAAGTCAAGAGGACGGGCACACGGACATAAGGTGACGCCGTCAAGGTTAACGTGGCCAAGACGAAACCCTAATGAGCGGCGACACGACGGCGCCACTAAAAATAAGGTGACGTGCCGCAATTGTAATCTTATATATAGAATCCGAATTTTTCGCCTTTGTGTGGAGAGTCTTTGGAGTAAAACCTAAAACCGAACCTAAGGTGTCTTGTGCAGATTTTAGGTTTTAAACCCTATCTTACATCAAGATAAGTCTTTACTTCATTAATTCAATTATGTCTTTGATTATTTGTGTGTATGCTTGCATGTTCTCCATGTCCCTAATTTATTTGTGTGTTTGCTTAGAAGTATGAAACTTAATTATTGAATATTGATTGGTTGTTTCTTATCTTAGTTGAATAATGATCTAGTAATGCGATAAGTCATTCGCTGTGTACTTAATGCTTGATTCATCTTTAGAACCTTAGAATATAATTACTCGAGTAATTGTAGGCTAAACCATCCAAAGAGCGCCTTAGAGTAGGAGTTTATAATCCCTAGCTGGTTGACCCTTTGGTAAGTTTAAAGAGTTAGGGAGAAACGCATACCCCAAAACTTAGACTCACAACGCAACTAGAATAAGACGTGACACTCAACCATCAATAGGAGATAATTAAGGAGTAATACAACTTAAGTAAACACATCTTTAAACTATCATACGAGCACATTAATTAGACAGACTCCCACAACCTTAGTTTAGATAATTAGATTATAGTAGAGTAATCGGTAGAAATACCAACCCCCAAATCCAATACCCAGATTCGCACCTTTCCATTTTCATAAAACATAAAAGATAAAAAATAATCTTCCTCAACCTTAACCTTAGCGTAGTAACTCCTTACTAGCATTCCTATTCCCCAGAGAACGATATCAATACCCGTGGCTTACCCTAATTACTACACTACAACGATTAGGTTCACCGCCTGGGTGTTATAAAACTTGCTCGAAGAAAAGGAAGTTTCCTTGACCCCAACCACGAGTGTAGCGTTATCACTAATCATAACAATTATAGTAAACATGTAAACATCATCAAAGCATGCGTGAAGTAATAGGAATAATACTTGTAAATTAATTAACCAATTAAAAGTATATGTACCTTTGAATCAATCACAATTAGGGTTTATGAAAACCCCAATTAAGATCAAGGAACAAGAAACCCTAAACCCTAATAAATTAGGTTTATGAATGTCGACCAAACCCTTGTCGACCAACCAAGATATGCAAACACAAATGTATTTGCTCTTCGTTCTTGTACACACGTATTAGTAGCGAATCAATGAGAAAAGCTAGGTTCTTGAATCACAAACAACCAAACACTTGTATTTGATCTTGGAAAATCGACCCTAAGGTGTTTAGGGATGTAGACGATCGGCCAAGACTCAAAGGAGAGGGGAGGAGAAGAAGTTAGGGTTATTAGGTGATCCAAGATTAATTAGAATTGAATACAATGAGTTTGTATTTATACTAATCAAAACTTGATGACCAAGTTAGGGCATGAATGGGTTATGGAAACCCATCCACAACCGGCCATCCAACCCAAAAGGGTTCTAGAACATTCTCGACTTCTATTTTCATCTCTAGTCCTTAACATTATATTTAACGATTAGCCAAACAATCGCTAAATAATAAATCTCGTTAAGTGTTTATTTGTGAATAATAATTAAATATAACATTTTATATATTAATTATTATAACATTGATTCTCATACGTAATGTGTGCAATCCCGAAGTCTCGAGTTCGAATCCGGTCATACTAGTATTAATAATTATCCATAAACCTTTCAGCTTTAACCGTGTTGGATCTAATATCCATATCAACAGAAGTGAGAACTGATGTTTTAGCTTTTTTGTCAATCGAACCAAGAGTATCACGTAACGCAACAGAGGAGGTGTTTGATAACCGATTTGAGATGCTGTAATTTTTTTATTAAAGTTTCAACTTTAGTTATGGACCAATAACCAAAACTCCTTTAAAATAGAATTGAAGTCACTGTGGTAAAGCCGAGTATTATTAAATTTAAATGGACGGGGCCAATGTCGCCACTTGAAACATGAAGGAGTAAAATGAGTGATCCAATATTTTTTGTGAGAGTAATAACATGAGCGTTTGGCCATCCGTTAAAGAAGTGTAACGTGAAACAAGGAAACACCTAGTTTAGCAAGTTTAGAACCTATTTTATTCATGCAAGTTGAAAATAAGTGGCATCTTCGGTTACAATTTTGAAAATTTACCATTACAAATTGGTGTTAGACATGGATTGACCATGCAACTTAACCCTAACATTATCACAATTTTAAACATTGGGCCAGATTGATCCCCATTCAAAAATAAGCAATTGATAGTCTTATATATTGAATATTGATGTTTAATATTCAACTAGCAAGGTACCCGCGCTTTGCAGCGGCATGCGCCACACAATTAAAATATTCAGTGAAATTTTTTTTAGATTTATATTTTACGATACAATAGATATACACGGGCGACGATAATTTTAGTTTTGAATACTGTTATGCAATAATAAAATTTTTGCATATAAAAATTGTAGATCATCCACGTGATGTGGTGACAATAATGAGTTGGTAGTAGGTATATTGTAAATGTATGAGATAAAAATAGTTGACAATAGCCCGTAGTCATAAGTTTTCATTAAATAATAACATTATAGCGACTTTTAAATATCATTTACATTATACTAAGAAAATTTATTTCTCAAAAATAATGTTTGTTAAATTTGTCCCACATAGATAGATGATACAAGTAAAAGATTACTTATAAAGATAAAGTAAAATAAATATTCAATAAATCATGTGGGTTAGTTTAAAAGTATTATATATATATATATATATATATATATATATATATATATATATATATATATATATATATATATATATATATATATATATTAGCACTTAGCACCCTTTGCATCCTTTGCTTTGAAAAATCATTCGATTTTTATAAAACAAAGTTTTTAGTTTTACGTAAGTTCTATTAAAAAATTCCAAAAGGCGATATGTTGATTCTCGAGGACTCTTGCGATTTAATAATATTTTTTGAACATTGTATTTTAGTATGCATTTTTAAACTCTATTGTTTTAACAATATCGTTTTCGGACAACTTTTATGCGCTAGCCGAACCGGTGGTGACCACGGTTCCCGCTTGAACCTGCTGCTATTCATTCGCTTTTTAAAACCATATGTATGAACTTGTTTACATATAAATTGCATGAACATTTATGTGTTTTATTAGTTTGTACAATATGTATAATAACAAGTATTTTTCATATTAGGGGTGTTTTAAAAATAACATTTATTAGGTATTTATTGTTATGGACGTTTTTTTTTTTTTTTTTCTTATATTAAATTACTTTGCATTTTTTTTTTTTTTGAAAAAACATGTCTTGAAAAGTACTTTAAAGTGTTGCAACAAATGCTATTATAAATGTACTTATTAAAATTTGTCATTATTAGCAAGTGTTGAATCTTAATATTTTAAGCCTTCTTTTAGGAATGTCCCAAATGCTTTATAATCTAGTATAGATATGTGTAAATGTGTATAATCATATAATTAGTACTTTACACCTTTGCATCCTTTGCTTTGAAAAATCATCTCGATTTTTATAAAACAAAGTTTTAAGTTTTACGGTAAGTTTATTAAAAAATTCAAAAGGCGATATGTTGATTCTCGAGGCACTTTATGATTTGATAATATTTTTTGAACATTGTATTTTTGTATGCAATTTTAAACTCTATTGATTTAACAACGCTGCTTTGACAACTTTTATGCGCTTAGTTTAACCGGTGGTGACTTCGTTCCCGGTTGAACTGTTGGCCGGTCTCGTATTTTTAAACCATATGTATGAACTTGTTTACATATAAATTGCATGAAAATTTGTGTGTTTTATTAGTTTGTACAATATGTATAATAACAAGTACTTTTCATATTAAGGGTGTTTTAAAAATAACATTTATTAGCTATTTATTGTTATGGACTTTTTTTTTCTTATATTAAATTATTTTGTATTTTCTTATTTTTTTTATAAAAAAAACATGTCTAAAAAAAGTGTTTTAAAGTGTTGCAACAAATGCTATTATAGATGTACTTATTAAAATTTGCCATTATTAGCAAGTGTTGAATCTTAATTTTTTAAGCCTTCTTTTTTAAGAATGTCTCAAATGCTTTATAATGTAATATAGACAGAAGGATATCATATGAGTGATTTCCTTTGCTAACACATGATTCATGGCCATGATGCTTGACTTTAATGACGAGTTGACATGCTATGTTAATGTAGAGTAGAGGGAAAAAACTAATATAAAAAACACAGTCCAATCTTTGCATACACCATAATACCACATGTAGTAACCTAATGTTTTTATCAATTTATTTAAACTACAATGATTGAGATTTATAGTTGAACTAAGTTTAAAAATTATATCAAGTTTACTTCGATTAATAATACACTATATAAGAATAATAACTTGATATGATTCATAATCTTAAATAATACAGTAGACGGATAAGATTTTTCTTATCTTATCAAAGAGAACAAATCTTTTAATCAGATTTACACGGTCTAGTTGAGATATCTCGGTGTATGTTTGAACCATTTCTCTAACCACTTCAAAACGTGTCTCTAATGATTTTTGAGTTATGCTATTTAGACTTACAACATAAGCTTAAATATATACCTAATGCATAAATCAATTGTACAATTGCATTAAGTATATTCTCTCTTTAAATTTTCCCCAATCAATTTTTTAAATCAACCAATCAAATTATCATGTTCATTTGTAGGTATAATTAGTAGATCCAATAATCATTTTTCATGATTTTTTAACCTTTAAACCTCTTGTTAGGAAGTTAATTAGATGATATATTTACTGCTATGTTATTAATGATGAATAAAAGTATATCTATAGCATGTCTTTCAACCAAATAATCGTGAGTCAAGTCCGATATAAGCCACTTGTAGATTCGTCTTAACTTTTTTTTTTTTTCTTTTTTTTTAATATATGCAATTTAAACATTATAAGCTGGGTATTTGGGTAATATGAAACTATAATCATAAATAACATTCATCCTTAACCAATTACGCGCTGAGTATGACATATTCTACAGCAACACGTTAAGGGATGTTGTCTACTACATATAGGTGGAAATCGTGAATATCCTTTAAGGTACCTTATGTTGGGTGTGCAAACTAGTTTTATACAGATAAAAAATTATTTCAAAACCAATATACATGTTTCGTGAGCTAATCCTTTTATCGTCAATTGTTTTTAGAATGAATAGGGCTTATATGCTAGATTTTGTGAGCTTTTGGTATCGGTTAACGGTGTATGTGGATGGTGTTCCGTGGGTAAGACCTCGTTGAACGATATTAGTGGATCCAAGTATACCTTGTACCAAAAGAAAGATGGTAAAGGTGGTGTGTTTCGATACGAAAGGTCAACGGTATGAAAAAAAGGTAGAATGTTGTTCCCAAATCCTTGACCTTTTGTAAAACAAAATATAAAATAATGTTTAAAATGGAAACAAAAATGTTAACTTTTCAACGTATAACTCTTATTAAAATACATTAAAGAATTATAGAGTGTTATACAAAGTTAACACTAAATTGAATGACAATGGGTTTAGCTCTATGACTAAGCAAACTTAAACAAAGTATAAGTTTTTTTTTTGTAAAGGGTTTTTCCGGTAAATATATTACTCAAAAAAACATTTAAGTACAAAGGATATGAGTGAAGTCCCATATCTCAGCCCGTTACATAGGCGGTAAAGCTAACATAACAAGACATTTGACACACTAATCCTTTTCAAAACAGTAAAACAACCACTACTCACTAGATTACATTTGACACAAAACCAAGCATAACCTAACGCCTAGATTGCTTATTACACGACCTTGGAGCTTGATATCATACATGTCGAAAAAGCATCCAATTGCCCATGTAAATAATAGACCTGATCCGCATAATCATCATAATAATCTTCAAGCTCATGACCGCCGCTTGTTGATGCGAGAAATTTAGCCATAGGATTATCCGGCTCAAGCACCTCATCATCATCACTGTCAGAAACAATCACATCCCCCACTTTAGAGAATGGGTTACCCACCATAAAATACGGAGAGGAAGACGAACTAGGCTTAGTAAACAAAGTATAAGTTTGCAAGTGAACTCTGAGGTTGCTGATAGGATCAAGGACCAAAACGAATTCAATGAAAGTAAATGCGCTTTTAAATGTTTAAAATAAATATAGAAGTGATGGTATTTACTCCGACCAACATTCTTTTTATATAGTGGAGTATAAGAATAACACGTGTGGGGTTGTTGAAACGTGTCAAGCATTTAGTGAAAAGGTACATCTTCCATTAAATATTTCTATTCTTGAAAACCCAACAACCTTACTTCAGTAAATAGTTCTGCCAATTGTTTTTGCACCGACTCGTACTTGATTTGACTTTATTCAATGTAAACATTATCCCGATCTTTTTTGAATGATGAGAGAGTTATGCTATGTTGGATGATGAGAGAGCTAATAGGTTCATCCGAGTATTGTCAACACCTGATGAACCCGAATCCTTCACATGAGAGAGTTATGACTATGCGAAGCAGGTTTATGATCTTCCAGGGAATTTGGATGCCTTTAATGCCATGTATGGCACTAAGCTTCAAGGACCTAGGAAGTAATTTTCTTTTGTTATGTCCTATGTTATCATTTGAGTAGTGGTTTGTTTTCTTGTTTAGAATATCGGTAGTATCTTGTTATGTAATCTTTATGCCTATGTAACGGGCTGAGATTTGGGATTTCACTCATATCCATTGTTCTTAAACGTTTGTGGTTAATATATTTACCAGGGTGCAGGATTACCCCCCTTTACCCAAAAAACTACATATCAGCTAGAGAGTATGTCTTCGAGTTATCTTTGACTTTTTGACGATGTCTCTAACTTGAACTTCGTCGAGGTTGTTCGCTAACTTCATTATCAGCGACTCTTCTTGACTTAGTCTAATTTATGTTCAAATCTTAGTCACAGACCATTGGACACTTAATCGGTCCAACATAGGATCGTGGCTATAGTTGAATGAGAAACCCATGGTGGTTTAGGTTTGAGGAAAGGATTGTTAAGTGAGCAAACTAAATCGCAGAATCAATAAATATTTAATCTCAAAGTTAACATGAAAGTTCTAATCTATTCCATACCGACCTTTGAATGAAACTACTATTTATATGTTACATTTGGGGAGACTCTGGCTTGTATAAATCCTGGCACTTTGAAAATCAAATGAATCATATTGTCAGTGCTTGGTTGGACAATGTGCTTGTATGGAAGTAAAATAAAGTCCTGAGTTCGTACGTGAGTTTCTCACTTCTTAGAAAATTTGTGACATTTTTGTAAATCGTGAGATTATGAGAAAGGGAAATGGTGTTTGAGAATGACACACAAATCAAGTTTTTTACTTAAGGCGGCATTTTCTAATATGGCATGCTTATGATGAAAATAGAAGCTCCGTTGAAACAAATGTTTTATTTTAAATATTGATAATGTTAACGTATCAGATCCTTCATAACTACAGAAGATATGTTCTCTAAGGGATTTTCTCGAAGCTACAAGGTGGCATTCTCCATCCGTTGGAATAGTCCTCTGAATAGTCTATGTCTTAACGGAGTTAACTTAGTTCCCGAGGTATTGACGAGTATCGGAGGTTGCTCCTATTATTAGCCGCATGATAACCGTTTTAATAATACGACAATGGTACAGTCCGAAAAACACCATCCCCGCGATTATATCGCGAATACCATTGCATAATCACGACAACACTAGCCCTGAACGACAAGGGTCATAGTGCGCGAGGAATAACCACTGCACAATAACAAAACTCATACTCCCATGATGCTCGTGTCGTGGTGCATCAGCCAGATAGTATAAATAGAGCCTTCCACTCCAGTGGAGGCTACACACACTTCGACACTCGTTGCTTACTTTATCTCAACCTATTTTCTCTCTATAAGACTTATGGCAAATATATACTTATTCTTATACCGAAGCTTGATCTCGGATTAAACAATCTGAGACGAGCTAACGATGCTTTGTATTATTTCACCTATGAAGCACTGAAGCCAGTTTGACCTCCGAGAGTCCGGAGCTCCAGACACCACTCCAAGATTTTGATCCAACAGATAAATATGGATCTTTAAGGACACTAACATGTGTGGCCTAGGTTTTAATACATGCTCTTAGCGACAATAATTTTAAGATTTGTTTACACTTTACGAACAAACTGTATCCTCGAAGACCCTTGAATATAATTTTCATACTTTTTTTTTCACAAAAATACACTTTATAATTTACCAGACGAGTACCCGCGTCTGGAGGCAGCGGTTCCTAGCGGTAGACAATTAACGGCGGTATTTCGTTTAACATTCAAAATAGAACGTTAAAAGATGAAAATGTAATTGCAAACGGTTGTAACATCTGATAATTCAACTCTAACAAAAATTCGTAACATGTTTTGACATTCACGAATGGTATGATAGTATATGGCATGACAGATTTTTTTGCAAAGAATGTATACTTTCCAAAGTTACCATGCAAAGTAATAGAAACATGAATATTTTTCAAAGTTACTATGCAAACCACATTTTTCACTTTTCACATTCCACTTTTCTAATTCTTGACTTTGTGATCATTTTTGTATTTTATGTTGTATAGATATATATAAGTGGAGAAGAAACATATGAAAATTTTTGGTGACTCTTTTTTTTTTTTTTTTGTTTCGTGACACATTTTCAACATTGACACTTTTTGACTTCTAGTAACACTTTAAGGAAGTGCACTAAACCATAATTTTCTTGTACTATCAATTTGATGAATAATGTAAATATGCAAACTAAAAATGAACATATCATGATTTTGTTAATTTTTACATGCATGCTAAATATTAGTTCTCTAGATGATGTGTCACAAGCAAGTTATCAAACTTAGGTGCTGTTTATTTGTTAAGAGACTCTAAGTCATAATCTGATTTGCACATGTGAATCTAAATCTGCGTCGGAAAACTCTTTATCTAAATCAGATAATGTTGTTTGTTTTTATAAACGTCTAAATGATTAAAATACAAAAAACTAGTTAAGAGGTGGTTAGATCCTCTTTCAAGTCTTGTTGAGGAGGTTTAAACCTCTTAACGCATTGAAACGAGGGGGGAAAAACAAACAATTTTAATTGTCAAAGCTCTTAACGATTTAGATTTATAAGCCAATAAGAGGTATTAAGTAATTTTTACTCACAACGTAAACCATCTCATGCAGAATCAGAAGCAAGTCACCAACGGTATCATCCTAACTCAATAGTTAATAGATTCTCAGGCTGATTCTTAGTTTAATATCTACCAACTTAGTAATGGTTGATCTCTAATTCCAAATTAGCAAGAAAATTTAGCAGAGACTAATAAATTACTTATGCTTTGTTTTGAAGCCACCAAGGAAGGAAAGATATGCTCGGTGATGAAATCCAGACTTTATCACACTCAGGGATCACTAATAGGAACAGGAATCTACGTCCTAATTGAATGTTGCTTGAGTACGTTTTTGATAAACTGTGATGTTCAAATGAAAAGGTTAGATGGATGGTCATCTAGATTTAATTTGTAACTTAATCGAGTTTTCTAATACGTGTGTTAAGTTTTACATTTTTCGAACATCTCTATGTGTTTTGTTTCTTAATGAATTACTCATACAAAACTTGCATTTTTATGCTTCAATAAACTATTATGATCGATTTACTACATAATTCATCTGTCAAAAGTGAAATGGGAATTCATTAGCTATGTAAGTAACTAAGTATAATGTTGAGAAAGAAACAACAATCTATTAATAAAGCAAATTACAAGCACACAAGCAAGCTTATCGATCTGTGGATCTGCCCTTCATTTATTCTTCAAGTTGCAATCTTTACTTACTACAATAATACACACATAATTAATAGTGACATAGAACTTCATTTCCTTCATTTTTATTATCAAAGAAGGGCTGCATTTTCTACCTAGTGTTGTTATGGGCATCCAAGTCCTTGACAAGATTGCAAAGGTAGTCCATCAAAGAAGTTGGATATGGTACATTTGTGTCTGGCTTTTCAAACTCAAAGGTCCATGTAGCCACCTTCCCATCACCCTTTGGTTCAACATGCAATATGATTGTGAAGCTCTTATACATCTCCTCCACTAGATCTCCTCCGATTACCTTGAACACGATCATGTGCTTTTCTTCATCGACTGCTTCGATTATCTGCTTTGAAGTTTTCTTCTTGCCCTCTATTTTTCATACATAAAGGCAAACCTTTTATCATTAGTCACTAGGATCACTACTAGAAACTGGAGTAACACTGACGGAATTTCTGACGGAATAATATCCGTCGCTAATTACCGACTCAAGTTCCGCCTTTATTCCGACTGATATTGTGATCGATTTTTTTATGAAGATTTCTGACGGAATTCTGGAAGAATTCCAAGGATCTATTTTTGACGGAAATTCATCGGTATTTTACATAAGATTACGCCCACTTTCCGACAATAAACCGACAATTATATATATCAGTCGCTAATATGTCGGAACTGTTATTAACTTATTATTAATAGACTAAATACCAAACGCTTCCTCTTCCACGTAAACCATAAACACAGAAACGCTCTCAAATATCAAACCCACCCGCACCATAAGTGATATTTTGCTAATTTTCCACAATCGAAACTCCTATAACAGTTCATCAAACATCAATCTGAGCTCATTTTCCCCAATTTTTGCTTCGTTTCATCACCCGCACCACTTCTACGATGTGGTATATCTATTTTCCCAATCTAATTTTCGTTTTTGACCTAATTTGTTGATTTTGACCCAATTTTGCCCTAATTTTACTTGATTGTAATACTATTACAATATGTTAGTTAGCTAATTTGCTCGATTTGAAACTAATGTGTTTAGATGATGATTTTGACCAATTATTATTGTTGGCTAATTTGTTAGATTATGCCTTTGCTTGATTAAGTTTGAAATTGTTGGCGTGTTGCCTATGACTGATTGAAGTGATTATCCGTGCCGCGTGAAATTGCGTAAGCATTATTCCGTTAGTTTAGATAAACGGCGGCGTGTGTTATTGTTTAGATAAACGCGGCGCGTAGTTAGTTTAGTTAAACGGAGTGTGTTAGTTTAGTTAAACCACAACACGTGTTGCTTATAAGTGATTGAACTGACATTATCCGGGCGCATATGTAACTGTTTAGGCATTATTCCGGTTAGTTTAAACATTTAATTGATTTAATACAACGCGTGGTTGTTTATTGTGTTGATTTACGGATGGCTTATTGTAGTTGTTACTATTCGCTATGTTAATTTCTTATTACTGATTAATCCTTATTGTAATTTTGCAACACAAAGGGTTGGCTTGTGGTGGTGGATTACGAGGATTAACTGGTGCTCAAAGTGCTGGTATATCCATTGGACCGGTTGTTGGAGCTCTCTCTTCAGCATTTGCTTCTACTTTGACTTTTATAGAAGGAAGAGGGTCGAGAAGGATAGATTTGGAATGGAGCACATTCATGGTAATCATAGTCGTTATGTTTTGTTTTTTAGAGCATCTATCAGTACATTTTGATCTAGCATAATCGGTGTTTAAATAGTGCTTTGAAACTGATTATTGAACTCCCGCAATTTTATATGATACCGCCTTCTATGTTCACCAAATTTGGTCTAAAGGTTGTGGATAGTATACAAAGAACATACTTGCACATCATTTAGTTCAGTATATAAGCCAACGTTGAACACCAAGTTCAGTACACCAATTAAGTATCTTTACTTAGTAATTATTGCAGATGGATCATTTTATTGTTTAATCAAACAGTTATGTACCTACAATTTTAAATTTACTTAATGACTTCAAAAAGTAAGTAGCTATAAATTTATAATGCTTATCAGTAGCACACTAGCACTACAAGTAAATAATAGGCATAAGTAATTAGCTACAACTTTTAAAGATTTGATGAGGTTTTAGCAATTATACGACTGAATCAACATATGATAGGGTATAAAAGGCATTAATCATAAAGGTTAACTAAAAATGAAGATTTCATGTGATGAAAGTGTCGCACCAAATTTGTCACCTCAAATTTGTTCTCTTGGTTGGTATTAATGTTTGTTTTATCTTCTTTCTTTTCTGCACTTCTTTAGGTTGCCACAGAAGCTTTATAAAAACTTATTTTATGGACGCAAGTTTAGGTAGTAAACTTGGAAGAACCACAGAATCAGGCCCCTTATTGGTGGTGCACAACCAGGGATCACAGGGATAATAGTGGACAAGTCAGTTGAGTTCACATACAATGAGCTTGCTAAGGCTACCTGTGACTTTAGCTTTAACCGCTACCCCATAACGCTTTCAGGAGGGAACCAATTCCATGGGCTACAAGGGTACAAATCGCCTTTGATTCAGCTAGAGGACTCGAATACATTCATGATCACAAAGTTCTCGTATCCATCGTGATATCAAGTATCCTAACATTTTAATTTATAAAACTTTCGTGCTAAGGTCAATAGACCAAACTTTCCTTTTATCAAATCTCCAAGTGTTCAAAGAATAATCTTTTAAGTGAAATACTATGCTTAAGACTGCACTTGCAAACCCATACCATGTCTAGAAACCTCTGTGCATTAAAATAACCCTATTATCAGTTAGTTAACACAAGATATACTTATTTCTAGGTTATGGATTTTGGACTGACAAAACTTACGGAAGTCGGAAGGAGATCCTTACAAACTCGCTTGTTTGAGACAGTTGTTATGGTTGACTTTTGTTATATGTGAGATTTGGGTTAGGGCTACTGGGGGCTCTCTTGACAAATAATCATTTGCTGAAGAAATTTTCAGGAAGGTTGTGCATAAAGCAACTAGAACAAATGTGAGGCTTCTTATCTTTTAGATAAATTAAATGGCCTATTTAATGTTACCAATCTTTTAGATTATCAGTGGTAATTCTTGCTGTTATTGGTATTTTATAATCTGTACGGAAAGTCCACATTGGAAGATGACATCATTAGGTAATTATAAGCTAGTGGTGGTATTGTTCGCTCACATTTTGCAACAGTTGCATAGCATGAACATTGTTGACTTTGAACCAAGGGGCAAGTATTATAAATAGTTGCTTCGTTTTACCCTTTGTCATTATTTGAAACTGGAAAAGAACACGAACATGTATGCAAAGTTTAGTGTGTAAATGCTTGATCAAGTTAACTTATGCTAAAATGTATGATCAATTTCTGATACATTGCAACAGTGGAAGGAAGATCACATCCATTAGGCGTAAGAGATCTTGATCAAGTTGCAGGAAGAGTAGTATTTGTTACCCCTTGAGCGAGCTATCAAAATTACAGCTTCTAATGGACACATCAAGACAGAAGGTTTTAGTTACATCTATCATATATCTAACCGTTGCATATGTGTATACAGAGTCAGCAGAATCATCTCAAGAGGCCAGTAATCTCGAGCACAATTTAAAGTAAAACAGAGTTTGAAATTTAGACCAAAGCTATCAAACAAAAAAGAAAAGAACGGTACGTGTCTTTAAATATTATATCTACCAACACTTTATAAGCATCTAATAACTGCATTAACTAGCTTAAAAATAAGAATGCATAAACAAAAAGCCATTTGATTATCACTCCATCGTAACGCCTGACGATACCTCTGACATCTAATTATCACTCCTTTAATAAGCTTATTACCAATCCTTATAGGCTTGTGATAATTCCAGGGTTGATTCAAGTATCAACCTAACCAGGTGAGAGCTGAATGCTTGATGGTGGATCTTGAATCACTCCGATGTTTCAGGTGCTAAATAGTTTGTGAATTTTGTGAAGTACAAGTTATTTGTTTCAAAGCAACCTGCTTGTTCATGAGGATCACCCTTAATTTTTTTATTTTTTATTTTTTTGGATTTAATAGGTTGCTAGAGCTATACTAGACAGGCCAAAAGATACCACCCAGGCACATCTCACCTATGCTAATGTCACTTATGATGACATCCTTCTTAAGGTAACTACTTATCTCCATCTATTTTCGCACCACATAGGTTTTAATTTTGAAGCAAGTGCCGACACTTTGTAGCTTTGGTCGAGTCAATACATGGTGATAAAGCTAGTAGTGACTTCACTGCAGAAAACAAAGAAGCCTTCTCAAGCAATTTGAGGTAGCTTGTTATTGTTTGCTTTTTAGTGATTTTGTTAATCTCCTTGGCTCAAGTTTTTGTGATATACAAATCTATTGTTTTTAATGTTTTTCAGGTAGAGATGGCAGGCTTAAGAGACTGTAATGGACTCCACTCCACTGAGACAGTAAGAAATATTGATGCAAGGCAGCTTAAACTATTAGACATCGTGAAAGCAATCCTCGCTCTAATCATTCCAATTATAGGGTACTATTTCTACCAATATCAGGTAGTTTAGTCTAGCTAGTTCACGTGGATGGTTATAGTGGGCTGTTCTTGTATACATTTTGATTTAATGCTTTGGAAAAGTATCAGCTTGGTTTCAGTGGGCTGTTCTTGTATACATTTTGATTTGACCACAATTTTTGTAATTTGAATGCTAAATTTCCGTGATAGATCTATTTAATTTTGAATTATCCATCTTATTTATTAGCTCTTTTAGTTATTTTAGATGCGGATTAAATACATTCAAGCTTTAGTGAGTGAAACTATTAGTATTTTCTCGACGGATTTCCACTGAATTATTTCCGACAACTTTCCGATTGACTTATTTCCGACAACTTTCCGACAGAAAGTTTACCGACCGACTTCCGACGAGAAATTCACCAACAGATTTCTGACACGTTTTTTCAGTCGGTGTTTCCAACAGATTTCCGACGGATAGTAATTACCGACCATGAATCACCGACAGCCCCTTTCCGTCACTAATCTGTTGGAAACAGCTGTTACCGAGGGATTTCCGACAGAAAAAGCTGTCGCTAATGACCTATTATGTAGTAGTGGATACTGTTATGAGCAAATGATAAGTTTACATACTATACAACCAAAAAGAAAAAAAATCATTGCATTAAGTTTATGGAGGAAAGAGGTTGTGTTTTAGTCCAACCGGGCCAAAATTCTTCATATATACAGATCTTAAAAGTTGTCTTTATGGGTTTAATATTTTGGATTAAGATTCTCTCAACATTGCCGGTCATGTTCTCTTACAAACAAAAGATAGACCGGGTCCTGCAGTAGACCTCACCGTTCTATGTGAGGAACATGACCCGTAATGTTCATTTTAACTTGAGAGAGTCTCAATCATAATATTTTCTATCAGAGAAAAAAAAATATTCACACACCATATATGACTTAATATTTCATACGTATCTCAATCGAAACTTGAACCTACAAGCTCTTAACTGGTCAGTAACTCAAGAGTGTGTTTATTAGGGCACTATAAGCTTAGGGTCATTGTGTATTACTTTGAAATAATAATTGAGTAATATAATCAAGCACAAATGTTCACATGGTCTTTTGCTCATATTCAGCGTGGCCTATAATACAAGCATAACAAGTACCATGAGTGTAGTGCCAAGTGATAACAGATCCAACGGCCCCTCTCTCGCCTTCATGCAGCTCACAATCATGAACCTTATCAGGGGTTATCGCACATAGCTCGTGTGGTTTGTGTCTAAAGAGATCATGGAAGACATCCCCGGTCTTGCTAATTTCCACATAACCGATTAGCTTTCCCGATAGAGCCATCTCTTGCTTATTCTCACAAGGCCAAAACCACTTCTTTGTAAGAGTGAGTGAGTTGATTGATTTGTGAGAAATACGGTAGACAATGGGGGCCTTATATAGATAATTTTGACGTGTTGGCTACCAGACATTAACATATATGAATTACAATTACTACTTTCTAGAAAACATTATTTAACAAGTACTGTACCAAGACATGATTCACGTTATTTTATTTTTAATTTTTTCGTGTTTTTCAGAGTTGCATAATGTACATTATGATGCAATGATAGATCTTATCATATCACCCTATAATACACTCTACCCTACCAAAGAAATCAATTTGTGTTGGTTAATTTCTTCTCGCAAGAGATAACTGTTAGATGTGATTGATATACATTTATTATGATTGGCAAATCATTTATTATGATTGACATGTTGATTTGGTGGATGAGTTGGATTGCTTAATATAGCCCAACCATATTCCTTTATATATGTTCTCAATTGTAGTCATATTGCATCAATAACAACACAATATTCATATCCGGTGTATATCTTACATGGTATCACGAGTCCATCCACAACCGATCCTAAAACTCTAAACTACAACTCTTCCGCCGCCGCCTCCGGCCACCGGCTACTCGCCGGAGGTTCGGAGGGCTCCCTTAAATAAAATAGCGGATCTTTATGTTTTTCTAGAGAAAAACACACCCCGTTTGTTCGGAAGGTTCTTTGGGGGTTGGAGTTTTAGAACCAACTTTTGTTTTCTCATCTTTCTGTTGTGTAAAAAAAAACAAAGTTATATTGTTTGTTTGTTAGTCGATCGTCAGACGGCTTTGTTCAATGACTAAAGTTGACCGTTTATCGGCCCCTAATGTTGACCGTTGGTACAATAAGATTACCAACAATCCTAACGATGTTGGTACCAATCGACTAAAATCGATTGTTGGACGATTTATTAAGTCGACTAAAGTTATGCTTTATTATGTTATGTTTTGTTTTTTTACTACTCAGATGCAGATATCTTTAATAAGGACTACCATCACCTTTATTTGAAGAGTTTCGCTGCAGTCTCAGTGTCCAGTGTCCTCCCGCTTTGACTGCGAGGGAGTGTTAGATGTGATTGATATACATTTATTATGATTGGCAAATCATTTATTATGATTGACATGTTGATTTGGTGGATGAGTTGGATTGCTTAATATAGCCCAACCATATTCCTTTATATATGTTCTCAATTGTAGTCATATTGCATCAATAACAACACAATATTCATATCCGGTGTATATCTTACAATAACATGAGGAAAATGGGCATCACAAACTTGTAAGTTAACTTTTAAGTGTGAACACATTTTATATCTACACACTTATAATTATGGGTTAAATTCATGTATATCATATATAGCTATAAAAACTTTCAAGCGCTTATAGTTATAGGTTAATTTCATATACACTTCTCAAGAAGTTCAAAATATCATATAGGTATCGTATTTTTTATTTTTTTTAGAAAGGACACGTATGATATTTTAAAAGTTTGTTGAGCAAATATAATATTTTGAACTTTATGAATGACATATATGAAAATTACCTAATAAAATTGTAAATGCGATTTTTTTTTCTTGACAATTTAATGTATAGAAACCCAAAATACATCCCTCGGTTTACTTGTTACACCATACATCTCACCAAAAGTTCAGACAGATACATCACCCCATTAATAAACGTTGACTATATACATCCACAGGATGAACGGTGCAAAATTGTCGTTAACTTGACACGTGGCGTTAATAAGGGTGTTGGTCATTTTATCTCCAACCCCTTAACCTTTCTCGCTACTCACCCAAAATCAAAATCCCAAATCAAAACACAATCAAAACACAAATCAACACAAAGATAAAACACAAACACAAATCGAATCACACATCAAAACCAAAATCAAAAACCCAAATGCTAGTGGTGCTCGTTGGCTTGGTTCACATAGGCGTGTTTGTTTACAGATAGCAAAGAATTCATTGTAAGTGCATTTGGCTTGTCTTGGTTCAACAACAATCCAAAGGAGTGTTATGTTTGTTTGTGGTACGGTTCGTGTGGATCACCCACATGAGCTCTCTTTTTTTTCCTTTCTTTGGCCATGGATAAAGCAACAACCCGTTAGGGGTGCTTTTTGGTTCGGACTCATGAAGCACCCACAAGAGTGCGCTTGTTTATGCCATTGGTCAACGAGGCACCCAAGAGGTGTTTTCTCATGTATGACAGCCCAAGAGGGTGTTTGTTCCGCGCCACCCCACCAAAAGAGGGTTTGTCTGTCAGAACGCAGTTCCCCAATGGGGCATTTGTTGTCAAACGCAGCCCCAACAAATGGGCTTTGTTTGTCACTGACGATTTGACCCTAAATAGGTGTGTTGTCAGCGATTTTAGCCCTAAATCGGGTGCATTTGATGTTGATTTTCTGCACTAAAAAGAGTGCATTTGATGCTGATTTTCTGCACTAAAAAGAGTGCATTTGATGTTTTTTGATTTGGGTTTTGGATGTGTGATTCTGATTTGTGTTTGTGTTTTTATCTTTGTGTTGATTTGTGTTTTTTGATTGTGTTTTTGATTTGGGATTTTTGATTTTGGGTGAGGTAGCAGGAAAGATTAAAAGGGGTTGGGAGATAAAATGACCAACTTACCCTTACTTAATTGCCACGTGTCCAAGTTAACGACCCAATTTTTGCACCGTTCGTCTTTGTGGATGTATATAGTCAAACGCTTACTAACGGGTGATGTATCCGTCTCTAAATTTTGGGTGAGGATGTATGGTGCGAAATGGGTAAACCACGTGGATGTATTTTGGAGTTTACTCTTTAATGTATGATAAATGTAGTGAATTGAGTATTATATGTATCGGTGTCGATAAGCCTAATAATTTTATAAACATACGTGAGTATATGAAGTATTTAATCATATAATTTGTAATTTTTACGAGGTATAAAGAATATAGTATGAGCAAATGACAAATCTGTGTAATGGTTTTGAAAATATCATTGATCGGTATTTTCCCTTTTAAATTCTTATACACCCATTGATATATGTAAGTAAATGCATCTAGTTTGTAGATTTTTAAAATAAACTCGCAATTTTAAAGCGCTAACAAAGTTGTTGATAAAGACATCCGACAAGATGCGGATATTAATTTTCAACATGCAACAACAACAACTATATAAGCAAGCGAAGCAAAGATGAATTTTTACGACAATCAACTTCAAGGCGCCAGAAGCGGTGCATCCCGGTCGATGGCGTGTTAGTTTGAATTAGGCGCAAAAATAGCGATTTAGAACTTTTTAGTTTGGCTTTTGGTTGAATAACTAGCTCATCGATGTCATCTCAATTTGGTCCTTGAGCATAATAGCCATCAAACAAGAAACTTTTCGCCACTGTTATCTTTATGTTCATATTTATCTTCATCTTTGCCAGACTTGAGATATCCATATTGTTTTTCGGTTTTTGTGAAACTTGAATCTTAGACTGTGTTTTAGTTCACTCCGCCACTAAACTCTATCCTCCGCAAGTTAACAAAAAGGTATTAAATGATCAAAACCTTAACTTTATTATCGTTGTTATAAATTTTTTGGTTTCAGGTTGATCTCTTGATTACTACAAATCTATGATATGATCGATTTCTAATTTTACATGCTAACATATGATTCAAGATCATGTTGCTAGTTTCTATAACGAGTTGACACGGGAGACGTGCTATCTGTTGAAGAAATAATCTTATTCTTCTGTTTATATATGTTAGGGACTTAATGTGTATATTTGATATTCTCAGTTTCTTAGTGTTTGAGCTTTTGGGAAGTTATTTGCAAGAGTTAGAAGTTGGAGGGCTGTTTATATCAAGTTATGATAAGTTCCAATTTTCGGAGTATATAAGCTGAAGAGTGAGAAGAGGCTTCTGATTATCCCAAAATACATAAATACATTTTTTCTCTCTGAGTTTCATAAACCCTAATTCGATCTTGTTAGATCTATTGTTATTCAAGTTTCATTGTTCTTGTTTCTGATTGTAATAGAACTATTATCAGTAATTAGATAATAGATCTCCACCTGAGTAGCAGTGGGAGATTTGGGTTGATCATATTTGGTTGATTGTTGTTATGCTGAACTGATTGATATCAGTTCTGGTTGATGTTCTTGATATTGTTATGGGTTTGTGATTGAGATTAATAGAGGTTCTTGGTTTGAGAACCAAGATTTGTTGATTAGTTTCTTAATTTGTTCATGGTATCAGAGCAGGCACTTCATCTGCTCTATATCTGATCATTGAAATTTTTTAGGGTTTCAAAAAATTTTTGGGGGTTTTTCAAATTGGTTTTAATTCTTCAATTAACCAGTGTTAATTACTCGTCTGTGTGTTTAATTGCACAGATCTGAAAGGTTTTTTACAAACGCCTAATTTTTGAAAAAATTAGGGTTTCTTAAAATTTGGGGGTTTTGTCTTCTTGGTTGATTAACTTTGTTAATCAATAGATTAATTGTTGTTGGTGGATCTTGGAGGTAGATCTGGGTTTTTTTTGGTTCTTGGAATCAAGAATTGGTTGGTGGTGAATCTTGAAGTTGATTCTCGTTTTTATTCTCGGTTCTTGGAAGATATTGGTTTGACTTGGAGTTGATTCTGGGTTTCTTTTGGGTTCTTGACTAAGTGAATCAAGAACTCGTAAGTATTGTGCCCGTGAATATCGCTATTGAAAGCAATCGTAACACCTCTCACACCTTTAATTTTGTCTCTCTTATTTTCTTGTTGTATTGCTTGATTGATTAGTGGGATTCTCGATTAATTGTGTGCTTCTTTCTTGGTGTTGTGTGTTTTCTTTCGCCGTGCTTGTGTGCGCCTCGACCTACCACCTTGAGTGGCAAGGAAAGCCTAGAACTTTTCTCTCCTTTAGTGTGCTTGTGATTTGCTATGTGTTTGTCTGCATCATGTCTGTGTATGGTTCTGAGCATAGTGCATCAACTCATAATGAGGATGATGCTGATACTGATAATGTTACTCTTATTAGTAAATTGGACTTAAGTCACCCTTTGCATTTACATCCTAATGACTTTGCTTCTTTAACTGTGATCTCTATTAAACTGAAAGGTACTGAAAACTATAATGTTTGGTCTTGTGCTTTGTTATTGGCTTTAGAAGGAAAAAATAAGACTGGCTTTATAGATGGTACTTTTGTTAGATCCAATGTTGATGAGGTCTTGGGGAGGCAGTGGGATAGAGTTAATGTTGTGGTTCTTGGGTGGATTCTTAATTCTATAACTGAGGAACTTTATTTGGGTCAAATTTTTCAAAAAAGGCATCTGATGTTTGGAATGAATTAAAGGAAACTTTTGATAGAGTTGATGGTTCAGTTACCTTTAATCTGCATCATAAAATAAACTCTTTAAGTCAAAATGGTACATCTATTGCTGAGTATTTTAACAAACTTAGTACAGTGTGGAAACAATTTGATGCTCTTGTCAAGTTACCTAGGTGCACTTGTCATGCAGAAGAGGATTTTAAAAAACATAATCAGCTTATGAAACTAATGCAATTTTTAATGGGATTGGATGACTCTTATATGCAAATTAGAAGCAATATTTTAGCTAGAGATCCTTTGCCTGATGTTAAAGGTGCTTTTTCTACTATATCCAGTGAAGAGTCTCATAGAGATGTGGTGTCTGGTTCTAGTTCTAGTACCTCTCAAAGGGTTCGGTCTTCTGTGTTCTTTTCTAATGTGGGGAATAAAGGTAATTCTCAGAGGTCTCAAACCTCTGGGAACCCTTCTAGACCTAGACCTAATGATTTCAGAAGAGCTGTTGGGGGCTCTTCTCTTGTTTGTGAACACTGTTGTTTCAATGGTCATACCATTGATAGGTGCTTTAAACAAATTGGATACCTGTTGATTTTGGTAAAAAGAAGAATTTTCAAAATAATAAAGGAAAAAATGTTTCTAACAATTATGTGGGTACTAGTCCTTCTTCTGCCTTCACAGAAGATCAAATGGCGACTCTTATCTCTTTGATTAAAGAAAATTCTGGTTCTGGAAATGGTGTACAAGCCAATATGGCAGGTACTTTTTATAACTGCAGCAGATTGTTTAATGAAAACTTTGAAAAGTTTTTTTTGTTTAAATAGTTAGTTGCAAAATAATCTTGTTACTAAGGGTGTCATTACTGATTCTGGTGCTAATCAGCACATGACCTATACTGATAAATTTCTGGTGAATGTTGTTGATGTGTCTCATCTTAAGATTAAAGTTTCTCATCCTAATGGTACTGAAGCCTTTATAACCAAAATTGGGAATATGCCTTTGACTAATTACTTGACTTTATATGATGTTCTGGTTGTTTGTGAATACTGTGTTAGTTTGTTATATGTTCATAAGGTTTCCAGGGATAGTAAATTGATTATTGCTTTTGATGAGGCTCATTGCTATATCTCAAATCAGGACTTGAGGGCAGGGAAAGTTCTGGGGACTGGTAAACAGATTGGTGGCTTATATTACTTTGATGGAAATCAAGGTAAAGACCTTGAGAGGTTTTCTGTTAACACTGTGTGTTTTTTATCCAAATATACTTGGCACTGCAGACTTGGCCATCCTGCAGACCAAGTTTTAAATGTTTTGAAACCTGTTTTGGGGTTTTCTTATAAAGATTCTAAACTTTGTTGTGACATTTTTCAAAAGGCTAAACAGACAAGGGAACATTTTCCTTTAAGTGATCATGTGTCTAAGCATCTGGGTGATTTAGTTCACTTAGATTTATGGGGGCCTTATAAAGTGACCAGTAGGGATGGATATAGATATTTTCTTACTGTGGTTGATGATTTTTCTAGAGCTGTTTGGGTGTATCTTTTGAAAAATAAGACTGGATTTTTTGAAAACTTAATGGTATTTTATAATTATCTTAAAACTCAGTTTAATCAAAATGTTGAAACATTTAGGAGTGACAATGGGACTGAGTTTGCTAATCGCCAGCTTAATTTGTTTAATGAGAAAATGGCATTGTGCATCGACTTCATGTAGTTATACCCTCAACAAATGGCATTATTGAGAGGAAGCATAGGCATCTTCTCAATGTTGCTAGATCTCTTTGTTTCGTGGAGGGCTTCCCGAATATGTGGTCCGAGTGTATTCTAACCGCTACCTATTTGATTAATGATCACCTTCCTCCGTGCTAAATGGGCTATCTCCTTTAAACTTGTGCATAACTTTGCTCCTTCTCTGTTGCACTTGAGGGCTTTTGGGTGTCTTGCTTATGCCATTATTCTGAATAGTCATGATAAATTTGGTAGTAGGTCTGAAAAATGTGTCTTAATTGGATATTCTAATTCTAAAAAAGGTTACAAATTATGGAGTCTTGATCAGAAACATGTTGTTTTCTCTAGAGATGTTAAGTTTTTTGAGAATATTTTTCCTTTTAAACAAAGTACTACTGCTTCATCTCAATCTGATCAAGATCCTAGTCACCTAAATTTTTTCAATTCTAATACTCTTGATGACCTACCTGACCTACCCAATGATGAGAATAATAATGAACCCAGCCCTAAGAGGTAGGGGTGTAAACGAGCCGAGTAGAGTCGAGTACTGCCAAGCTCGAACTCGACTCGATTAGTAAAACTCGAGCTCGAAACTTGACTCGAGCTCGTTCGAGCTTTGGATTTCAAGCTCGAGCTCGGCTCGTCATCTCAAACTCGAGCTCCAAACTCAACTCGAGCTCGATTATTGCCACATTTAAAGCTCGAACTCGATGAAAAATGGGCATATCAAGCTCGACTCGACTCGATTTTACGTAACTATATGTATATAAAAGGGTAGAAGTGTAATATCATTGAAGCTTGATAAGAGCTCGCGAGCCTCACGAGGTGAGCATATTCGAGCTCGAACTCGGCTCAAAAGTGTACTCAAGTAGCTCGAGCTCGAGCTCGACTCGCTTATATCGAGTCGATTTCGAGTAGTTTATGAGTCGATCTCGAATAGCTCGCGATTTGTCTCGCCTCGCTTACACCCCTACTAAGAGGCATGGCGCACCATCTCCTTGTCTAGGTAGTCCTTTAAGTTACCAAATGGGGTGTGGGGGCATTCTTCCGACTTAAATGTTTCTACCGGTGAGGATGAGAGGTCTCAGACCCTTGAGGAAAATGTAAATAGTCCAAATTGAGGGTAATGAGTTCCTCATTCAGCCTTAGGAAAATCATCAAGAAACCGGTTTTAGAAGGTCTTCTAGGCCTTGCTTTTCCAAAGAACTTTAATGATTTTGTGGTTGATTCTAAAGTTAAATTTGGTTTAGATAAATATGTTAACTATTCATATTTATCCAAAGACAACTATTGTTTCTCCACTATTTTAAATCAACAATCTGAACCTAAAAATTTTTGGGAAGCTTCCCAGCATAGACATTGGAATGATGCTATGAATAATGAAATGCATGCTTTACATAGAAATGATATTTTTGAAATTGTTGAGCTTCCTGCTGGTAGGAAGGCTATAGGCAGTAAATGGGTTTTTAAGATCAAGTATTAGTCTAATGGTGAGGTTGATAGATTTGAAGCTAGATTAGTTGCTATTGGTTTCAATCAAATGGAGGGAATAGATTTTGATGAAACCTTCTCTCTTATTGTTAAGATTGTTACTGTTAGATGTCTTATTAATCTTGTTGTTTAAAATGATTGGAGTTTGTTTCAATTAGATATTAACAATGCTTTCTTATATGGTGATCTTGATGAAACTGTTTACATGAAATTGCCTCCTGGTTATTATGACTCTAATGATAAAAGAGTGTGCAAATTGAAAAAAAGTTTATATGGGCTTAAGCAGGCTCCTAGGAAATGGAATGCCAAGTTGACTGCAGTGTAATTGAGAATGGTTTTATGCCAAGCAAAAGTAATTACTCTTTGTTTACTAAAACTTGTGATGATGTGTTTGTTGCATTACTTGTTTATGTTGATGACATTAAAATTGATAATGTTAAGCAGTTTTTGAAAAGTAAATTCATGATTAAAGATCTTCGCAAACTAAAATATTTTCTTGGTATTAAAGTATTAGAAACTAAGAATGGTTTATGTTTAACTCAAAGAAAGTATTGCCTTGATCTTATTTTTGAGTTTGGTTTACTTGTTGGAAAGCCTGCTTCTGTTCCTTTGCAGCCTAATCTTGCTTTGACTAGTGAACCTTCCGACATCGATCCTAAACTTAAGAATATTATCGAGTATCAAAATTGATTGGTGTTTATATACCTTACTACTACTAGGCTCGATATTGCTTATGCGCTTTCTCTTAGCCTGATTATGCATAGTCCTTTAAAATCTCATTTGGATGTTGCCTTAAAGGTAATAGGATACCTTAAAGGTTCTCCAGGTAAAGTGTTAAATATTGAGAAAAGTGCTAGCCCAGTTATTGAGTTAAAAGGTTTTTCTGATGCTGACTTGGCTAGATGTGTGGTCACTACAAAGTCGTTGATCGTTATTTGTGTTTTTTATGTGGATGATTGGTATCTTGGAAAAGTAAGAAACAAAATACTATTTCTAAATCATCCACATAAGTAGAGTACAGAGCTTTAGCTTCTGTAACATCTGAAATTATTTGGATTTTAAAGTTTTAAAAGATTTGAATTGCAAAAATCTTTTGCCAGTTAAAGTGTTTTGTGATAGTAATTCAGCAATTAAGATTGTTGCCAATCCTATTTTTCATGAGAGAACAAAGCATTTGGAAATTGACTTACATTTTGTAAGGGAAAAAATTATTGCTATGGTAATTGAAACTGTAAAAATAGGCACTGCTAATCAAATAGCAGATGTTCTTACCAAAGGATTGGATACAAAACAACATAGCTTGCTATGTTCTAAGCTTATCCTTATTGACTTGTTTCAGAATAAGATTAAGGGAGGGTGTTGAAGAAATAATCTTATTCTTATGTTTATATATGTCATGGACTTATTGTGTATATTTGATATTCTCAGTTTCTTAGTGTTTGAGCTTTTGGGAAGTTATTTGCAAGAGTTAGAAGTTGGAGGGTTGTTTATGTCAAGTTGTGATAAGTTCCAGTTTTGGGAGTATATAAGTTGAAGAGTGAGAAGAGGCTTATGATTATCCCAAAATACAGAAATACGTTTTCTCTCTCTAAGTTTCACAAACCCTAATTCGATCTTGTTAGATCTGTTGTTATTCAAGTTTCATTGTTCTTGTTTCTGATTGTAATAGAACTATTATCAGTTGGATAATAGATCTCCACCTGAGTAGCAGTGGGAGATTTGGGTTGATCATATTTGGTTGATTGTTGTTATGTTAAATTGATTGAGATCAGTTCTGGTTGATGTTCTTGATATTGTTTTGGGTTTGTGATTGAGATTTATAGATGTTCTTGGTTTGAGAACCAAGATTTGTTGATTAATTTCTTAATAATTCTTCATTATGCATGTGTTATAGATGAAGATGATTAGAGATAATTATCTAGGCATATAGTTAAGGTGCCATTTTGTTCGAATTATTTCAGTAAACAAAGAAAATAATTACAAAAAATTCGAAAAAGTGACAAGTTAATTATATTTCTGGGTACTTATCTCAAAAGATTAATGTTTAAGACGTGCATTTATGTATGCAGTGAAGCTGACTTAATTTATGGGAATTGATATTTACACGGAACTTATTACTTCGTACACAAAAATTTATTCTTCAGTGACTATTATACCCTCAACATTATTTAACTAAAATCGACTCCCATCTTTCTTGTTATTGAAGAGCTGTTTTGTTGACTTTGTTGCCGTCAAAGAAGATGAAATAATATAACTCAAACATTCATGAAGCACTGCCTTCAAGTGCTTACAAATGTCATGTTATTTACGACTCGGATTGATCTTGGGTTTTCCTCCCGATGTGTGTAGTTGTATGTTTTTTGGGAGACTAGTTGGTCGTCAATGGTGACGATAACACCAGGACCGACACATCTTAGTGCCTAGAAGTAATCCTGACTGATATCTTGTATCCGTTTTTAACGATAACAAAAAAAAATAGGGT
Source organism: Chrysanthemum lavandulifolium (assembly GCA_022545495.1). Classification (NCBI taxonomy): domain Eukaryota; kingdom Viridiplantae; phylum Streptophyta; class Magnoliopsida; order Asterales; family Asteraceae; genus Chrysanthemum; species Chrysanthemum lavandulifolium. The sequence continues at coordinate 67,611,407 of CM040241.1, forward strand.
CTGAGCCATAGTGAAACTATAGATTTATTTATTCGAATATGCACAAGTTTACAATGTCCATTCCATAGTGGAAGATATTAAGGATTTCAGGATGAGTGTTCACCACAGCGAAGGGTGCTGTCGGAGATGGGCGCTCGTGGAACGGTTGAATAGGAAAAGAAGGTAGGATGTTGTTCAAGATAATAAGAAAGTGAGTGAAATAATGACAAGGGTATAATTGTCATTTTACATTGAATTTCTGTGTGCAAAGTAAATGGTTCTATGTACATATCACTGCCCTTAATTTATACATGTCATGCATGTATATCAATCAATATATCAACGATGACTATCTCTATCGCTTGCATCCTATTTAGACTTAAATGCATAAGCTTCAAGGTCATGTTTATAATTCTTTTTGCAATTACAAATACACATGGTCCCTTATTAGTTTACCTAATGTCTAGCTTTATTGATTTTATATTAATAATGATTGAGATCTATGCAGTAATCTAATAATAAAAGTTTATTACCAGTTTGAACTGAAATTATTGAATGTTATGGGTTGAGAGAGTCGACATGATTGTTGATTATTTTTGCAAAATAATTGTATAACTTTTAAACGAAAATTAATAGAGAAGATAAAGATCGACAACGAAAAGATGAAAGTGACATGTCGATCAAAACTAACTGAAATCAAGTATAACTATTGTTAAAAGGTATAATTAAACTATCCTCGTGTGATTATAGCTTCAAAGGTAAATTTAGTTGGACCAAAAGACCTGAAAAAGATTCACAGCCAACACTGACCTCCAAACCACTCCAAGAAAACTGTTACACAGGGGAAAAGTGTCACTAGAAATCTACGATTAAAGGTTGTCAAAAAAAAAAAAAAAAGGAAATTAAAGATACGTGAATAGTTTTCAAAACAGACGATATATGAATGAACTTTGAAAATTACCATCAGACGCAAAATACTTTCAAATTGGAGGAATGTATGTAGTGCAAAAGCTCAATATAGATTCAAATTTACCATAAATCCAACGAACTAATAATAATGTATTCATTTTTAAAAAAAAGATAAACTTTCACCTTTTTTAAAAATTAAATATCTCGAAACCGTTAATTGTTACGATAAAATCATATTATCATTGACGAGATTAAATAATCTTTTCATAGATACGCACTACTATATATTTTAACGATTTTTTAAAAATTTCGGTCCGTAAAAATCATATATGATTTGTGAAAATCATATATGATTCGATTTTACAAATCATATATGATTTTATATGATTTTTGAAAATCATATATGATTTGTGAAAATCATATATGATTTTTCTAGGCGGAATTTTTGAAAAAAAAATTTTTGTTGAAAATATAGAAAAGTGCATATTAATAGAAAGATAATATAATTCTCGTCGCGATGCCAGATTTTTATAACAAGATTTACCATTTGTTAGATATGTTGTTTAAAAAAAAGGCGGAAAATGGTTTTTTATTAACTTTGATTAAAAGTTGATGACTAAGATTTGTTTATTAGATCTATGGTAAATATGAGATCTATGTTGATCTCAACTCATGTATGTAATATGACCGGGAACTAGTAGGTTACCAGGTCACAAAGTTTGAAAAATGACATAAGAAAGGTCCCAGTGGTTTGCATTGACTTTCACAGGTCATCCCTTGATTTTATTTTCGGTTAAAAAACTTTCAGTGACGGTCCTTATGGTCATTAACTTTCAGATTTAGTTCGTTTTTTTCTGTTTTCATTCGATTTTTTCCTTTTTTCTTACGTTTTGTTCGTTTTTCTTACGTTTTTATCGGTTTTCATTCGTTTTTGTCCGTTTTTCTTACATTTTGTCCCTTTTTGTACGTTTTTGTACTATTTTAACACATTGAAAAAAAAATTCAAAAAGAAAAAAAAAATGAAAAAAAATAAAAAAAATTTCAAATTTCAAAAAAAAAATTGAATAAAAAAAATAATTTTCAAATATTTTTTTATAAAAAAAATTTTGAAAATATTTTTTTTCAAAATTTTCAATATGTCGAAATACTTTCTTTTTTTCAAAACTTTTTTTTTTCAATATTTTTCGAAATTATTTTTCCAATTTTTTTTTTCCATGTCCAAATTTTCAAAAATATTGAAAAAAAAGTTTTGAAACAAAAAGTATTTCGATATATTGAAAATTTTGGAAATAAAAATTCAAAATTTTTTTTCAAGATTTTTTATTCAAAATTTTTTTTTTTTTTAAATTCAAATTTTTTATTTTTTTCTTAAATTTTTTTTTTCCAATTTTTCTTTTGCAAAATTTTTTTGGAATTTTTTTTTTTCAAATTTGCGAAAAAATTCTAATTTTTTTTTTGGAAATTTTTTTTTTCTTTTTGGAAAAAATTTTCAATATGTTGAAATAGTACAAAAACGTAAGAAAAACGGATGAAAACCGAATAAAAACGTAAGAAAAGCGGACAAAATGTAAGAACAACGGAAAAAACGGATGAAAACGGGCAAAAACGAAATAAAACTGACAAAACGTAAGAAAAACGGACAAAAAATCTAAGAAAAATGTAAGAAAAGCGGACAAAACGGATGAAAACCGATAAAACGTAAGAAAACGGACAAAACCCAAGAAAACGGATGAAAACGGACTAACTGAAAGTTAATGACCATAAGGACCATCATCGAAACTTTTTAACCGAAAATAAAGTCAATGGATGACCTGTGAAAGTCAACGCAAGCCACATGAACCATTTCGCTATTTTCAAACTTTGTGACCGGTAACCTACTAGTTACGGTCATATTACGACATTGTTCTAAATTTGAAAGTATTTTATGCACAATGGTAATTTTCAAAGTTCATTATGACATCGTCTGCTTTGAAAAACTATGTCATGATTTTTAGCTTTCACCTTAAAAAATTATGTTTCTCCTTCATTGTTATTTTCATTCGGTAAAATATTACATGATTACAATGATCAATGACAAACGATATGTGTAAGAAGAAATATAATGCGAGAAAATGAATCGAACTGTGTGCACGATGTTCACAAGCCATAGGACTCGTTATAGGCAAAAATTGGTGCAAGCTTTGACATTTTTTTTTTTTTTTTTTTTTTTTTTTTTTTAATTTTTTGATTTCAATGATAAAAAAATTAAATAAATACCCAATTTACCATCCAAACAATCAGAAACACTCAAAATTTACCTCACTATTTTCCAAACATACAATTTCAACATGAGTTACTCCGCCAAGAGCGAGCCAACAACATGTTAAGTTTGTATGATTTCGGTGACGATGAAGCCAATAGTTCAAACGCTCTGATGAGCATACTGTGGGATCGAGTTGGTGCTGAAGAACGTCTTATGCAAGATTATTTTGGCGACACAACGAGAGAAATTTTAGGTGACGGTTTCGTATAAGCTCAAAATTACTATATCAATAATGGAAGGTATAACCAAGGCCGTCTCACAACTACTTTTATCAATACCTAAAAAAATTAATCGATGTATTGTTAAAGCTTCGATTTTTTCTTTAATAACTACCGGTTACGTATTCAGACTTTTGAGATAAAACTCAGGGCTTAAAGCACATGTCTTAGTGGCCTTATGGTAGAGACGGCCCTGGGTATAACTAACTATAATGTTTAACCCATTAGTCCTATAATGAAATGCACGTTCATGATACCCCTTACACTTTATACCCTATCTACTTTATATATTATAAAAATAATACAACAATGTGCTGTTATTTATAAATATTATTATCGATATATATTGAAGACAAAAAACACCGTTGGTCCCTAAACTTGCCTAAAAGTATCGCAGAGGCCCCAAACTTGATATTTTCGTCGCCGTGAGTCCCTTTTTCAATTTTTGAGGTCGATTCGTCCTTTGACCCAGATTCACCGGTCAACGCCTCCTTTCCGTTACATTTTGTTTTAGCCCGAGGGCATAATAGGCATTTCAGAAGTTACGCTATACCAAGTCTCATTATTTTCACATGTCCCATCCTCTTCCCCCCCCATAAACACCTAGACTTCCTCTTTTTTTTTTTTTTGTCCCAAAAATTTCTTTACAAGAATTTTCACAATTCACAAACCCTCATTGCATGTCACAAAACCAGTTCCATATTATTTAGAATTCCAAAACATGGATTTTACTTTATGAAAAGTAAGAAAAGATCCAGGTTATGATACCGTTCTATACAACTCTGCTAATAAAAAATACGATACGTTTTATTGTTATAATCGTTGGAATATCTAATAGGGGTATATTTGGTTTTTCTATTAAGGTTTGATAATGTGGTTTGATCTATTGATATGTTTTAGGTGGTAGATCTAATATGTTTAGCATGAGGGTTCATCACAATGCTGTTTTTAAATATTGGCCTGGTAGAATATACGATCGATGTATGAAAAGTTTAGTTGATTTGGTTGATGTTGATAGTATGTCAGTCGAAGAGTTGGATGTTCTTATATATGAATTAGGTTACAAGCTAGGTCAAAAAAAACTATTACTTTGTTAAGCCTGTTAATAATTTAGATGATGCTTTGTATAGCTTAAGTGAGGCTACAAATTTACAAATATTGAAAGATCTTTTTGATGACCATAAGATGATAGAAGTTGTGGAAAACTAGAAGGGGGTTGAATATCTTTTCCGATTAAAACTTCGTTTTGACGTATTTAAATCGACTTATGTCAATCTATTTAGATCATGTGTTGGATATTGATAAATGGACATATATATAAATAATGCAAAGAGATAAAGAGTAAAGGAACACATAACCACGACACAAGTATTTATGGTTGTTTGGCTACAAGGACACCTTCCTTGCCCTACTCCACTCCCCGAGTACCCAACTCGAGAGTTTCTAAGCACTACACAACACAAGCTCCTTAATGTGGCGGAGAAGCCTTCACACGTCGCCTACACTTTATCCGGTACAAGGCTAGACACCGAGTTCTTCCACGAGGTAGAACCAAACCTATCACAACGTCGCCTACACTTTATCCGATACAAGGCTAGATACCGAGTTTCATTATAAAGAAGGAACTACTACCCAACACTACAACCCAAAGGAGACAAACTCCCTTTTTTACAACACTTGAAAGGATATCAATATCCTTTAACCCAAAGTACACAATATACATCGACGCCCCATATCGAATGTACAGCTTTGACACTATACATCAATGCCTTCAACTCGACACACTAATAGAGGGAGAGAAGAACTATCAAAAAGATGCACTTCAGTGATCTTGATGATGACCATCTTGTTAATGATGAAGCTTAGCAACTCATGACCTTGATCTTGCACGTCTTCAAGAGGTTGTGATCTCTCCTTTAAGAGGAACCTAGAGAATCACACAACGAGAAAGCTACATAGAATGATCATTTGGATTTGAGGTTAGAACATAGAGAGAAGATATATCTAAAAGGTTCAGTGACCAAGAGAGAAATGGCTCACTATTTATAGGCAAACCGCCATCGTTTATCGTTCGTGGATCCTTACCCAAGGATCCGCCAAGGCAAACCAAGGGATTCGTCATTGGGTCGATTATACCGAATTTTGAGTTGCAAATCGGGTTATTGGTTATGGTTTATGGACCATGGGTCATGGACTTTGGATCATGGATACCCAACAAGATACATTGTACCTAGTCAATGGGTTATGGATCTTTGGTCATGGGTCATGGACTTTGAGCCATGGATCATGGATAATATCCAACATGACTTCATGCATGATGTTATGCAATGGGTCTTATGGATCATGCTCCATGGGTATGAGTTATGAACTTTGGTTTTTACCCAACAAGATATATTGTACCTAGTCAATGGATCATGGGTCTTGGGTCATGGGTTATGGACTTTGGTTTTTACCCATTATTTACTCATTACACGTTATACTAAGCACATATACATTTTTATAAAATATAAGTAAACTACATTACTTGTAAGTGTTTTATAAAAATTGTTTTGGTTTTATATAACTTATTTGACTAAACATGTTTTGATGATTTTATATGTTTATTAAAAGTGTGTTAGTAAACTATTGGCTCAACAATTTTACGTGTTTTATTTATTTCGTTAAAATGATTTTACGTTTGTTATCGACAAAACATTAGAAGATCGTAAAATATAAATAAACGTTTTTATGGTTTATTTGTATTAACAATATCCCCTTTTTGTTGATAACAAAACATAAAATTATTTTAAGTAAAAAATAAAATTCGTAAAATTTTGAATTGGAGTTTTTACTCTCTTCTCCCCCTCTTTGTCGAAACAAAAAAAGCGTCGAAAAGAAACTAAAATATAGTAGAAGAGAAAAAATTAGAAATATTTTTAAGAAAATGTTAATACAAATAAGCCGTAAAAACGTTTATTTATATTTTACGATCCTCTAATATTTTGTCGATAACAAACGTAAAATCATTTTAACGAAACAAATAAAGTACGTAAATGGTTTGAGCCAATAGTTTACTAACACACTTACGTTTTCATATAAAACACTAAACAAGTAATAGTGTTTTCATGTCATAGTAATGCATATGTATAACAACTAGTGTTTACATAATGGGTATATATATACATACTTAGTATGTATTGTATTGGGAAATATAATAGGTAGAAGTCTAAGTATTTGACCCGTTAACTAAATACATTGAATGTAGTTGGATAAAACCTAAAGTTCATGACCCATACCCATGGAGCATGATCCATAACCCATGACCCATTGCATGACATCATGCATGAAGTCATAATGGGTATTATCCATAACCCATGGAGCTAACCCATGACCCATTGACTAGATGCATTGCATCTTCTAGATACATTGTATCTATTTGGATAGCCATGATCCAAAGTCCATAACCCATGATCCATGACTCATAACCCATTTAGGGGGAGCGTCCTACGGATCCCCAGAAATACACTGGACGGATCCCTCATGGAAGGGATCTGTGGGATCCGTGGGACAGTAGTGAAATTTTGTCTATAAATAGTGAGTCATTTCTTCATTGTAAGCTACCACTTCTACACATACTTTCTTCTAGTATTGTAAACTCTCTAACCTCATATCCAAAGGATCTTTCTATGTAGTTTGTGTTTGTTTTTGTATGATTCTCTAGGTTCCTCTTAAAGGCGAGATCACCACCTCTTGAAGTCAAGCAAGCTCAAGTCCATGAGTTTCCAAGCTTCATCATCATCAAGACTACTGAAGTTCTCTTGTTGATAGTTCTTTCCTCCTCTCTAGAAGGCATTAGTGAAAGGTGCTGAAGGTCCGTGTCTAAGGCATTAGTGAAGGGTGCCAAAGTTCCATGATGAAGGCATTAGTGAAAGGTGTCAAAAGATCATGTCAAGGGCATTAGTGAAAGATGCCAAGGGTGTACAATCGATATGGTCCATCGATGTACAAATATAGATAGGTTGCCAAGGATATTGATATCCTTGATCCGGATTCTAGGGAAACATCCTTGATCCGGTTGTTGAGGTTGGAGATTCCTCGTAATCTAAAATGGACCATTTGAGGGTGAAGGAGAGAAGGACACGGGTTCTAGTGAAGTACTAACACCGAGGTTTTGGTGAGAAGGTTGTTATGGTACCATTTTCTCAATTGATGAGAATGTGGGCAATGGTGGTGGATGAGAAGGCCTAGGCGCCTCCATCTCGCTGAAACTTAAACTCATGACTTGAAAATAAAATTTTAATCTAAAACAACCATCACACTTAAACTATGATTAAACTATAAACGTGAAATTTTTGCTTAAAAAACCCAACCATTAACACACCTCAACAGGACAACCATAGTAACGCCTTCCTCCGTTCACGTTGTTCCAGCAGGTCCTTACGACCGCCCGCCTACCACATCCGCAACGCACCATTATTAAGATTTGATCGGAAGTATTTAGGATAAGATTTTATAAGAGAGAGGAGAGTTTAGGGATAAGTGGTGAAAACCTTTATCTTTTATTAGAATACAATTACTGTAGCAACCACAGAAGCCGAGTGGTACTTACTCACACGGTAACTACGAAATGCCTATTATGCCCTCAAGCTAAAAACAAAATGTAACAGAAATGAACGGCGTTGACCAGCGGATTATAGGTCAAAGGACGCAATCGGCCTCAAAAAATTGAAAAAGGGACTCATGGCGACAAAAATCTCAAGTTTGGGGCCCCTGCGATGCTTTTGGACAAGTTTAGGGACCAACGGTGTATTTTTGTCTATATTAAACTAATATATTTGCACGAATTTATAAATATAAAAAGAAAAACACAAGTTACTGTGACATGTAAATGAATATACGAGATTATACATATACGAACGACTTATGTCATTTCTTAAAATTATTCTTCTTTAACTATTCGCATTGAATAATGTCTCATGTTATTTCTCTTTATAAGTTTAACCTGCACACGGGGTTAAAAATCAGCTTAAAATATTATTAACTAGGAATATAAATATCAAAATAAAGTCACGACCTCACACGTTCTCGTGAGATGAAAATATATAAACAAGATTCTACATATAACAACGACACGTATTTTTCAAGGTCATTATACGACACATATAATGTCTAGAACATTATATCAATAGTTAAATTTAAACAAAATCGGCCTAAACCCTATGCCACTTTAACAAAGTCAAATTCTTCACAAGAACAAAATCTATACAAAATATTAATCAATATTAACACATAATGAAAAATTATGTAAAAGATCGTAATGTACGAGTATTATAACCATATAATTAAGTATTAAAAATAAATATTTTATAGAAAAATCTTAAACATTACAAAACCATGAATTTATGACTTGTCACGATATTTAACTTTAAAACAAAGTTATTGGAATATTATTACCTATTATCTCGTCTGCTCAAACTCCGCACGTTCTAAAACAAGTTTTCGTTAAAATTACGATTTGTGAGACGAAACTTGTTTATTAGAACGAGCTATAAATGATAGATTGACAATTTTAAAGTCTTCAGAGAAAGCGCCCCTGAAAATTAAAGGCCGGGCTTTGAGAAGTTGTTATTCTAGCAAGTTTGTGTGTGACACTTTAAGAGACGACATCAAACTTCTTTCCTTTCTCTTTAGATTAGTTGTAGATCGAAAAGTGTAACTGGATTCCCATTCCTACACTGCAATAGATCTTATTTTGTTTCTAGGATCTTGAGAAGTGAGTTCTAGCTGGTAGAAGCTCCTTTTATAAACTCGGGCTTTTATAATAAAGTTTTCATTAAATTCACGCGAAGATATTGATCGATGGATATATAATCCAGTCAAGTTTTTTTTAGGAATTATGTATGCGAAGGCCACCAAAGTATTAGACATTTTACTTTTAGGCCACCAATTTATAAAAATTTACTTATAAGCCACCCAAATATATGTTTATTTTCGTTTATAACCTCGTCCAAATTATTGCAAGAAATTCATAGAATTTCAAGTATAAAGCCAACTTTAACCTGTTTATACAAAAGAAAAGCAAAAACTTAAACATGAACATTAGTTAAACAATCATAAATCGCTTCGACTAAATAAGCCTGCACTTAGATAATGGTTAAAACGAATAATTTACATTTCAATAATTATTTTTGTTGTTTAAATATATTGAATTTAGCTTTAATCTCGTTGTTTCAAAGATTTCCGGAAAATAAATGGCCAAATTTGGTATAAACGCACATAATTGAGTGGCATATACGTTAGCTTTAATTGATGGGTGGCCTAAAAGTAAAATATTTACTAGTTGGGTGGCCTTTGTATACATATTCCTTTTTTTTAAGAGTAAATTACATAGTTCATCCTTGTAGTTTATTCCAGATCCCTACCCCGGTCGTTATTTTCTTTTCAGCATGGATGATCCTTATAAAGAAACTATGTAACACTGCCCGTCCTATCTTTAACGCTCGTTAACTCTGACCGTTAACACCACATGTGTAAAGCGAGTGAAGGTATATATATATATATATATATATATATATATATATATATATATATATATATATATATATATATATATATATATATATATATCTATACTACATTATAAAGGATTTGAGACTTTTAGAAAAGGAAGTCTTAAAATTTTAAGACCAAAACATTACTAAAAAGGAAAATTAAAAAATTAATGTAAAAATATGAAAATTTAAGTCTCATTAAAACAATATAGTAACCCTTTAATAATGATATATTTTAATGCTAAATTTTTAAAAATAAAAGTGCTAATTATTTACATTATTAATAATTTAGACGTTCTACTTTTGAAAAACATATATCTACTACGTTGTAAAGTATATGATACATGCTAAATAAATAAGGTTTAAAATGAAAAATATTTGCCCGCTAAAAAGTCATCGAGACCCACACATATCATTCGCGGATACCCTTCTAAGATATATATATATATATATATATATATATATATATATATATATATATATATATATATATATAAACTACCACCACACCCAACGACACAACTGTAAACTAATGTGTTTTACAAAAGAAAGGAATTCATTTTCTAAAGGAGACAAGCACAACTATTAAACATGAGAAAGGAATAGTTGGGAAGATTTTTTAGGCATGTTTTAATTGATGAAGAAAAGTGATGGTTTGCTTCCTCCGCACCAAGTCAACAACATGTGAAAAATTATGGAGATTGATTTACGTCAAGAATATCATTTACCATATTTAATGTCAACAACATGTGAAAAATTATGGAGATTGATTTACGGCAAGAATATCATTTACCATATTTAATGTTGTCACTTTGTTTTTTAATTAAGCCTATAAAAGCGAGACCAAATGTGCAGTTCAAAATATACGAGTTGCCTACAAAAGAAATACATTTCAAGTTTTAAATAAGGGATTGTCTAATAAGTGCCCTAAAGACATTAGATAAGTGCATTAATTCAACACAAAATTTTCTTTTAAAATGAAAAAATGCATTTAATATACAATAATTAAAGCTATAAATTATCTTAATTGAATCTGATTTTGTATTTAATGAAGGCAAACTTTCTTTGTTTAACAATTCAAACCAATGCCTTGAGGGCATTGTTTAGACAATCCCTTTAAATAAAGCTTTTTTGAGTGACATTTGTTCTTCTATTAGAAAAGTGTTTGTTAGTGCAAATATTACGATATTTAATCTATACAGTCTCGTTTGTTTTGATTGATGACAAACATGTAACTTGTAATACATAACGTAAAATGTAGAAGTTACTTGTAATCACATTTTATCTCAACATACATTCAACACCTCTCGATGTCTCAAGTCCTCATATGTTACAACACAGGTTCGTACATGTTTGTTATGTGGCATTATGATCAATCCCATTAACAAATCATTTAGAATGTTTAAAATACGTTTAGAGTCACTAAGTATTTTAATAGGTTAACCATTATATTTCGAACCTCATTTTACATTTTGCATTCACAAGTATTTTATACAAATACATCTTTTGTAAAATGTCTAACAAATATATACTTCTACTTGTACAATTAAACTAACTATAATATTCATACAAGTACTAAAGTTTCCTTACATTTGACAAAATATATTTTATTTTGACAAGCACTCAACTAGATATTTTATTTTATAAAAGGTAACTAGACATTTTATTAACTAGTTACATATTACATTTTACAAGTTTACTTTGATAAACTTTTTAATCTAAAATAGAAATACATATTACATCATCATTTTTGAAATCCTTGGAAGATCTCTTGAAAATTTTGGTTAGATTGTCACTCAAATCAAATGTGGTCTTAGTAAGATTTGGCAATATCTTGGAAAGATTTGAAGAAAGATTTTTTAGATTTTCTGTCAGACACCCACGGCACCAAAAGTTATAAAGGGCGGAACCCTTTTTTTGGTTCCTTGGTCCGTGCACCTTCTGCTTCCCTTTCGCCTATAAATAGAAGCCCATTGTTTTCTCATTTCTTCACCACTTCAAAACACATCTTCTCCACCTTCTTGCATACATTTAGATTAATCATTAATAATGTAGTAACATACATTAAACACCCTAATGATCATGATCATAATGCTTCTAACATTCATCTTTGTTGTAAGCATACTCTACATTTTGATCAACCATGGAAAGCTTGGAGATCTAGCCATCCCCACTCACCACAAGCTGAAGATCTATCACAACAAGTTTAGGGAACTTGTGATCTTCTTCATGAAGGCTTCTCATCAATGTAAGTTCATTTAGAAGTAGTTATTCATATCCATTAGACATTTGTGTCATGGATCATTATTGTAAACATCATTGCATCATCACAACACTTTCATCAAATTAGATTAGATGGTTTATGTGTTTGTGCCATAAAACACAAGGTTTGTTATGTTGGGCCATAAAACATAATGGGAGTGGTTGTACCATTGTAAAAGAACTCGACATCTAGCTTAGTGTCGAAAATATTATATAGGCGACGTTAGGTTGGTTCTACCTCGAACTAGAACCCGGTATTTAGCTTTGTACCGGAAAAAGTGTAAGCGACGATTGTAAGGTTTTCTCAGCCGAGAAGTGAGCTTGTTGATTTAGTGAAGTAACTCTCGAGTTGGGTACTCGGGGAGTGGAGTAGGGCGGAGAGGAGATCCATGACCGAACCACTATAAATCCTCGTGTTCGGTTTGCACATTCCTTTCTTTATCTCTTTACTTTTATAGTTGCACTATACTATTGCTTGTGATGTGGTTTGATGTTGATCCTTGTGTGACAACTTGGTTTACTATAATTTATAATAGTCACAAACAATAATTGGTACTTTCATATTATAACAAGCATCATAAGCGATTTGATGCAAAAGATCTAACGTTTTTAAACGGTAATGTATTCAACCCCCTTCTACGCTTTCACGTTGTTGTTTATATTTTTTTCAAATAATTTTTATAAGAGTAACGCCTTATATATATCCAACAAAACCGCGGTTAAATAGCAACTATAGACCACGGTCGCCGACAACACTTCCGCATCACACACCCGACCATCACATATTTGCTCAACCTTATGATTCACAACCGCACCATCACCGATGTGCGGATATGGCGGTTGGAGGTGGTGGCGTGTTGTGTTCAATGTATGAGAATGATGGGTGATATATCTCGTTTTTTAAGTTTTTATGGTTTTTGAATATAGATTTAGAGAAAAGATGAAGATGGTTAAGAACATGTGAGACTAATAAATTGACAAGAGAAGACTAATAGATGTGGCTGGAAAATTAATGTGTATGCAAATGGAACAAGAGACTAATAAATTAACAAATAACAAAAGAAATATATGTCAATACAATAAGAATTTAAGGTTGAAGAAGACACATACACAATAATTACTTTACCCTCTATGTGCATAGCATATGAGGTGTTTTAATAGATAGAGTTAACGGGTGTAAGAGATAGGAACAAGTGGTGGTGTTACATAGTTTCTTTATAAGGACATGCAAAAATAAAAAGATCGGGAATTTGGACCAAACCGCAAAGACAAACGATATAATTTAACCTTTTTTAATTATTTTCAATCAAGTGAGATTTGGTTATAACGAGTAGAAACCCGCGATGCAATGGATTGGCTTCTAAGGACTTATTTTGTAGCGACACTTAAACTTCAATTGTTTTGCCAAGTTGTGAAACTTTGCATTTAATGTTCGGACTTACTTTGCAACGATACTTAAACCTCGGACTGTTTTGCCAAGTTGTGAAACTTTGCATTTAATGTTTGGACTTAGTTTGCATGACACCTAAACCCGAGGCAATTCTTGCCAAGTTGCGAACTTAATAATAATCTTTGGGACACATGGCATGAGCACATGTGTTCCCCGCTTTTTAGTTAATATAGATAATTAATGGGATTTGATCAACGACTTTAAGTAAATAATATTGGTGAGATAAAAGGCAAGACAAGAGGGCATCTCTATCTCAATCTCAATAAACGTTGATACAAAAGATTTTGTGTGTGTGCGCCACATAAATTATGTATTTAACTACCATTTCCTGGTTGCTAGTTGAGTGTTGTATAAGGGAGATGATTTGTACACAATTTATTTTTTTCATCCACCACTAAATCATGCATAGCAGTGTTGTACTGTGTACATCACTGATGTAATTTATTGGTAGATGGCAAAAAAAAATGGTGTACAAATCATTTCCCGTTGTATAATCTCTGCCTACTAGGCAAAGCATTAAGTGCAATTAATGAAGACAAAATTTTCTTTTAAATAAAAAAATGCATTTAATGTAACTAGAAGGGTACCCGCGCAATGCGGCGGCGGGTACCCGATCTAATTTTGTGGCGAGCAAATATTTTCCATTTATACATTTTTTTAACAGCAACGTTACGAATGAATAACAACTTTTTAATTAAAATAATTATAATAATATCAATGCAAATTATTTCTTATCTAAATATGCAATAGAATGACAAATATTTGTTCGTCACAAAAATAATCATCGGGTATCCGTCGTCGCATTCTGTCGTTACCCTGCTAGCTATGGTTTTTGTGTCAATGTTTCGTGTGTGTTTATGTTTTGTAAATGGCAAAAATGAAGATCTAAATTCTGTTTGCATTTTTTGTTACTTTTCAAAGTGCTAGAATATCTCGTTATTTTCATTTCAAATGTGAAATCGGCTTATGGATTTTTTGTTCACATGTCTTTAAACGAAGAACAACTCAACGATATTTATTACGGAGTATATGAGAAGTGATTTGTACACTCCTTGAATTTATTAACACACTCTAAAATAGAGTGTTTTGACATTATACCTTCACATGGTAATGTGAAGGACTCAAGTTAGTGGCATAACTTGAGAGGATTTGAACCCATAAGTCAATACATCATATTTTAGAGTGTGCCACCAATCAATTATGAGTGTGTACAAATCACCTCCCTTATTATATAGTGTACCACTTATAGTGTTTATGTAGTAGTTTTTTGGTTTAGAAATGCATGCGTGTCCTTCTCTATACATGGAGCAGCTTGCTACACTTTATTTTGATATGCAAAATATGCAATGAGAGATTTAGTTAGGGTGAAGTTACGTAGAAAACAAAGTTATATTTCGAGGTTGGAAACCAACTTTTTGTTTCGGCTCAATTTTACGATCATGCTAAGTTTTACTTTTTTTTTAGATTGCTACTCTGTCTATGACACGCACTTTAAGAAATTGATTTTTTGAAAAAAGTACCTATTTCAAATAAAAATAAGTCATAAGATGCCATCAACATTGACTCCAGTCTCCAGGTACAAAATAGGGGTGAAAACAAGCCTAGCTGTTCGTAAAAAGCTCGAGATCCGATCGGTAAAAAGCTCGAACGAGCCGAGCTTAAACGAGCTCGAGCCCGAGCTCGAGCCTAATTTTGGGCTCATATAATAATCGAGCTCGAGCCCGAGCTCTGTACAACAAGCTCGAGTAGGCTCGCGAGCCTAAACGAGCCCTAGAAATATATACGTATAACGAAATTAAAAGTAATAAACGAGCTCGAGCCTTATGTAATTAACGAGCCGAGCTCCATTTGAACTTTATTTTCTTTAACACATCATAAAATTAGTCGAGCCCGAGCCGAGCTCGAGCTTGTGAAAATTTTCACGAGCCGAGCTCGAGCTCGGCTCGGCTTGTTTCCACCCCTAGTACCAAATAACCAATTTCCAACAATATATCTTTCATTACTTTCACATGAATTAAAATCACCACCAATCCTATTTTCAAATAGAAAACCATACAAATACTCAATATAGATCTAACGAATACTGTCAAAAGAGTTTTTCGAACTGAAAGCCACAAAAGAGCTCCAGAATCGCTTCAAATTTAATAGCTCGTATCAGAAGCTTTATACGAACAAATGAGGATCACATAACAACATGGCTACAAACACCGGTTGCATAGTACTACAAACCAGGTTGCTAATACCAATGTGGCTACAAACACTGGTCGATGGTGAGATAGAGCAATTCATAAAGGAAGCAATACTTTCAAACATAATTCACAAAAAACAGAATCATAAAAAGGTCATTAGAAAATATTTCTTTACTTGCCAAAGTACACCAAACAACCACCATCACCACCTCAAAATATAACACTTTGAAAGCCACCATAACATTATCAAATCAGCAACAAGACTTATTTTCTTGGAATGATACCTAAAAGAAAAGGACCCAAAAAACCCATGCACACAGTAACCAAAACTGGATAATAATTTAATAGATCGTGTATTCAAACAAGAAATGTAGTGAGACTCATATAGCTTCTATTCAAATTTTCCAAAATACCAAAGCTAAAAGACATCAGAAATAATAGATCTTGTATTCTAATTGCAAGTCTAAAATTCGATATCAACTATTAAACTCATAGATCACAAAAGATCTAAAAACAAAAAGCACAACAAATCACTAATGATAAAAAGCCTCAAAATATCATCAGCTTTAACAACAAAAAATTCAACCATAATAGATGCAAACAAACTCGAAAGCATAAATTCCTTTAACAATAACAGATCCAAGAATACTTGAAACCACAAATATAACAAATTTCAGCCACAACAAACTACAAGAACCAAAAAAATTAGTATGCCGGTATCAGAAAACATCATTGGTGTACAGGCTCAGATTTTTTCATAACAACATGAAGATTTCTTTGATGCAAAGTGGATAATCTCACACGTAACCATCCAAACACCTCCGTCATCACTCATCACTAAATATCCAAGAACCATGGTTCACCAAACCAAAGTTTCAAATAATCAAAAAGCACCACCATAACTTCTAAATCAAATAAAAACGAAAATAACCTTGAGAAAACTATCGTAAATCTAAACGAAATTTAAAATGCCAAAAGACCTTCTCGCATTGGTTTTCAAACACGATCAAGTGATAGGGTGCGTCTGGTGGCTTTGATGGTGTTGACTTCAAGGTGACGGGTTCGAGATGGCGGCAAAATTGGTGAGGTGTTGACGGGTACAATGGTGAAGAACAGCTCCCGAGTTTCAACCCTTTATATTGTGATAGTGGCAATTTTTTAGGGTATGGTAGGATTTTGCAATTGATAAGGCATGATTGCGGAGGAAACATTCCTGATTTTTAGCTCTTTTTATTGTGTAAGGCATGGTTGGAGGATGTTGTGTGGGGAGTGCTTATTGTGAAATGGGTTGCAATTTGTAACGTATTGACGATTTTTAATTACAGAGCTTTTATATAACATCAATAACTCTGACTTTTTCGGTTTTTCCACAGCTATAAAGTTATGTTTTTTTTTTTTACCATAAAGCCTTTATTTATTAGATTGTTTTTAAAGTATTGACCATATATTATTTCACATATTGCTATTGACTAAATGAATAGTTATTTCTCAATAATGAAATATTTTGGGTCTTACAAATTTTAAGATTACTTTATTTAGCAAGTCCCAAACCTTTTATAAAGTAGTATAGATTAATCATCATTTTGACATTGATTAACTCAAACATTCTTTATATGTATGGCTAAACAAATACTCAGCGGGCAGAGATTAGGAAAACCCTATTAAAAATATGTCGGATGATGATATAATCATATCATTTCTAAAATATTGTAGGTTAAATAACAAGGTAATCGACAGGTTGTGCATGAGTGCATCCGCTTCGCCTTCCCAAAGAGTGACTTTCATATTAATGTAGGTCCGGAGAAAAAAAAAAAAAACTTGAAAAACTTGCGAGCTCGAATGCCAAAACAAAGTGACGGGATCCATACAAGCTTGTCAAAGAGGAATGCCTTTAATAAGAAAACTAGCTTAAACACATGTGAAATTCACATTTTTTAAAAATAGTGACAAAAATAGATATTGTTTTATATATTAAGCAATAAGGAAGGATTCTGTAACAAGAAAAATTAAAATGCGAAGAATAAGAAGGATTTCTAACCACATATTTCAAATAGAAGGGAGAATTTTAAGATCAGTGGTTGTGGTTTCTTCTTATCATTCTTATTTTAATTTTTCTTATCATTTGATCCTAACTCTTAAGCAATAAGCCGGAAGAAAGAAACATGTGAGTGTACACCGTTGGAAAATGAGAATATTTTCGAATGGAACATACATATAATCTCACACCATGTCAAAATAAGAAAAAGAGAACGTAAATGTTTATAAAATTGCTTAAATAAAAAGAATGTTGATATATTACGTCGGATTTCCGGTCAGCGTAACCAATTTGACATGCATCCCACAAACCAAAAATTAATTGTTTGCAAATTACCGATGACTAACAAAGTAACAATGCAGAAATGTCTAATAAACGGAAAAATCAAGAAGTAAGATGAAAACTTGTTATTCTCCTTTGTAGTGTTGTTCTTTTTATGGATTGGGGAAATGCAACGCTTGTTTTATAAAGTCCGTAGTAATTTAAGTAGTTCATTTTATGCATATCGAGTTGAAGCTATAGCAACACAGGAGAAAAATATAAATTTGAGTTTATTATGTTATATAGAATTTTAATGAAACTATGCATGCACTAGCAGTTTACGAAGCAATCCCGAACACCATTTTTACTATTACTAATATTTACTATAGTACAAGGTAGAACTATTAAAATTTTACAAACTCTAACACTGTGTTCTCAAGTTAAGTAAAAGGGAGGAGGGAAAGTGAAAGTGATAAAAGTTGTGTTCTCTAGTTTTTTCTTAGGAAGTAAAGTGAGTGAAAGTGAAGATATTTTAGTTATAAAACTTTAACCCCACTTTTGGGATGAAAGTGACTTTACTTCCTCTCACTTACTTTCCTTTATCTTTCTTTCACTTTTTTTCATTATTTTTTCTTAAGAACACAGCGTAACTTTTTGGAACGAAATTGCAATCTCAACTACTATTTCTTCAGCCTCCCAAAAATATCCCAGTTCTAATACCTAACTTAAATCTTTAACAAAATCAAACATAATTTTTTTTTTTTTAAAAAAACTAACTATCTCACAATATATATAACAAAATCAAACATATATCAAACATATACAGTATATATAAGTTTATGGGATTGTCTAACGGGTAGCCTAATTGAAGGAAATGGTTAAGGATGGTATACAAGGAAACATAAGTTTATTTAAGTATAAATTATATTCAATTAAAGTAATTTATAAATCTAATTAATGCATGCTAACAATTACCTTCAGGGCACCCGTCAGACAAACCCAAGTTTATACCACACAAAGTCAACATGTGAAATATTATGGAGATTGATTTACGGCAAGAATATCATCTACCATATTTGACTACTATACACTTCTATAGTTCTATGCAAATGTTGTCTCCTTGTTTTTAATTTAGCCTAAAAGCTAGACCAAATGTGTAGTTTTAAATGTACTGGTTGCCTACAAAAGAAATACATTTCAAGTTTAAGTGACATTTGTTCTTCTATTATAAAAGTGTTGTCTATATTTGACAAAATCATTTTTGGCGAGAGTAACGTCTCATATATATCCAACAACAACCGCCGTTAAATAGAAACCGTAGACCACAAAACTGCCAACAACACTTCCGCATCACACACCCAACCATCACATATTTGCTCAGCCTTATGATTCACAAATCTGGCACCATCACTGATGTAAGGGATATGGCAGTTGGAGGTGGTTGCGTGTTGTGTTTGATGTATGAGAATGATGGGTGATATATCTCTTCTTAAGGTTTTTTAATATAGATTTAGAGAAAAGATGAAGATGGTTAAAAACATGCGAGACTAATAAATTGACAAGAGATGTGGCTGGAAAATTAATGTGTACGTAAATGGAACAAGAGACTAATAAATTAACAATTAACAATTAACAAAAGAAATATATTTATACTAGATATAAAAAGTGTATGGTCAAACCTTCAAAAGTGAAATCTTGAAAGTCAAAGGTGAGAGAAATACATAATGTAATTAATACTCTTATTAAAACACCTCATTATTAAAAGTATAATAATTTATTCACATTATACGACCAATTAATATCTACTAAATTAAAAACAACTAATTAAAACACCCTTATTAAAAAGTATAATAAAAATTTCACAATATACAATTTAAACAAGCTACAACATAATGCAAAATATAAAATAATTATACACACTAATTAATGTTAGACTAAAATACACCGTTGGTCCCTAAACTTGTCTTAGAGGATCGCGATGGGACAAACCACGCCCTTTTCATCGCCACGGGTCCAAACAGTGACCATTAAATGCCGATTCGTCCCTCGACCGTAATGGGACGGTCAAACCGATTTCCTTCGAGGGTATTATAGACCATTCACTTTTTACCCAACCTAGTTAAAATGTAACCCGACCTTCAACCATATGTATGAACGAGCAAGAGTGAACCCTAAAACACAATCAACACACATTCTTCCCAAAGCAAAAGAAAAACAATAATGGCACAAAACGATAAGGGAAGGGTTTGTTGAGTTCGTTGAGGAAAGCAGATGCGCGAAATGAAAAGCGGTTGGGTGTTAAGAAGGAGAAGGAAGAGGATGACATCTTGTTATCAAAGTTTAACGATTTGGGAGAAAGGATTACAAACCGGAAATTTTGTTTAAATATCTTAAGGAAAGGAAGGAAAAAAGGAAAACGATGATAGGGAGAGTTGTGGGTCTAGCTAAGTGTATGTTTAGTAGATTGTAAACATTTGTAGTTCTTGAGAACATTTAATCGATGAATAAAGTTTTGTGATCTTATTTAAGTAATTGTGTTTGAAATCGTTTTGCATTTCTTAATAGGTTTCACTTACCCAAGTAAGTTACAATTTGTTGGTTTTCATAAGTTTGTTTGACTTTGGTAAGTCAAAATTCAAGATGTTACAATACACCGTTGTCAATACATTGTTGTTTAATGCTAAAGCGTTTGCATTTTGAACCCGTATTTTGAAACAACTGCCTGTATTTTTTCTGAAAGGGGGGTGTTTGGTTTTGTGAATACACCTGGGGGCTCATCCCTGGCGTCGTCACGCCTCCGGGGTATCTGCGTGTCGTTCGGGCATATATGCCTCGGCTCTTCCTTAATGTCTTGGCATTATTCGGGGGTATGCATTTGCCTTACCGAATGGTACGTAGGCCTTCCCTAGTGTCGTTTCACTTACGGGGGTAAAGTAATTATAGTTGTTTGGATGCGCGGTCGGAGGTAGCTAATCTCCGCCGGTTACACCTTATTTCTTTGTATGAGACAATCATGGGAAAATTTTCCTCCTCCATCGTGGGCAGGGGAATATATCGTTACTTGACGAAAGTAGGAATAAAATAGTTCATGCCTTTAGGCTTACATTTCATTCGTTGATATTCTAAAGAAAACATTTTTTCAAATTCATGGCGTGCCACTTCCGGGGCACCTCTTCTTCGTCCATAGTTTCCATCTTCTACGAGCCGTTGAGGTTTACTTCCTTGATCCGGTAAGGCCCTTCCCATTTTGGTCCCAGCTTTCCCTGATCTTCGGCTCTACTAGCTTCATTCTTCCGGTATACGAACTCTCCTGGTTTAAAGGATACCAAACGTGCCTTTCGGTTGTACTACTTTTCAAGCGTCGTCTTTTACCTAGCTTCCATCACAGCTGCCTCTTCTTTCCGTTCCTGCAATAGGTCAAGATTGAGACGAATTTCCTCCTCAATTTGCTCTTCTATACGACGAGAGTCTTCCTCCTCGAGACCTTCCCACATCATCCTTGTTCTGTATGTCGGCATACCTATCTCTGCCTGTATGACTGCTTCACTTCCATAGGTATGGCTGAAAGGTGTTTCTCCACCAATCCCGCCTTTGCACGTCCTAACCTCGTTTTGATTCCCTCCATCAAGCTTTTATTCGCCTTTTCTACCAGTCCGTTGGCCTGCGGATGGGCTACGGCTGTGTTAATTTGCTTGATGTTGAGTTTTTCACACCAATTTATGAAAGGATTGTCTACGAACTGTTTTGCATTATCCGTAACAATGACGGCTAGAAGACCGAAGTGACACACTATGTTGTCCCATACAAACCTTGTGACATCCTTGTCGGTGATCTTTGCCAATGGCTTGGCTTCAGTCCACTTGGTGAAATAGTCGATGGCAACAAGGATGAATGACCTTCCACATTTGAGGCGGGGGGGCCCTACTATATCCATTCCCCATTGGTAGAAGGGCCATGGAGCCATGATGGGAGTCAGCTTGGTTTTCGGGAGCTGCGGTACTGGAGAGTGGATCTGGCAGGAATCACACTTGAGTATCTCGTTTCTGGCGTCTCGGTGCATGGAGGGCTAATAGTAACCCTGCCGCATGGCTTTTGCTACAATTGAGCGTGGACCAGAATGCATCCCACAGGATCCCATGTGTATTTCCCTTATAACGTAGTTTGCTTGCAAGGGACCCACGCATCTCATCATAGGCACAAGGTAGGCTTTCTTGTAAAGTACTCCATCTTCTATGATGTGTTGGCTGGTCTTCATCCTTAGTGTGCGAGCTTCGTTAGGGTCATCCGGCGAGACTCCCTCTTCAAGGCACCGGATGATAGGGGTCATCCAATTGTCCCCTTCTTCTTCAATAATATTATTAACCTCCTTTCCTTCCGTCGACCTTTCTCTTAACACCTCTACAAGCACCTCCTTCGTCAGGTGATCAAAGGCAACAGTGGGCAGTTTACTAAGAACATCTGCCTTTTGATTCTAGCCCCGGGGGATGTTCCGGATGGTAAAGTTTTCAAAGCCTGCTATGTATTCCTTTGCCTTCGCCAAGTATTTAATCATGCTTTCATGACTTGCCACGTAATCTCCATTTATCTGGTTGGCCACCAGCTTGGAGTCTACCCGGACTTTGAGATTACGAACGTGCATGCTTCCTGCCATTCGTAAACCTGCTAGTAGTGCTTCGTACTCAGCTTCATTGTTAGTGCTTTCAAAGTCGAGCCGGATGGCATAGATGAACTCCATTCCGTCAGGACTAATCAATACAAGGCCTGCTTCGGAGCCCTTGTTGTTGGACGCTCCGTCCGTATACAAAAGCCACTTCCCCTCTTCCTTCTTCTTTGCAGCTGGCTACTCAAAGAATTTGCCATTGTTTTCTCCGATGGGGGTTTCTGATAGGAAGTCTGCCAAAACTTGGCCCTTGATTGCATTCCGGAGCTCATAGGTGATATTATAAGCACCCAATTCCACCGAGTACTTGGATAACTTCCCGGATGCTTCTGGCTTGTTGAGGATCTGCTTTATTGGTTGGTCCGTGATTACCTTGATAGGGTGTGCTTCGAAATATCTCCGGAGTCTCCTTGACATGTGCAATAAAGAGAGTGCTAACTTCTCTATTGGGGCATAGTTTCTTTCTGCTTCGTTGAGTATCCGACTCACATAACGGACTGGTAACTGTTTGCCCCTCCTTTCGGTTAGCAGAACCACTGATGAGTCTCTAAATACTCATCATTTTTATAACATATAGACTGCAAAATCATCTGAAAACAATCAGAAACACATCAAAATGATCAAATTATCACAAATCAGTGTTTTATGTGTTTTAAAATCAAAAATATCAAAATCGGATGAAAACGTATCAAATTTTCAAAATTGCGTTTAGGTCCCCAACTTTCAAAAATTGTCAAAAGCAGTCCACGAGTCAAAATTTCAAAAGTAAAGTCACCAAAGGTCCTTTTAAAATCATAAGTTGTCAAATTTAGTCCTTTGGTGAAAAATATCAAAAGTTTGAGAAAATTACAAAATGGTCCTCCAAGTTTGAAAATTGGCGAAATTAGTCCTGAAAATGTGAAAAAGGCAACATTGGTCCTTGTATTTTGAAAGTTGTCACTTTTAGTCCTTGGATTAATTTTGCTTAATTGGCGGTATAGTCCCTTGAAAATCGAATTTACAACAAAGGTCCTTAAGTATTTAAAACCTTAGACCTAATTTTGGACCCTCGACTTGCTTTTGGACCCCTGTCAAAATGGTATTTTGGACCCCGGTATTAACAACCCAAGTCAAGCAGAGTTTGACTAACCACCCTTTTGGCGCCAACTGCTCACCCTCTCCACTTGTAGCCTGCAACTCCTGCACACACTCAACCCTCCTCACCTTATCTTCTTCCCTGTCCCCCCACACCTCCTACAATCCAAAATATTACAAGACTTCACTCACCAAACACTCAATCTCACCCAATTGTTAAGATGTCCATTTCCCGCCAAATCCAAATCAAAGGCCAAGATTAATTCCAGTGATCCTATGGCCTCAATTAATGGTGGGATTAATCAGAGATAAGAGAGAGAAGCCATTGGACTATAAAAGAAAGAAGAAGGAAGCAGTTTCAAGAGTAGTTAGTCCTTTTATTTTTCCTAAATGTCGAATTTTATATTAATGTTTTTAGTGTAAGTCCAAATATTGTAATTTCAGTTTTTATGTATTAGTTTTAAGCTTAGATAGCTTTGTAAGGTGTTTTTGAACAATTAATGCAAGTTTTATTCAAGTTCACGGTTTAAAGGTTCTTGTGGAAATTTTCCATTTCAAATTCGATTTCAAAGTTTCATATTATTTGTTTCTCACCCATTCGACTTATTTAAGCTTGTGTTAGCTTTTGCAAGCTTAAAATCGGCCCAACAATTCTCTATTATAGTCAACAAAAGTCAAAATGGGTGAATTTGGCAGTGGAGATGGATATTGGGATGATGCAGAGGTTTACTTGGGTTGAAATTGCAGCAATTAGTGTAGTTGTAGTTTTGTATTTAGCCTGCAATACCAGTTGAGCTCATGTGAGTTCTTTCTCATTTCAACATTTCTGTTTTCTTTTTGAATTTGCAGTTTATACTTATCTGTTTATTTGTGGTCATTATTAGTATAACTGTGCTTATTTAGTTGTATTTAGACCATTCAAACTCATTTTGATCATTGGAATTGGCTACTTCAGTTGTAATCTCTTTTTAAGTTTAAACAGTCATACAAATGGGGTGTTTGGTTCATAGCCTAAAACTGCCTTAGAGGCTTGTGCAGGGTTTTATGTTTGTTGTTTCATGTTTGAGTAGTCTAAATATGTTCATTTGAATCAATAGTTTGGTCTACAACTCTACAAAAGTCAAAAGTTTCTTAAATCAATCTCATTGATTCTTTGTTGGATTTTGATCATTCAAAATCTTGTTTTATGTTTAAAGTACCTAGATCTAGCTTGTAGTAGCTTTTATTCATATAATTACATCACTCTAAGTCCTTTAAATCAGGTTCTAAACTCATATAAGTCAACTTTTTAGTTTTTGTTGAAAAGTCAATTTGCAAAATTCGGTTTTGAGCCAAAATGGAAGGATTTTATCAAGCTCATTTCTGGGCCAATTTCTTTGAAACTTGTGGTTTTAGAGAGCCCTCTGGTCTAGTTTATAGTTCTGAATTTTATGTATTTTGTAATTTTTCTAAAAGCTCAAAAGAGCTTGTGAAGATGGGGTCAAATCCACATGCGAGGGCATCAAGCCGCACGGAAATATCTGAGTTTTGCGAGAGGTTGCAGTTGGCTCACTTGAGCTCCCCTAGGCTTGATTGTTGGTGTTTTACATAGCCAAGCAGGTCTACTATAAGTTCCAAGTCCTGTTTTAGGTTTCTAGCTTATTAGATTGCTTATTTTATTCTTGCAACTAGGTACCACAATCATTTTTTTTAGCTTTTAGCTTATTCCTCAAATCATAGCAAATTGATGTTTCAGTGATTAAAGCTTGTTGTTTCTTATTGCATATTAGTTCTTTTAGCTTTTCCAAGCTTCGTCTAAGTTGGGTAGTCTTTGGATTCCATTTGCTTATCAAAGTGCTTATTCAATAAGCACTTTCCACATCAACTCCTTAATCCTCCAAACAAGCCCATGATTTTTCATTTTCTTAGCTTCTTAATATTATTTTAAGCTTTTCCTGAAATTTTCAGATTTTTCCAAGTTCATTTGCTATTTTTCTTATTTTAAATTAGTTTTAATCCTTTTAATTAGCTTTAAATACAAATAATTAAGAAAAGTCTCAAAAATAAGTTTTCATTTTCTTAAGTTTAGATAAATGTAAAAGCTTAAAAGTATTTTTCCTATTTTTCTCCTTTTATTTGGTATTTTAATAATTTAAATTAGTTTTAAATAGTTTTAAATTAATAATAAATACATAAAAAGTCTAAAAAATATATTTTCTGTTTTAAAATTAGTTTTATCATATTTTAGGTTTTTCTAAATCATAATTTTATTTTTCTAGTCTTATTTCATATTTTCTTTTATTTTAGAGTATTATTAAATAGTTTAAAATAGTTTTTAATTAATAATAATTAATTAAATAGTGTTAAAAATAATTTTCCTTTTCTAATAATTTTCTTATATTATTAGGTTTGTAAAATGTATTTTCATATTTTTAGGATTTATATTTTGTAAGTTTCACTTTTTATTTAAATGCGTTACGTTATTTTTAATTTAAGCGTAAGTTTTCGTTTTAAGTTTTAAGCGTTCATCACTTTAAAAATAGTGATAGCGTTTATTTAATATCTTTATCTTTTAATTTTCTTAATTTGTATTTAAGTCGCTTTTATTTATTCCCTTTTCGGTAGTGTAATTATCATATCCAAACCTTTCGATCGCTATCATTAGTAATCATTCTATCGTCGATCTAGTGTTTAACACACCATTGAGTCTCCTTGGGACATAACGACCGGAATCCCTGTATTCTCGATCTTCATTGTATTTGTGTACGAGCGGTTTAAGTCTTTTGACTTGACTGTTTTTGTGAATCAAATTTTAAGCGCCCATTGGGAGGCTTTAGCGTGTGTTAGCCTTTTTGAGATCTATTCTTGTGCATACCCCATCTTTTGTAAAAGTTTTTTTTTTTGTAAAGTTATCGGAAAATCCAAAAGTTCATTAACACTTTTTCAAGTGTTAAAAGCATAAAAATATTTTCGATCTTTGTTTTATCATCATGTTTTCAAAACACCAAAAATATTCCTCTTTACCCTCTCACCTTTTTGATTCTTCATTTCTTACCCTCTGTTAACCTTTGATTCTATTTATGTCTTATCCTCACCTTCTTGATTGTCAATGGTGTGGTGGTCCTTATAATGGTGGCAACTGCCCCGGTTGTAGCATGGTGGAATCGGGAAGCGGGTCATCTATAACCAAGATCCCTATTCCTACCATAACACGATCGATTTATTCCATCGACTACCACCTTTGTGAGACACATCAGTTGTCTTGTGTAATCTTGTGGTGGTTCACACTCGATTCGATTGTCAATCGGAAACACGCTTGTCTATGAGCGAGTTCACGATACCAATTATGACTACAACACATACCACTCACAACCACATCGGTTTACTCTGTGAGTATTGTGGAGGTCCTCACCCGAGTTTTGAGTGTCAAGCAGGAACATGCTTGTCTATGAGCATAATCCTTGTAACAATCATGACTCACATGTTTGAAAATTTCCAACCTCCACAAGACTATACTCGGTTCAAACTCCATCGAGCCGTTGTCTCATGAAATCTCCCATGATCTTGAAACCGCAATGAAATCACTTAAAGATATGATACAAAACTTCAAGGATCAAGTGAGTAATGAAAAGACCATAGGAGAATTGCTGGCCGAAGAACGAGAAGAACGAGAGGCTCGCAAGTCTAGGGAAGAATCATTAATCCTAGAGCAAGCAGCTCTAAGACGTTCCCAATTTCTCAAGGCGGCACTTTATGACGATGACGAGGAGGGATTTTATCCTTTTAGAAATAATATTTCTCAACCCCCTCAGTCAATTGTTATCCCAGCAGTTGAGATTCCATCTCAAACAACTGCTATCACACCTGATATTCCCACTCACTCTCTAAACATGGGGGACGAGCCTCTCAGCACTATTCCGGAAACGGAATCGTCTAATGTTGAGAACCTTATCCCGATCCCAAGTGAGTCTGAGGGAATTCCTGACAAAGAGTGTGATGTGTTTTCTCCTCTTTCAAATGATCTTGTTGAGACTTTCTCAGATTTTGACAGTGATGCCGATTCTTTGTATTCTAAAGACATAGAATTTATTGATGCATCACTTCCACTTTCCGAGATCGTCAACTTAGAAGAGGATGTTGACCATGTTGTTTCCACAACGGTTCATCGACTTTCACTAATCCCTTATTCGAATTCGATTACGAATTTACTCTAAATTCGATTAATCCAATCTTTGATAGTGATGAGTCGACACGGAGACTATAATGGACGAGGTGCATATTTATAGCCCACGGCACCGCACATGTCCCACCTCCGTATATTCTTCATGAGGAGTTCACCGGTGAACTCACTCATATCATATCTCCGCTGGAGTATGATTGCTTGGATGGCAAAGATCATGATCGGGGGGAGAGAATCTTAATTTGCATAGTTATGACAAATCTTCCCACCCTCCCACCGAGATGCCTTCCAACCCAAAGAGCTCAACCGATAAAATCCAAATAAGGTGCAACTGCACTTATCCCTGAGGAAGAAGATCTTATCATGATCGTTATCATGATCTTCCTTCTTTCTTCACCTACTTGGTAACTTCTCTCTTCTTCACTCCTTCGGAGTGAAGATACCATCTTGACCCCGGCATTTCCATGTACCATTTGTGAGCCGGGTCAGGTTCATCTCTTGATATCTCATCGGTGTGGAACTTTCCGCGCTTCAAATGTTTGTCCAAACATCTTGAATGAAAGTCCGATGGAGATTGTTTCTTCCACTTTGCTTCCCATGAACCAATGAATGCGGGTCGAGTCAAGCTAGCGACTCGGTAATCAAAAACGATGGTGAACATGGGTTTTCACCGTGTGCACCATCCTAGTGTGGGGAGTTACCCCAAAAAAAAAAAAAAAAAAAAAAAATCTTCTTTCTAAATAATGGCGTAGTATTTCCTTTTCCGTTCTTTGTTTCGGCATAACCGCGGTACTTTGAATATTGAGGCAATATTCATTTCTAAGTATGGGGAATTCTCACAATTTCATATATATTATCTACCCAATTTCCCGCTTTTGGCCAAAATTTTTTTTTTGGAGTAAGTGTTCTACACTTACTCATCTTGGTTATCGATCCGCCATGTACGTAAGACAAAAGGATTAGCTAATCCGAGAGCAAACGGCTCTTGGTAAAGATATATCAAATCCGTTTATATGGCTTGCAATTTGCCCAAAATTGTATGGTTCCTCGACTCCCCATCATCCTCAAAAGATAATGAGTTGGCTAGCCCGCAAGGTTATGGCATGGTAAAGGCGATGGAAAATCCATAATTGGTAATCAGCTCACCAAAGATAATTCGATAATTTATCTAAGAGTTGGCTAGTCCGTATGGGTGCGGCTTCGGTAAAGACAAAATCAAATCCGTTGAAAGGCGGTGGTTTGCTCAAAATCACATGGTTATCGGTGTACCATGGTTCTTACATGAACTAAAACATTTGGCTACTCCGAAGTAATGGCTTTTGGTAAAGAGTTTAAAATCCATTATGTTTTCTCAAATCATTGCTAGGGACTAGCAATATCTCGATGTGGGGATTGATGAGTCTCTAAATACTCATCATTTTATAACATATAGATCGCAAAATCATCGAAAACAATCGAAACACATCAAAATGATCAAATTATCACAAATCGTGTTTTATGTGTTTTAAAATCAAAATATCAAAATCGGATGAAAACGTATCAAATTTGCAAAATTGCAGTTTGATCCCCAACTTTCAAAAATTGTCAAAAACAGTCCCTGAGTCAAAATTTCAAAAGTAAAGTCACCAAAGGTCCTTTTAAAATCATAAGTTGTCAAATTTAGTCCTTTGGTGAAAAATATCAAAAGTTTGAGAAAATTACAAAAATGGTCCTCCAAGTTTGAAAATTGGCAGAATTAGTCCCTGGAAAATGTGAAAAAGGCAACATTGGTCCTTGTATTTTTGAAAGTTGTCACTTTTAGTCCTTGGATTAATTTTGCTTAATTGGCAGGTATAGTCCCTTGAAAATCAGAATTTACAACAAAGGTCCTTAAGTATTTAAAACCTTAGACCTAATTTTGGACCCCTTGACTGTTTTGGACCCCTGTCAAAATGGTATTTTGGACCCCCTGGTATTAACAACCCAAGTCAAACAGAGTTTGACTAACCACCCTTTTGGCGCCAACTGCTCACCCTCTCCACTTGTAGCCTGCAACTCCTGCTTGCTCAACCCTCCTCACCTTATCTTCTTCCCCTGCCCCCACACCTCCTACAATCCAAAATATTACAAGACTTCACTCACCAAACACTCAATCTCACCCAATTGTTAAGATGTCCATTTCCGCCAAATCGAATCAAAGGCCAAGATTAATTCCGGTGATCCTATGGCCTCGATTAATGTGGGATTAATCGAGATAAGAGAGAAGCCATTGGACTATAAAAGAAAGAAGAAGAAGCGATTTCAAGAGTAGTTAGTCCTTTTATTTTTCCTAAATGTCGAATTTTATATTAATGTTTTTAGTGTAAGTCCAAATATTGTAATTTCAGTTTTTATGTATTAGTTTTAAGCTTAGATAGCTTTGTAAGGTGTTTTTGAACAATTAATGCAAGTTTTATTCAAGTTCACAGTTTAAAGGTTACTGTGGAAATTTTCCATTTCAAATTCTGATTTCAAAGTTTCATATTGACTGTTTCTCAGCCCCATTCAGCTTATTTAAGCTTGTGTTAGCTTTTGCAAGCTTAAAAATTTCAACAATTCTCTATTATAGTCAACAAAAGTCAAAATGGGTGAATTTGGCGGTGGAGATGGATATTGGGATGATGAGAGGTTTACTTGGGTTGAAATTAAACAATTAGTGTAGTTGTAGTTTTGTATTTAGCCCGCAATACCAGTTGAGCTCATGTGAGTTCTTTCTCATTTCAACATTTGCTTTTCTTTTGAATTTGCGGTTTATACTTATCTGCTTATTTGTGGTCATTATTAGTATAAGCGTGCTTATTTAGTTGTATTTAGACCATTCAAACTCATTTTGATCATTGAATTGGCTACTTGATTGTAATCTCTTTTAAGTTTAAACAAATATACAAATGGGGTGTTTGGTTCATAGCCTAAAACTGCCTTAGAGGCTTGTGCAGGGTTTTATGTTTGTTGTTTCATGTTTGAGTAGTCTAAATATGTTCATTTGAATCAATAGTTTGGTCTACAACTCTACAAAAGTCAAAAGTTTCTTAAATCAATCTCATTGATTCACTGTTGGATTTTTGATCATTCAAAATCTTGTTTTATGTTTAAAGTACCTAGATCTAGCTTGTAGTAGCTTTTATTCATATAATTACATCACTCTAAGTCCTTTAAATCAGGTTCTAAACTCATATAAGTCAACTTTTTAGTTTTTGTTGAAAAGTCAATTTGCAAAATTCAGTTTTGAGCCAAAATGGAAGGATTTTTATCAAGCTCATTTCTGGGCCAATTTCTTTGAAACTTGTGGTTTTAGAGAGCCCTCCTGGTCTAGTTTATAGTTACTGAATTTTATGTATTTTTGTAATTTTTCTAAAAGCTCAAAAGAGCTTGTGAAGATGGGGTCAAATCCTCATGCAGGGCATCAAGCCCGCAGTGAAATATGCAGTTTTGCAGAGGTTGCAGTTGGCTCACTTGAGCTCCCTAGGCTTGATTGTTGGTGTTTTACATAGCCAAGCAGGTCTACTATAAGTTCCAAGTCCTGTTTTAGGTTTCTAGCTTATTAGATTGCTTATTTTATTGCCGCAACTAGGTACCACATCCTTTGTTTTTAGCTTTTAGCTTATTCCTCAAATCATAGCAAATTGATGTTTCAGTGATTAAAGCTTGTTGTTTCTTATTGCATATTAGTTCTTTTAGCTTTTCCAAGCTTCTGTCTAAGTTGGGTAGTCTTTGGATTCCATTTGCTTATCAAAGTGCTTATTCCAATAAGCACTTTCCACATCAGCTCCTTAATCCTCCAAACAAGCCCATGATTTTTCATTTTTCTTAGCTTCTTAATATTATTTTAAGCTTTTCCTGAAATTTTCAGATTTTTCCAAGTTCATTTGCTATTTTTCTTATTTTAAATTAGTTTTTAATCCTTTTTAATTAGCTTTAAATACAAATAATTAAGAAAAGTCTCAAAAAAATAAGTTTTCATTTTTCTTAAGTTTAGATAAATGTAAAAAGCTTTAAAAGTATTTTTCCATATTTTTCTC
The DNA here is from genome assembly GCA_022545495.1 of Chrysanthemum lavandulifolium. Classification (NCBI taxonomy): domain Eukaryota; kingdom Viridiplantae; phylum Streptophyta; class Magnoliopsida; order Asterales; family Asteraceae; genus Chrysanthemum; species Chrysanthemum lavandulifolium. The sequence continues at coordinate 67,643,472 of CM040241.1, forward strand.
CTTTTATTTGGTATTTTTAATAATTTAAATTAGTTTTAAATAGTTTTAAATTAAAAATAAATACATAAAAAGTCTAAAAATATATTTTCTGTTTTAAAATTAGTTTTATCATATTTTAGGTTTTCTAAATCATAATTTTATTTTTCTAGTCTTATTTCATATTTTCTTTTATTTTAGAGTATTATTAAATAGTTTAAAATAGTTTTTAATTAATAATAATTAATTAAATAGTGTTAAAAATAATTTTCCTTTTCTAATAATTTTCTTATATTATTAGGTTTGTAAAAATGTATTTTTCATATTTTTAGGATTTATATTTTGTAAGTTTCACTTTTTATTTAGTACGTTTACGTTATTTTTAATTTAAACGTAAGTTTTTCGTTTTAAGTTTTAAACGTTCATCACTTTAAAAATAGTGATAGCGTTTATTTAATATCTTTTATCTTTTTAATTTTCTTAATTTGTATTTAAGTCGCTTTTATTTATTCCCTTTTTCAGTAGTGTAATTATCATATCCAAAACCTTTCTGATCGCTATCATTAGTAATCATTCTATCGTCTGATCTAGTGTTTAACACACCATTGAGTCTCCTTGGGACATAACGACCGGGAATCCCTGTATTCTCGATCTTCATTGTATTTGTGTTCGAGCGGTTTAAGTCTTTTGACTTGACTGCTTTTCTTGTGAATCAACCATCGACCGCCTCCCAGAGGCTACGAGGTACACATACAATGCTTCTTTCGTCGTTAGCGTTGTTAAAGAGGGGAGATCCGTTATCAGCTTCTTCATTTCCTGGAAGGCCTTTTTCGCATCCTCCGTCCACCGATACTCCTCTTTGTTCTCCTTGGGGATGTTCTTGAGTGTTTCGAAGAAGGTTAAGGACCTTTTGGCTGAACGGGATAAGAAACGGTTAAGTGCCGCCAATTTACCACTGAGGCTCTGCATTTCTTTTAAGGTCCTGGGTGACTGCATGTCCATTATCGCCTTCGTCTTCTTTGGGTTTGCCCGGATCCCCTCCGAAGTTACCATGTATCCCAGGAACTTTCCTTCCTCCATCCCGAAGGAGCATTTTTCAGGATTCAGCTTCATGTTTATCTTTCGAAGGTTATCAAATTTTTCGGCTATGTCTGCTAACATCTCGTGCTCTTCCTTGCTCTTGATGACCATGTCATCCACATATGCCTCCAGGTTCCTCCCTATCTGCGATTGGAAAGCAGAGTCTATCATCCGCTGGTAGGTGGCCCCAGCATTCTTTAAGCCGAACGACATCTTTGTATAACAGTAGGTCCCCTGTTCCGTGTAGAATACTATTTTCTCTTCATCTTTTCTTGCCATCTGCACTTGATGATATCCTTTGTAAGCATCCAAGAAACACTTGTACTTGTATCCCATAACTGACTCAATCTTCCAGTCGATCTCCAGAAGAAGCTCTTTGAGATGCCTCTTACCTTCAGGGGATAAGGTACCTCCTATTGTCACTGCCTGTTCTGGAAAAGCCGGATTAATCATCACTTCTTCCGTTAAGCCTACCTCCCCAGCCTTCACTTGTTCTGGAGTATCATGTTTCGGAGGAACGGCCTACATTCTTTCCAACCGTCTGCATTCTGAGATGATGACGGAACGAGTAATGAGGGTGGCAATTCCTCGCGGAGTGGGGAACTTCATCATGGAATGTACTGTGGAGGGTATGGCTCGTAATGTCTTCAATCCTGTCCTTCCTAGGATCACGTTGTAGGGTGATGGAGCCCGGATGACAGTGAACTTCATCCTAACCTTCCGATATAGCCCTTCGTCCCCAAACGAGAGTCCAGCTCGATCTTTCCCAACGGTCTGGTCACTTGTCCAGCAAATCCGAGTAAATTCGTCTGTGTTTGTTTCAGTCGAGACTTTATCTATGGGCTCAGGTTGTCGAAGCAATGCTCGAACATCACCTCCACCGAGGCTCCTTCATCCACGAATACCCTCCTCACAAGGTACCCTTCCATGCTTGCTTCGATTATTAAGGGGTCGTCCGATACATCTCCATCAGGAAGGGGGGAAACGTTATGGGCACACGCATCCACCCTTCTTCCTGTTCCAACGACTTTCTCTTCTTCCTCTCGGGCCATGTCCGGATCATGTTAATAACTTTATCTTTGGCTCCCCGTTTCTCTCTTAGGAGGATCCCGTCTCCCCTTCTGTCTGAGGTCTCTGATCAAGTGATTCAATTTCCCTGACTCCAAGGCAAACTCTAACTATCTTTTGAGCTGATAGCAGTCATTTGTGTAGTGTCCCTTCTCCCCATGGTAATCACAGTACTTATCCTGGTTCTCCTTCCTGGGCGGGTCACGCATAGGTTTTGGGAGAGGCAGGCGTAGCTGATGCTCTGTGGCCTGGATTTCCTTCGGGGGCTTGATGAGTGATTCCAGCGTCAGATGGGGGTTATTCCGACTCGGCTGGTCACCTTGAGAAGGCAAGTAAGTTGCCGGCCGGTCCCTGTGACGGTGAGAACTTCCGCGATCCTTACCCGAATATCCGTATCGTCCATCGTTCCTCTTGTCTCCTCCGTAATGCCCTCTGGCGACTCTTTCATCCTTTCGGAAGGGTCTAATTGAGGCTCTCCTAGTTGTATCATAATGCTCTCCCCGGGGCAACTCTATACTGGCAAAAGCTTCCTTCGATCTTACAAAATCATCCACCCGAACCATCATCTCCTCCACGGTCTTCGGGACCGTATCAGCAAACCGTTTGGCCACCTCAGGGCACTTACACCCATTCATGAACGAGGAAATCCTCATGATCTCCGGCACACCTTGTATGAATCCCGTCTCAACAGTCCATCTTTATTTAAATTCAGGTAGTGTTTCATTAGCCTTTCTCACTATCTTAGCTATTTCAGTAGGGTCCTTGAGACATGCCTTATGCAGAGAGAAACGAGCCTCAAACTGCTCCCGAAAATCGGCCCACTCGTCTATGCTGCCCGGAGGGAGCCGGTCAAACCATCCCCTGGCCTTTCCATCTAGAGTCTGTTGCAACATGTGGCACCATACCGGCATCGGCCATTCTCCATGCCCCGCGGCTCCGGTGAACCTATTGAGATGATCTTGAGGGTCTGTCGACCCGTCGTATAGCTTGATGTGAGTGGGCATCTTGTGCTCAAAGTGCGGAGAACTCGATGATTCGCTGGTGAAGGGGATCTTGAGACTTCATGAAGGGCTTCCCGGATCGTCATCTTTTATTTTATTCCGTTACTATCTCCTTCTTCTTGCCCACCGGCTCACCCTTGTCGAGAGCTGTTTCGTCCTCAAAATCCAACCGTATTGGCTCAACGGTATCCCTTCGGCTATTATGTTCTTTTATCATGGACTTGAGAGCAGTCACGTACCCTTCCAACTGTTCTCTTGTCATTGGGGTGGAACTTCCTTCTCCTCCTCCAGAAGTTACCGGAGGTGTCGAACCCGTCATCCTATAGCTCTAGCAGATTGAATGCGGGTCCCACGAATGGTGCCAATGTCGAAGTATTTTTTGTGAGGTCTTTCAGTTATCCTTCACCTTATGAGATAAGTCTTACGGATACCGCTAAGATGAACAACGCGTTAGTCTCGCCCGGGTGTTATCCCGGACCGAGACTCGGCGTGATCGTAGTGTGTGTTTCACGAAAGGTATAGTATAAAATGTGTGTGTGAAAATGATACCTTTTACCAATTATTGTATGTGTATTTATACTCTTTGATGTCGCTATCTGGTCCCCAGGCATGTCGTACTTTATGGGACCGTTGGTGTTGCCGGTGACGACATCTCTGGCGTCATCTCGACACCGAGGAGAATGAGGCGAATTGTATCCAAAGCTAAATGTCGAAAGTCTTTGTCAGTCAACGAATCCTTCGGATGTTGGCCTTTCGGTGAGCCCTTCGTCAGAGTAGTAGGTCCTTCGGCTGTTGGACCGATGAGCCATATACGTCGTCAGTGATGAAGTCAATCACACTCGTGGATCACTAATAGGAACAGGAATCTACGTCCTAATTGGAATGTATTGATCACCGATCGAGAATCTCTTTGTAACTCTAATTTGTAATCTCGTTTTACTCGAGCTCCTTGCTTGAGTACGGTTTTTAATCAAATGTGATGTTTTACAAGAAAAGGTTAGACGTGGATGGTCGTCTAGATTTAATTTGTAACTTAATCTAGTTTTCTAATACGTGTATTAAGTTATACAAATTTCGAAACATCTCTAATAAAGTGTAAGTGTTTTGTTTCTTAATGAATTACTCATAGAAAACTGCATTTTTATGCTTCAATAAAATTTTATGACGGCGACATAATTTATCTGTCACTAGTGAAATGGGAATTTGTTAGCTATGTAAGTAACTAAGTATGATGTTAAGAAAGAAATAATAATCTATTTATAAACCAAGTTACAAGCAAACAAGCAAGCTTATCGATCCACGGATCTCCCCTTATTTATTCTTCAAGTTGCAAACTTTACTTACTACAATAAGAAACACACAATTAATAGTGACATAAAACTTCATTTCCTTCATTTTTATCATCAAAGCAAGGCTGCATTTTGACTTAAATACCTAGTGAAGGGCAGCCAAGTCGTTGTTATGGGCATCCAAGTCTTTGGTAAGATGGTAAAAGTAGTCCATCAAAGAAGTTGGATAGGGTACACTTGCATCTGGCTTCTCAAACTCAAGGGTCCATGTAGCCACCTTCCCATCACCCTTTGGTTCAACATGCAATATGATTGTGAAGCTCTTATACATCTCCTCCACTAGATCTCCTCCGATTACCTTGAACACGATCATGTGCTTTTCTTCATCCACTGCTTCGATTATCTGCTTTGAAGTTTTCTTCTTGCCCTCTATTTTTCATACATAAAGGCAAACCTTTTATCATTATAAGTCACTAGGAGACTGTTATGAGCAAATGATAACCAAAATAAAAAATTTCATTGCATTAAATTTATGGAGGAAAGAGGTTGTGTTTTTGTCCAACCGGGCCAAAATTCTTCATTGATACAGATCTTAAAAGCTGACTTTTTGGGTTTAATATTTTCTAATCATAGAAAAAAAACAATTCATACGTATCTCAATCAAAACTTGAACCTACAAGATCTTAACTGATCAGTAACTCAAGAGCTGATATGTTTATTAGGGCACTATAAGCTTAGGGTTACTGTGTATTACTTTGAAATATTAATTGAGTAATATAACGAAGTGCAAATGTTTACATTGTCTTTTGCTCATATTCCGCGTCTAAAAAACAAGCATAACACGTACCATGAGTATAGTGCCAAGTGATAACAGATCCAACGGCCCCTCTCTCGCCTTCATGCAGCTCACACTCATGAACCTTATCAGGGGTTATCGCACATAGCTCATGTGGTTTGTGTCTAAAGAGATCATGGAAGATATCCCCGGTCTTGCTAATTTCCACATACCCGATTAGCTTTCCTGATAGAGCCATCTCTTGCTTATTCTCACAAGGCCAAAACCACTTCTTTGTAAGAGTGAGTGAGTTGAGTGATTTGTGAGAAATACGGTAGACAATGGGGGCCTTATATAGATAATTTTGATGTGTTGGCTACCAGACATTAACATATGTGAATTAGTTGATACTTTCTAGAAAACACTATTTAACAAGTGAAACAAGACATGAATCACGTTATTTTATTTTTAATTTTTTCGTGTTTTTCAGAGTTGCATAATGTACATTATAATGTAATGATGGATCTTATCATATCACCCTATCTACCCTAGCTACCAAAGAAATCAATTTGTGATGTTTAATTTCTTCTCGCAAGAGAAAACATGAGGAAAATGGGCATCACTTGTAACTTGTAAGTTAACTTTTAAGTGTGAGCACATTTTATATCTATATACACTTATAATTGTGGGTTAATTTCATATGCACTCCTTATTAAGTTCAAACTATCATATATGTATGGCATTTTTTTGTTTTTGTTTTAGAAAGGACACATATGATATTTTAAAATTTGGTTGAGCAAATATAATATTTTGAACTTTATGCATGACGTATATGAAAATTACCTAATAATTGTAATGTGAGTTTTTTATTTCTTGACAATTTAATTTATGAACATGTAGTGACATATTATATGTATTGGTGCTCATAAGCCTAATAACTTTATAAACATATACGGGAGTGTCAAGTATTTAATCATATAATTTGTACTTTTTACGAAGTGTAAATAATATGTATGATTAAAGGGATTATGTATTGAGAGGCCACTTAACTATTAAATTTTTTACTTTTTGGCCACTCATTTATCAAAACTAACGTATAGGCCAACCATTTATTTATTTGTTTTAATCTATACCAATTTCGTATAAATGTTTTTTGAAAATCTTTGAAATAAAGAGAACAAAGCTAAATATAACATATTAAAACAATACAAATAACTATTGGAATGTAAAATATCAGTTTTATCCATTATTTAAGTTCAGCTCTATATAGTTAAAGGTGATTTATGATAATTTAACAAATATTTTACGTTTAAAAATTTTAATCTATTGTTCTGATATGTTAAAATAAACTTTACTCTAGAAAATGTATAAATATTTGGCAAAATTTTGAATGAGATTGGTATAAACGAAAACAAATACATATTTGGGTGGCCCATAAGTTAATTTAATAAATGGGTGGTCTATAAATAAAAAGTTTAATACTTAAGCGGCTTACATATACATTCCCATGATTAAATGACAAATCTGTGTAATGGTTTTGAACAAGGCTGTCAAGATCGCGTGTAAACTCGTAGGATCGTACGAGTTTACTAGCTAAAATCGTGTAGGATCGCATATGTGGTAGGATCGTAAGTAAGATCGTAGGATCGTCACGCGATCCGAGTTCACTTTTTTTTTTTTTTTTTTTTTTTAACTTTTATATATTTTAAGTCCATATCACTTGCTTAGGCCAAAAAACAAACGTGTGTTTTACTAATATCTAATAGGTAAACAAATGTTGTTTCATTTTCTAAATAGATTATAGTTTATACCTAATTTTCTACTTTTCTAAATAGATTATAGTCTAAAAGTGATCCATAATTCAATTTACTTTACTTCATTGTGATTAAACTAATCAAGTATTATGTTTTGGAATGCCAGTAATGAAGTGTTTGTTTCATTGAAATCCTGTAGATGGCTCTTATGTTTTGAGACATTTAGGACTCATGTTATGTAATATTATTCCGCTAAATCGTTAATTTAACGATTAAAACTTGATTTTTTTGTGCTTTATTATTACTTTACTGTTTGAAAATTGAACTTTGTCATTTTCAAGAGGATATTATATGAATTTATATTTGACGTTGAGTAGAAATGTAAAACAGTTTGACTTGTTTATCATTTGTTTACAAACTATGTAAAATTAGTAGGATCGTAGGATCGCGATCCGATCCTACGATCTCGATCTTGCAAAGACAAAAACGATCTTACGCGGGATCGCGATCTTGACAGCCTTGGTTTTGAAGCTATTATTGATCGGTATTTTCCCTTTTAAATTCTTAGACACCCATCTAATGTAAGTAATAAATGCATCTAGTTTGTGGGTTTTTAAAATAAACTCAAAATTTTAAAGCACCGACAACGTTGTTGTTGATGAAGACATCCGAAAGTAAGCGGAGATTAATTTTCACCATGCAGCAACAACAACAGAAAAAGCGAAGCAAAGACGATTTTTTACGACCGACTTCTAACGGTGCATAGCGGTGCCTCCGGCGGCCGATGACGGTGTAAGTTTGAATGAGGTGCAAAAATATCGCATTTAGAACTTTTTAGTTTGGCTTTGGGTTGAATAACAAGCTCGTTGATGTCATCTCAATTTGGTCCTTGAGCATAATAGCCATCGCACGAGAAAGTTTTCGCCACTGTTATCTTTATGTTCATATTTATCTTCATCATTGGCAGACATGAGACATCCATAATGTTTTTCGGTTTTTGAGAAACTTGAATCCTTAACTGTGTTTTAGTTCACTCCACTTCTAAATTGTATCCTCCACAAGTGAACGAAAAGGTATGGAATGATCAAAAGTTCAAAACCTTAACTTTATTATCCTTGTTATAAATTTTTTGGTTTCGAGTTGATCTCTTGATTACTACAAATCTATGATATGATCGATTTATAATTTTACATGCTAACATATGATGCAAGACCATGTTGCTAGTTTATATGACGAGTTGACATAGGAGACGTGCTATGCATGTGTTATAGATGAAGATGATTAGAGATAATTATCTAGACATATAGTTAAGGTGCCACTTTGTTCGAATTATTTCAGTAGACAAAGAAAATGATTACAGAAAACTCGAAAAAGTGACAAGTTAGTTATATTTCTGGGTAATTGTCTCAAAAGATTAGTGTTTAAGACGTGCATTTATGTAAGCAGTGAAGCTGATTTATACATGTCATGTCTATCAATATATATTATCAACTATGACTATCTCTATCGCTTGCATCCTATTTAGACTAAAATGCATAAGCTTCAAGGTCATGTTTATAACTTTTTGCAATTACAAGTACACCTGGTCCCCTTATTAGTTTACCTAATGTCTAGCTTTATTGATTTTATATTAATAATGATTGAGATCTATGCAGTAATCTAATAATAAAAGTTTATTACCAGTTTGAACTGAAATTATTGAATGTTATGGGTTAAGTTGACATGATTGTTAATTATTATTGCAAAATAATTGTAGAATATTTTAACGAAGATAAAGATCGACACGGAAAAGATGAAAGTGACATACCAAAACTAAATGAAATCAAGTATAACTAATGTTAAAAGGTAACTAAACGATCAAAACTAACTGAACCTCAAAGGTAAATTTAGCTTGACCGAAAGACTTGTAAAAAGATTGTAAACAGATTCAAAGCCAACACTGGACCTCCAAACCACTCCAAGAAAACTGTTGTAATGACACAGGGGAAAAGTTTCACTAGAAATCTGCGATTAAAGGTTGTCAATATAAAAAAGTTATGTTTCTACTTCATTTTTACTTTATAGACGTTAAAATTACAAATTTATAAGATGCAAACTTGTTTATTAGATCGAGAGCTTAAAATGATTGACGATATGATATTAAAGTCTTATAAGAAAGCACCACCGAAAATTAAAGGGCTTTGATGTTGTTATTCAAGCAAGTTTAATTTGTGTGGTTTGGAGTTACCGAAATGTAGTTGCGAGATTAGCATGAAAAGGCTTGGGTGCTATACTTTAGAGACGCCATTAAACTTCTTTCATTCATTTCTGTAAAGATTCGTAGTTGGCTTCCCATTCCTACATTGCAATAGATATTATTGATATGTCCCGAAGACATGCGTCCCAAGCAACATCGCCGGTCGGACAAGCATTGTCTAAACCGTCCGGACGACAAATGACAAGATCCGCTTTTAAGGGATTCTCACCACGATAATTGGCCTATCAACTAGGGTGGCTATAGGCTTGCAAACAGTAATATAGGTCCGCATTTAACAAGATATCTACAGTAACGAAGGTACATAGTTGGGGTAGTATAAATACCCCAACACATTTAATGATTCGACAGACATAAATACACACACTTACATTAACCACTGCATTTATTACCATCTTTACCCTCCAGCTTACTTTCACGCCGGAGCTTGGTCCTGGACACCGTCCAGGGCGAGGCTAACGCGTGTTGCTTATTGTGCAGGAAGGAAGACTTATTCCCTCCGGCATCGTTGATTAAAGTAGAACCCTCCAGCCTAACCGGATAGCGGGAATTTGCTTCAACAAATTGGCGCCATCCGTGGGACCCTAATTCATTCTACCAGAGAACCGAATGACAGGTCCGGAGTTACGGCCTCCCCCAGAACCTACCTCCCCGCCGGAACATATAGGCGGGAGCGGGGTCTTCAACACTGAAACCTCCGGAATGCCGGAACAAATACAAGCCCAGATGGCATCCTTAGAGGCCCTCTTTAGAAAGTACAACGCAACGAGGGCCGGTGTCGTCAAGCCGGTTCGACTTGCTTTCACAGACGAAGACGAGCAAGAGGAAGACGCTGCACCAAACCCCAAAGATGATCTCAGCAAACCACATAAGGAATTGGCCCGGTCACCCTTTACAAGGAGGATAGTGGAGTTCGCTGGCCCCAAATGCATCATGCCTGCTAACTTGAAGCTGTATGATGGTTCGGCTGATCCTGATGATCACATCAACCGCTTCGTTGGAGCAGCAAATCAAGGAGAATGGCCGATGCCGGTGTGGTGCCGGATGTTCCAACAGACCATGGATGGAGCAGCACAAGGGTGGTTCAGCAATTTGGAACCGGGGAGCATTGACAGTTGGGACGAACTAAGAGAACAATTCACTACGAGGTTTGCTCTGCGACAAAAGAACCTGAAGGATCCCACAGAGATCACCCGGATTGTCAGGCAGGCAAATGAAACACTACCGATATTCAAAGAACGATGGACCGACGAGGCTAGCCGGATACCGGGAGTGCCGGAGCTCATGAAAATATCAGCATTCATGGGTGCTCATCGGTGCCCTGACCTGTCTAAGAAGTTTTCCGATCAAATCCCAAAACCGTAAAAGAAATGATGACTGTGGTAGACGATTATATCCGGCGGAAGAGGCTTATAAGAACACCGAGTCGCCAAGGGAGAAACCCATGACCTATCCCTAAGCCAAGCAACAGTCTCAAGAGATAGGAATCTCGTGGGAGGATTCAATGACAGGAAGAGGGCGACCGACGGCCTGGGAAAGGAATGATTCTCGACGAGAGAAGTCTTCCCTTATGTCTCTCCAAAAGTCAAGCACGACCCGAAATGAATTCGCACGTAACGACTTCAATAAACATGATGGTTCTCGGATCCTTCTCTCCGCCTTACAAAAAACCCAAAGAAATACTTTCCACCGAACACCACCTAAACTTGCCCCCACCACCCCCTGCTATGCAGGGAAGCCAAGCAAAGAAAATGAGGATCGGTTCTGTGAGTATCATGGAGAAAGAGGCCATCTCACCAATGATCATATCATTTAAAGAGGCAATTGAAGTGGCTCTTGAATCGGGAAGTTAGATCACTTGGTTAAGAATGTCCAAAGAAAAGGAAAGGAAAGGCCGAGAGGTCACAATGGAAAAGGAAAAGTGATCAACATGGTCCGTCAATACTCGGAGGATCGTAAAAGAAAGGGCAGGTTCTATGATGAAAGCTGGATGAATATCCCTATATCCTTCCCCCAGATAAATACGGACGACCTGTCTGACGAGCCGTTAATCGTAGAGGCCGAAATAGAAGGATATTTTGTAAGGAGGGTGTTTGTAGATGAAGGCGCCTCCGTCCAAGTCATGTATGAACATTGTTTCAGGAACTTTTGTCCTTCCATCCAATCCCGGCTGCAAGAAACTAGTTCTCCGCTGGTAGGATTTTCCGGCCAAGTCATCCGGCCGATGGGGAAGATAGAACTAGAGGTACGCATGGGGGATCATGGTCTGTTCCGGACGGTGATGATGACGTTCACGGTAGTGAAATCGCCTTCTCCCTACAATATAATACTGGGCCGAACGGGTCTCAAAGAATTAAGGGCCATACCCTCTACCATCCATGCAATGATGAAATTCCCCACTCCGGAAGGGATAGCCACTCTGATCGCCAAAAGAGCGGTAGTCATGGAATGTAGGAGATTCGAGGAAGGGCAAGACCCCCGGAGAAGCTGCTCTTCCGAAAGGGAAATAGAAACTTGGGATCAAGAAACTCAAGAAGGCCAAGAACAAACGGAAGACATCCTAGTTAACGCAGCCTACCCAGAGCAACGAGTAACCATAGGAACCAAGTTCTCACGAGAATGCCGGAGGCAACTCATCGAGATCTTGAGGAAGAACAAAGATATTTTTGCCTGGGAGCCGGCAGACATGACCGGGGTGCCAAGACGCCTCATACAGCACTCTCTCTGCGTGAACATCTCCGACACACCGGTGGCCCAAAAAAGGAGAATATTCTCGCGAGAAAAGAACCAAGTAATCAACAGAGAAGTGGAGGAATGGGTCAAGGCCGGCATAGTCCGGCCGGTAAGGTACCCGACATGGATATCCAATCCCGTGTTGGTTAAGAAATGTGACTAAGTCGGAGAATGTGTATTGACTTCAAAATCAACTCCTCGCGCTCAAGGATTACTATCCTTGCCGGAGATAGATTGGAAGATTGAATCCGTCATGGGTATAAGTATAAGTGCTTCCTTGACGCCTACAAGGGTTATCACCAAATCCGGATGAATAGGGACGATGAGGAAAAAACGCATTCTACATGCATCGAGGAACATATCGCTATACAAAATGCCATTCGGATCAAGAATGTTGGGCAACCTATCAACGGTTGGTAGACTTCGCTTTTCAATCACGATAGGGAGAAATTTGAGGCATATGTGGACGACATGGTCATAAAAAGCCGAATGTAACGAGAAATGATCACGACATCGCGGAAACCTTTGACAACCTTAGAAGATAAACATGAAGTTGAACCCGCGAAAGTGTTCTTTCGGGTGGAGGAAGGTAAATTCCTCGCTATATGGTGACATCGGAAGGAATAAGGGCCAACCCAAGGAAAACAAAGGCTATAATGGAGATGAAATCTCTAAACCTTAAAAGAAATGCAAAGCTCGAGGGAAGCTTGCACTTTAAATAGATTCCTATCAAAGTCATGAAAGAGCTCTCCCTTTCTTCGACACGCTAAAGAACATCACTAAAGAAAACAAGGACGAATACCGATGGACGAAGGAAGCCGAGTTGGCTTTTCAGGAGATGAAGAGGTTGATACTCGAATTACCTTCTTTATCCACACCAAAGCCGAAGGAACAACTGTTCATATATCTCTCGGCTTCATTAGGAGCCGTAAGTGCGGTGCTCCTGGTAGAAAGAAATGGGAGACAGTTGCCGGTGCACTATGTCAGCCGGACACTACATGAAGCGGAGAGATACTACGCCCCTATAGAGAAGTTGGCTTTGTGTCTGCTACACGCATCCAGAAGGCTGAGGAGGTATTTCGAGGCTCACCCCATCCGGGTCATAACTGATCAACCCATCAAGCAACATCGAATAAACCGGAAGTCTCGGAAAGTTAGCCAAATATGCTGTGGAGCTAGGAGCATACAATATCACTTACATTCCTCGCAACGCAGTCAAGGGACAAGTGCTGGCGAACTTTCTAACATAAGTGCCGGTGGAATCTAGAGGTAGGAAAAGTCCGAACGTGATGGAAATAGAGGAAGGAGAATGGTTATTATACACAGACGGAGCCTCAAATAGTAAGGGATCCGGAGCGGGTTTAGTTCTCATCAGCCCAGAAAAGGTAGAACTGACCTACGCCCTGCGGCTAAACTTTCCTAGCACCAACAACGAGGCAGAGTATGAGGCCCTGCTAGTCGGCCTAAGGATCGCAAGAAAACTCAAAATCAAGGCTTTAAGCGCGGGTGGATTCAAAACCGTGGCCACCGATCAATGGGGAATTCACACCACCAAGGAAAGCATGCGTAAGTACTTAGCCCAAGCAAGGAAATACATATCCGCTTCCAAAACTTTAAGATTCGCAACATTCCGAGGGCCCAAAATCGAAGGCGGATATATTAAGTAAACTAGCGGCAGTGGCCTTCGATCACCGACCAAAAAGTGCTCGAGAAGTCCCGGAAAGGCCGCAAGAGATGAAGAAGTAGTTAATACCGTAGTAGAAGAGGAAACGGACAACCGGATGACACCGATCATCAAGTGTCCGGAAGAGGAGTGTGGCGGAGGATCCCAATGAGGCTAGAAGCTTAAGAATGAAAATCCGCAATATGTTATGGAAGAAGGGTCCTCTTTAAGAAAGGTTACTTGGCACCGATGATGAGATGTGTAGGGTCGTTATGTGCAAATTACATAATCCGGAAGTGCATGAGGGTCGTTGTGGGATGCACGCCGGACCGAGGACCGCCGTGGCCAAGCTTATGAGGCAAGGATATTATTGGCCTACCATGCACCGGATACCCGAGAAGAAATCGTGAAATGTGACTCTTGTCGATACACTCTCCGCACCAAAACTACCCAAGACGCCATCGACGTCCATCATGTCCCCCCGGCCTTTCTACCAATGGGGAATGGACGTGTTAGGCCCCTTTCCGAAGCACCCGCCGCATCAAATATGTGATTGTGGCAATTGACTATTTTACTAAGTGGATAGAAGCGAAGCCGTTGGTCAAGACGACGGGCAAAGATGTCATAAAATTTGTGTACGAAAACATTGTATGCAGGTATGGTTTGCCGAAGATCATAGTCACTGACAACGGAACCAATTTCGTGAATGACCCATTCAAGAAATGGTGCGAGGGGTTAAAGATCAAACAAATAAACACAGCCGTTGCGCATCCGCAAGCTAATGGACTAGTAGAACGGGCAAACCGAAGCCTGATGGATGGGATAAAAACAAGGTTAGGAAGGGAGAGAGCGGGATGGCTAGATGAGCTGCCCAACGTTTTATGGGCGCACCGGACGACTCTCAAAACATGCAACGGAGAAACCCTTTCACCGACGATGGCAGTGAGGTCAGAATCCCGCCGAAATAGGGATGCCCACACACCGGACGATGATGTTCCGAGAAGATCGAACGAGGAACAAGAACGCTCGAATTTAGACCTCTTACAAGAAAGAAGGAAAACGCCATCCGTGAAGCTAAATACAAGACGCAAGTAGAACAATACTACAATCGGAGAGTTAAGCCAATGAATTTCAAAATAGGGATTTTGTCTACCAAAGAATGAAGCAAGCCGGTGGAAAATCAAGGAAAGTTAGGACCTAATTGGGAAGGGCCCTATCGTATAATAGAGCAAGTGAGAATGGCTCTTATAAGTTGCAAACAATGGAGGAGAAGGAGGTCCCCTGACCGCACGCTATAAATCTTAGAAATTGCTTTTATAGTTGCTATTGTGACAGGAATCCTATTGTCATTGTGTAATCCGAAAGGACTATGTATGATCAATTAAATGATGAAAGTTTCCGCGGAGGGAGACAATTTTCCAAAACTGATGTGATAGTATAACGATTCCGACGGCCGGCCCCCGTCGAGTATGGAAAATAACAACCGATGTGATAATATAACGATTCCGATGGCTGGCCCCCGTCGAGTATGAAAAGTAAAAACTAATGTGATAATATAATGATTCCGATGGTCGGCCCCGCCGAGTATGAAAACATAAAATACCCAAGTAAGGAATGCCTCAAACTTCACGAGGATGCCCGGAACCGGATGCACGGCCTACTCGGCCGGATGCCCTTAGAATAACCTAAGGAAGACATCTACCCAAGTGATGGATGCCTCTAACTTCATGAGGATGCCCGGAAACCGGATGCACGGCCTACGCGATCGGATGCCCTTAGAATAACCTAAGGAGGACATCACGAAACCAAAAGAGAGAAAGAAAAGGCAAAAGGAATACATGTCAAGAAAAAAAAAGATCCATTCACAAAACTAGTTAACGGTAAACAAACATTGTTAATTATTACAACGACATTATATGAATACTTGTTCACAAAATACAAGTCCTAAGAATGTCCGGACTTAAGCATTCTCCTCGGCAACATCTACCGGAGTCTCGGTAGTATGAGGAGCCTCGGATGGTCCGGGGGTGTCCTTTCTGACAGGAACCTCCGGCTCCAGGTTCATCAGATCCCCCAAGGGCAAGCGGCAAGAATCAGCAAGCTTCTGAATAAAGGGATACTCAGCTTCAAAGAGTTTGTCATATTCAGCCCTCCACAAGTTTGGAGCATCCCTGTTGACCTTCCGGATCTTTTGCAAAGCAACCTCCGTCTCTTCCTCGGTCCTGTTCACCTTGGCCCCGGTCACAAACCCTGCCTGGTAGGTCAAGCTATACACTTTAGCCATACTCTTTTTATACTCAACGCTCCCAAACAACCGACGAACAGCCGAGGGCAACAACATCCGGACAGCATTCTGCTTAACCACCTCACTTTGAGCGACCTCGGCTACCAATTTGCCATTTTCCACCTGCAGAGCGGCTAGAGATTGGTCTTTGACAGCCAACTCACTTTCCAACTTCCTTATTTTTTCAGCCCGAGCACTAGAAGTCTCCTCCACTCATTTCGGTCCCGGTTACCCCGTCAACCTCTTCCTCCAAATCTTTCTCTACCAAGACCGGTTTTCGATCGGAGTCTAGTTTCCTCAACCCTCCGTCAACCTTTTATTCTCACCTTCGGCGGCAAGGAGTTTCTCCGCAAGCCCTCGCAACCTTTGTGAGCTTTGCTCGATAAAAGTAACCGTAGAGAGATCCCCGAACCTCCTTAGCAGTTCGCCTCGACTATCACACTTTTCCCAAAATCTTCGTGACCGCGAATGAGATCAATATTGTTTACCCGCCCAAAGCCTCTCTCGGCCGGAGTGGCAACGTTGTCAATCATCTCTCGGCAAGACCGATACGTATTTATCCGGACGTCGTCGCGGAGACCCCACTGGGGGAGGAAAACATTGGTAGCCTCATCTACAGCGAAAAGCAAAAGGAGATAGTGAGGGAAAAACTTTAGTAAGTAGGACATGGACGAAAGTAAGATCAAAGCATACCTGAATCCAACAAATTGACCCTCTCAATGTGGTCGGGACCGCGGCTACGAGGGGCAGATTGACCTAGAGGACGGCAAAAAATAAAGTTAGCAATTAGAAGTGATAAAATGAAAGAGGTCTGCGTGTGTTTCAAATGCTTACCTTCGGAGTTGCGAAGAGGAGAGTTCACCGGAGGAATCGGACCCCCTCCTTCTTGAGATAATGGCGTCTGCTGTAATTGATCACCGCCCGCCTTCATTTTCGCCCATCCTTCCCGAGCCACGCCTACACCCCCACCCCGGCAAGAACAATAGGCGTTCCTCGCTCGCCGGTGAGGTTTAGATTCACCCCGGCTCATTTGGATCACCTTGGTTGAGAGGATCCGTGATTTACCACCGGAGAGCCTCAAGAAAACCGCTCAACAAAACCCGCTCTTTCTTTCTTTTTTCTTATTTTGGGCTTTGATGTGCCTCACCACCCTTCCTCTTGCCCGCCTCCCTTTCTTTTCTCTCCCGGCTTCCTCTCTTTTTCTCCCTAGCCGCCACCACATCCGGATCGGCTTCCTCCGCCTAATGGCTAGGAGGTCCTTGGGGAATGGGTGCACCCACCGAAGGGATCCGTGGTTCTTTTGGTACCTCCCGAGTTGGGTCAACGGCGGCCCTTTACTCACCACGGTATCGTCCCATTCGGGAGCTCAAGATATTCGACATATTGACAATCGCAAGAAAAAGATCGTTAAAAGCAAAACACAAGATAATAAACACGGCAAAACCTAGGGCACAAGACAAATAATTACCATGACCCTCAAGCATCCTTTAGAAGAGGCTCGAACCCGGATTCTTGAAGACCAAGATAGATGGCACATCCATAACAGACTTATGGTGGGTTTCCTTAGGAAAATGAGGGTACCGCCGCCTTTCTAAGATCCGCTCTAAAACCGTCCGGTAAGGATCCGTTATCTTGGAGTCTTTGTGCCTCCGTGCCATGGCACGCGGGATCGCCCTACGGTCAATCAAGAAAAATTTCTCCTTCCAAAGGCTTAAGGCCGGTCAACACTTCCTTAAAACATTTATAAGCCTTTTACCCGCTCTACTCGAAGAAAACCAGGCCCCGCTTGCACAAACGGTAAAATGCCCGAACAAGGAGACCCTAGGACTAATGCCCAAACTATAACACCTAATTTCAAAAGGGTCACTCGGTTCAAACCCAAGGGAACCAACCGGGAAAAATGAACTCTAAAATGTCTAATCACGCTTAGCGTAAAGGTCGAGAAGGAATCCTAACACCTCCAGTATCCAATCGTTGAGGATATATGCCAATTGTATCCACGGAGTTGGTCCATTGTCATATTATCCGGAGGAAGACGGGACGAAGGTCATGGGGAATACCATATTCTATGATTATATTGTCTAGCTCGGATTGTGTCACTTAGATGTATAAATATGCATATCGAACTTGAACTACCAAGGTTGGATAGCCTCGGTCGAGATAGGTTACTCGTTTTCGGTCACTTGTTCGCCATTACTAAAAGGATGCCTAAAGGATATACAAATAATTACAGGAAGAACGAGACGAACCTTATAAATTCAAGAAGAAGAAGATATTCCGGAGAGCGAGAGCAATGTAAAAAGTCGAGAGAGATGTGAGAAAATAACGTGGTAAAAGCATTTATATAGGCAAGGAAAGAAACCCTAGCAGTCGTCAAGCGTCCCATCAACAAGAAAGGAGACGTGGCTCAATCTTGCCCGCCCACGCCAATCTCGGAAGACGGAATACACGGATGAAAGCCCATTAGACTGGCAGGCCCATCAGAACAGCCCAAAACCACAAATGTTATTAAAGCCCACCGCGAGGCATTTCAAAAAGCATATTTAGGAACATTACATACTCTCAAGTATTGCACCACCGGTTTTCACCCGGTAATCCAATACTGGGGGGGACATGTTGACGTATATGTCCGGAAGACATGCAGTCCGGCAACATCGCTGGCCGGACGGCATTGTCTAAACCGTCCGGACGACAAATGACAGTATCCAGTTTTTAAGGGATTCTCACCACGTGGCCTATCAACTAGGGTGGCTATAGGCTTGCAAACAGGTAATATAGGTCTGCACGAACAGTATATCTACAGTAACGAAGGTACATAGTTGGGGTAGTATAAATACCCCAACACATTTAATGATTCGACAGACATAAATACACACACTTACATTAACCACTGCATTTATTACCATCTTTACCCTCCAGCTTACTTTCACGCCGGAGCTTGGTCCTGGACACCGTCCAGGGCGAGGCTAACGCGTGTTGCTTATTGTGCAGGAAGGAAGACTTCCTCCCAAGCATCGTTGATTAAAGTAGAACATTTCCTCCATGTGTCCTAACCGGATAGCGGAATTTGCTTCAACAATTAAATTCACGGGTTTTGAAAAATGGTCACAATAACAAATATTGTTTTCTATATTAAGCAATAAACCGGAAGAAAGAAAAATGTGAGCATACGCCGTTGAAAAATGAGATTATTTGCGAATAAAACATACGTATAATCTCACTCCATGCCAAAATAACAAAAAGAGAACATAACGTAACCAATGAACATGCATCCCACAAACCAAAAATTAATTGTTTGCAAATTACCAATGACTAACAATGCAGAAAATGTCTAATAAATTAAACAGAAAACTCAAGATGGTGTATAAGTATTTACATTATATATTGTTGATATCTTAATGAGTAAATTGCAAAAATCGTCCCTAAACTTTGGCCAAATTGCACGTTTCGTCCCAAACTTTTGGAAAATGCAATATTGTCCTTGTGGGCAAACTTTGGGCATAAATCGTCCCTGGCTTCAAACGGCCACTTTCCACCCCACGTGCGTTGCACACGAAGACCTTTGGGTCTTTTTACATCCATCCCCACCCTTTAATACTCCATCCACCCAATTTAATATCCCGTTTCCCACCTTTTTCATTTCCCCAACACAGTTGACTTTAGCAAAACCCTAAAACCCAAATCTCTCTTTATCCTAAAAATTTGTTAGAATCAAAACTGAGTCCGTAAACTTGAAACCTAACAAAATTCAATTATGGTTACCAGATTACATCTGGTACTTTAGACAAGATGGGAGTGCATTTGATCCACAAACTGTTTACGGTAAGAACATGTTAGTCAAATAAACAAGTTTGTAATACGTAAATGTGTATTATCCTAATTGTTGTTTTTTCTTGTTTGTTTATAAAACAGCTGATCATCCAGAAGTGTTCTCGATGAAGCTTTTTCATGGAGGAAGTTTCACACCATCACCAAAATCGTAGGTATTTGGGGGGTAAAGTCCAGTTCATTGATTTGTTAGATATTGAGCAATTTACCATTGAGATAATACATTCAATATTGAAGATGTTGAAATAGGATCCAAGGGACATAATGTATTATCACTTTAGGATACCAAATTAAAATTTAGACTCTGGACTAAGGCTTTGGCTTCAGATGATGATATTATTAACCTTTCCCAATTTGTAAAAGATAATAAGGTTTTTGAAGTTTTCATTGAACATGGTGAAACCACAGTTGAAAGTTATTACACGCCTACCGTTAAAGAAAAAATTCAAAAAAGAGAGTTGAATGTGGATGATGAAGTAGTGGATTTAGATGAAGAGTTACCTTTTGTACCACAAACCATTAGAAAGAGGAAGTTTTTAGGGATGCCTAAGTCCAGAACAACTTTAGCTTTAGATTGGTTGGTAGATAATGAGGTTGGGCAGCCTAGTGACTTAGGTGGTGATGAGGATAATCTAGGTGTTGATGAGGATAGTTTAGCTGGTGATGATGATATTGTAGGTGGTGATGAGGATAATTTAGGTGGTGATAAGGATAATGTAGGTGGTGCTGAGGATAATGTAGGTGGTGGTGAGGAATAATGTAGGTGGTGCTGATGAGAATGGGGAGAGGGTGGATATTGTGGATGATGAACACATCATAGACCAAGTGCATGTCAACATGGAAGGGTTTAGGTTCTCAATTAATTCTGATGATGAAAGGGAAACAGATGGTAATCCTCAAGTTAATATCAATGAGGATGAGGAAAGTGAACTTGATGAGGAAGACAGTGGAAGTGTTAGAAGAGCTGCACTTAGGAAATTAAGGAAACAAGGTAATGCTTCTAATGAGGGTGGAATTGTGAACTATTTTTTTCTAGGACAAGAATTTGGTAATAGGGAGGAAGTAAAGCAAAGGATAAAGGCATATGCAGTAGAGAGAAGGAGAAATATATAAATTGTGAAAAGTGATTTGGTTAGAGTGAGGGCTAAATGTATAGGAATTGTTCCAAGTACTGATAGTGGGACAAAGGAATCTTTTAAAGGTAAGAGTAAGGATAAAGTTGCAGATAATGTAAAAAAAGGAAACAAGGGCAAAAAGGTAATTTCAGAGGTAGATGACAAATATAAATGCAAATGGAGTGTGTATGTAACCAAAACATCAAATGATAAATGGTAAGTTAGGCCACTAGAATAAGAACATATCTGTTTACATTCAAGACAAGTCAAACATTGCACATATACTTTCTTGTAAAGCATGTGGTAGATCTGTTACCTCTCAACCCAGATATCTCAATTGAAGTACTTAAAGACCAAATGCAGAAATATTTGCAGGTTGGTATTTCTAGGCATAAAGCTTTTAGGGCTAAATCTAAGGCAGAGGAAAGTTTGAAAGGTGATGCTCAATTGCAGTATGGCCGTTTGAGAGATTATGTTATGGAATTAAAGAAAGCCATTCCAAACACCACGGTTAAGATAGATGTGTACAGAGGTGAAGATCTACAGTCTAACACCAAGATGTTCAGGAGAATATATGTGTGTTTAGGTGCACTAAAAGATGGGTTTAAAGCTGGTGGGAGAGATCTCTTAGGTTTAGATGGGGCATTTATGAAAGCACCATATGAAGGACAGCTTCTTACTGTTGTGTCTGTAGATGCAAACAATGGGATCAACCCTTTAGCTTATGGGATTGTGGAGTCAGAAAACATGCATTCATGGCTATGGTTCCTCAATAATCTTGGAGATGATTTTATCTAAACATTGAATCACATTTCACTTTTATCACACATAGACAGAAGGTACACTGTTTCTTTTTTATTTATTGTCTTATCTTTTTTATCTTTATAAAGTGTCAAGTATGTTACTTATCTCTTTTATCTTTATTGCAACGTTTATTACCTGCAATTAAGAAGTTATTTCCATCAACTAAACATAGGTACTGTGTCAGACACATATGTAAGAATATGAATCTTCAATGGAGGGGTGGGGCTTATAAAGATATGGTTTGGAAGTGTGCAACTGCTACAACTACTGTAGAGTTCAATAAATATATGGATTAATTGAAAGCTTACAACATCAAAGCATATGAGTGGTTAAAGAAGATACCTGATGTACATTGGAGCAGATCTCAATTCTCATGTTAGTACTAATGTTTTGACAGTTGATATAAATGTGGTTTGACAGTTAGGTTTTTAGTTAGGTTTGATACTAAGATTTCAATTGTTATAAATGTGGTTTGACAGTTAGGTTTTTAGTTAGGTTTGATAGTAAGTTTTGGTTTTTATGTTGTGACAATTGTTACAAATGTGGTTTAACATGTAGGGCTCATTGTGATCTTTTGATAAACAACATCTGTGAGGTGAGGTATTCAACAGGCAGCTGTTAGATGCTAGTAATTCCCTAATAATCACAACTCTTGAGTATGTTAGACACTACTTTATGAAGAGGATAGTAATTGTGCAGAATGTGATTGAGAAATCTGTTGGTCCATTAACTCCATATGTTACAAAAATTTTCAACAAGATCAAGAGTGAAGCAACTCAATACCAACTAGAGACTTGGAAGAACCAATACTCACATAAGATCAATCCTACTACCGGAAGACATTTATGGGAAAAGAATGCATGGCCATCTACCCTAATACTACCAAAATCACATCCAAAGATTGGAAGGCCTCCCGAAAAGAGAAAGAAGAGTGTTGTAGAACTTGATGACATGGTAAAAGGTGGAAAGCTATCAAATAAAGGATCAACTGTGACATGTACAAATTGCAAGGATAAGGGACACAACAAAAGAGGTTGTAAGAAGCCAATGCAAGGTGGTGCAGAAGCAAGTGGTACTCAAGGTGGTGCAGCTGCAAATGGTAGTCAAACTGGTGCAGCTTCAAATGTCAGTCAATCTGGTGTAGGGAAAGGACGGTGCAAGTGGGAAGATGATGGTGCAACAACTAGAAGTGCATTGTGTGCGGTAGAAGAGAAGCTAGTGCAGCTGCTACCAGACTCACCCTACCAAGTGGAAGTCAAGTAGGTGCAAGTGGAAATACAGCTTCAATTGGAAATGCAGGTGCAAGTGGTAGTCAAGGTCAAGCTGCTGGAACTGCAAGTCCTATGAAAAGAACAAAGACAAGAGCTAATAGGCTCACCCTAACAAAGTAGTTATGCCTTTGTTTATGATGTTATAAAACTTTGTTTATGATGTTTAAGACTTTTAGTCATTTCTGTCTTTTGAAAAACTTGTAACAGATGCTTTAGTTTAAGACTATAAGTATGTATGATATTGTCACATAATGTGACCATTTTCTCAACTCTATTGCATGTTTTAGTTTAAGAATTTTACTTTAAGACAAGTGCAAATTGTGACCGGTTTGTATCTTCTTTCACATACCATCCATGTGTGACCATTTTGTATCTTTTATTGTGACCATACCAAACTGGTGCAGCTGCAAATTGTGACCATGTCTCTATATTCATTGACCATGTGCAACTGCAAATTGTGACCATGTTGCTTTAGTTCAAGCTGCTAGAACTTCAACTCATATGTCACATACTAAAACACACAAACAAAAAACTTCAATTTAATAAATTAATTTCATTGAACATAGAGAACCATACATCCGATATTCATTGACCATAATACATGTTGGTCAATGTATAAGTTCAATTAATCAAGAACCATACATAGCCTACTACATCCTCATAAAAACAAGGAAAACAACCAAACTTAAAACAAGAAAAAACTTCAATCTTCGATTTGCAGCTTGCATTGAATTCATTGACTCTTCAAGCACATTCCTTGACCTTAGCAATCCAGGTATGATCTGAGTTGCACGTGGACACAATAGTGGATCAAGCCAATTAAAATATCCACAATCAGTACCATTCTGCAAAAACCTAATTGTTAACTTCAATCAAAGGTTATAAAGATCAAATAATTGTTAAGGAATCGTAAATTTTTGATAACTTACAATTTGGGAGCAAGAGTAAAACATGCGTCTGGAGTCCATGAACAACGCACCACACATGTTTTCTGACAATAGCAAAGCACCATTTTGATTGACTATGAATTTCCTTAAAAAATTAGGGTTAGGGTTTGGGATTTTTAATTAGGTGCTTTGGGATTTTTAATTGGGTGGGTGGATATAAAATATGTAAAGGGTATATTAAAAAAGGTGGGAAATGGTAAAGTGAATTGGGTGGATGTAAAAAGACCAAAAGGTCCTCCTGTGCAACGCACGTGGGGTGGAAAGTGGATGGCGTTAACGCCTTTTGAAGCTAGGGACAATTTATGCCCCAAAGTTTGCCCTCAGGGACGATATTTGAACTTTCCAAAGGTTTGGGACGAAACGTGCAATTTGGCCAAAGTTTAG
The DNA here is from genome assembly GCA_022545495.1 of Chrysanthemum lavandulifolium. Classification (NCBI taxonomy): domain Eukaryota; kingdom Viridiplantae; phylum Streptophyta; class Magnoliopsida; order Asterales; family Asteraceae; genus Chrysanthemum; species Chrysanthemum lavandulifolium. Next base: position 67,667,698 of record CM040241.1, read on the forward strand.
GGACGATTTTTGCAATTTACTCTTCTTTGAGGATAGTCAAGTGAAACACATTTGATAAGGGGTTGATCTCATTCATTTTTTTATACTTACACCACATCAGATAACATCAGAATGCACAACGCAAAGACAAGAATGCATAATTGTGGTGTAGGTATAAAAAATGGTGTGAGTATCAACATCCTTTAACTAATGTTGCAGCATGTAACATTAGTTCCAAAGAATAGAGGAAAAGGAGAAAAAATATGATATCCGAAAGGGCTTGTAAACAATATATAGTAGTGCAGTAGTCTATCAAATCTGATCAAGTCTTAGCAAAATTTTCATATAAGGAACTAAATTGATTTGTGAACTAATTATGAAGAGGGTTTGGACATGTATGAATTATTCTTTTTTCCTCATAATAGATATTGCCTACTACTGCTCCAGTCTTCAGTCCCCTAAGGCTGATATAGTTGCATAGAACCATGCCAGTGCTGCCTCAAAAAATATAGTTTTCCGAATTGAGAATGCAGAAGTAAGATGGTGGCAGTGATGATAAGCTATTGATCGAGACTAATGTGTGAAAACCAAAAGTAGACAAATGATAACAAAAAAAATTAAGTTCTTGGTAAATGCCTCCTTTTCCTCAATCCTCATTACTCTTGTTGGTTTTTCTATTTCCTTCTCTGGAAAACTGTAGCCGCTAAAAGTTAATTATTGCCGCGTACTAGTACTAGCTAGAAGAGATAACTACCAATTGAAAGTTGATAGTGAGAATTGACTTGTCACTGTAAGCAGAATTGTGTGTGTTGTATAGTTATTCAATAGGCTAATCTAAAAGGGAGGTAATTTCATTGATCTGAATAGTAATTACTTCACATAATGAATGCTGATTTTGAAGTTGAGTCTCTTTTCAGCTAGTTTTTAACCGTCAGTTGTTCCATGAATTAGTCTGTTAACTCTTGGATATGCTCCGTTTATAACTACTCATCATGGATGAAGAAATTATGGTTATTCTTAAGTTACTCATTAAACCTGCAATAAGTGAATAAAAAAAAAGTATCCTTCTAGTGGGCACAGCATTCGATTAACTCTGTTTTAGTGGGGTTTGGAAGTCCATTATATCTGTTCATTGTACATAAGAAGGCTCTAAATCAAGCTGGTGGGGGATGCTCAAAGCCTAGACAGGCACTAAGCTCACTTCGTCCCTAAGATAGTAATACATCACGCAGATTCATTAAATGCTATAAATGGTCTTCCCGAGTGGAAATATTCAAGGAACTTTTAGTGTTTTGTGTGGTCGTATCGACTAATTATACCAGATGATTAAAGATCATAATATATAGAATTAAAAAAAAAATGCATCTGATAACAACGAATGCAAAGCTTGACCCTAAAACATGTTCCATTTAGTACATACATACCCGAAAACAATGCACACTAGACGCATAAAGATCCACAGTAAGATCGGGACCAAACTAAGACACATAGAGGGGCTCAGGATCCACATTCCTTCTAATCCTGAAATCAAAATGTTGACACATTAGAGTCTCATTTCAACTATCAGTATCTATTACCGGCAAATAAGGTACTAACCAGTTGTCTGCGGCCCATTTGCAGCCATCAGTATCTATTACATGCAAGCTGTATGCATGTCTTGATTTCGAAGATTGGTTCTCAAAACTGTGACCAAGCAAATCAAAGTCAAACATAAGGTTAAATAGATAAGCAACACAGCATATTACATAATTAACTAATACTGTTCAAATAACAACCTTTGATGGATAAGATCACCATGGATAAGCACCAAGGAGCCAGCTTTTACTTCAACAGGAACAAAATCTTTTTGGTTATAAGATGGGGATGGCTTGTCAAAGTGAACACCATTATCATCTCTAATAAATCGTCTCACTAGACCATCTGCAATCAAGGATAAAGATATTACAAATAATTTTACATAGGAGAAAATGTTCAGTAACTGTAGACACTCTAAAACGGGCTAAATTAGTAATCATATAGCGTCAAACTTTAATCACTCCCAATTACCACATACCCGAGAAAAGAAAAAGAAAGTTTCTATTACCAAATTAGCCCATTGTCGTAATTTATCAGAGATATTAAAAGAGCAGTATAACTACCAAACTGACCCATTTTACAGAATACGTTTTTATTTTATTTTTTTAATTGCCTATTTAATAAAATATGAAAACACACATGCTTCAGAATCGACCTTTGTGGGACCCAGGAATTGCCCATAAGCAACCATTGACAATTGTGGCGTCTTCTAAAGCCAACCATAACCCTGTGCAAGTTGTTGGTTCAGTATAAAGAAACGAGTTGTCTTGATGTGGAACCACTTCGCCCCCTATACCAGGTTGCTGCAATAACAAATGCAAGTGTTTAGTCGATAAAAACTATATCTTTAAATTTATAGAAAATGTTCTTGATTGATAAAACACCTTGAATATGTACATTGACTGAATGATCACAGGTTTCTTGTACCCCAGTGAATGTAGTATGCCCGACATTTTATCTGAGCAAGACACCTTTTTGAAGAGGGGATCGTTATCATGTAAAGCTGCAAGATCAGGAAATATCATATTATCACAAAGAAGTATGTGAATTTGTTAATTTTGATAAAATATTGTTATTATTTTATATACCATGGCCAACTTTGTTTATAGATAGTTCCTTCGGTTGCTTTAATTTTCCTTCATCGACAAATGCTTTTTCTGTCAAAATCTTACAGTATATCAGCAAATTGTATCTAGTAAACCTGCAATTGTTCTCGTATCCAAAACATAACTCGGACCAATGTCGTCAACTAAAAAGCATTAAACAGGGTATAAGAAATTACAGATCAAGAACAATGGCATCCCGATGTGTGACTGAATATCAAAGCAGATTAAAAAAAAATTAAGACTCGCAAAGTTTCTATCCTAAATTACCTCTTTTTCCATTGGTAATCACAAGAAGCCTCTTATACTTTTTTTTTTTGGTGCAAAAGGTGAATATTTATATTAATATCAACATTGACAATTTACAAGACAATTCTCACAAAACTGGAATGGTGAAATACAAAAAGAGCCAACAATACATGCTATCCTAACCGCTATCTGACCACAAAGCCAACCAATATCGAATAGCAGAAGCCTCTTATACTTTGTAACCAACGATTATGTCAAACATTAATTAACAATTGAAAATTTCTAAGTAAGAGTGCAATCATGTTCAATATATGTAGTAAAATGTACCTTCGAAGAAAAACGAGATCTTGTCGACACTCTCGTAAAAGTAATCATCACTTGTTTGTTGCTAAACAAAACAAATAAACACCACTGTCTCAATTCAACATCTAATCTAGAACCGCTTATTCAAACTGTGTATCTGATTATTGCAATTTGATGCAACAGATAAGCAGTTTTGATGGTGTTCGGGATTGCTTATCCAAAACTGCTTATCAGATTATATGTGAATGAAATAAACTGTTTTGAATAAGCACCTTGAAACTGCTTATTCCAAACAACTCATTCCAGAAAGCAATAAACAGACTACTACTTTCAATAAGCAATCGCGTCAGCGATTGCTTATTAAAACTCCTTATCTACTCACATCTTTTCAAAATAAGCTGTTTTGAATAAGCAGTTTTGAGCAGCGTATTCAAAACAGTTTATTTCATTCACAAATAATCTGATAAGCAGTTTTTGGATAAGCAAATGACAAACACCCTCAGAACTGCTTATCTGCTGTATCAAATCACAAAAAGCTTCTTACTTTCTCAAAATCATATCAAAACAATTCATAAAAATGAAAAATTTAACCAAAAACTAATCTTTATAAAAAAATGAGACCTGATTCTTGGTGGAAAAAACAGAAGCAGAAGAAGAAGGATCAAAACCAAGAAGCAACTCATCCATTCTTTCTCTTAATCCCTCAACTTCTTCATTACTTGAAAATGATTCAATAACCAAATACCCTGTAGAAAAAACAATTCAATTTTTTTTTATAAAAATTGCATTAGTTAAATGGGTATTGGTATAAGATGAGTATGATGGTACCTTGTGTATTGAAAAAGTGGAGCTGATCGGAGGTCAAGGTTCCGGCGAGTCCCATGGTTGATTGAGAAATTAACGGATTATTTGGTTTGAGTTTGAATAATAAAGTGGTGAAATTGTGTTTATCTATCTAGGAGTTTGACTTTTGTGGCGGTTGCTTCTTTGACTAATGAAGTTTGACTAAATTACACAACTGGTATTTGTGGTATACTTAAATGCATAGTTATCATGATCGCGATCTTGATCGTAAGATCTTACAATCTTACAATCTTAGAAAGATCGTGTGTCAGAATGTTTTAACTTCATCGTCGCGCCACCTCAAGATCCTATTTTTCCACAACTAACCACAACAAACCCCTCCTCACTCATAACAAACCCCAACCTCTTCATTCGCAAGACACCACTACCACTTTATTTTTTATTCAATTTTCATTTCCAAATAAACTAAATAAATTCATTTCATTCAAATTAAAATACAATACATAATACAATAATAAAAACAACACTTACTAATAAAAACGATCTGAAAAAAAACGACACGGGTAAAAAAAAAATACAACACATACTACTCGTCGAGGATTTGATGATATTTTTGATCAGACGTTCCTCCGCCTCATGGATGATTTACGCTTTCGGGTCGATTGGTACGGATCTATCATGAGAAAATCCATCTCGATCTTCTCTTTGCCACGTTTTTCCTTTTCCGCCTCCTGCAGACGGGTTTTCAAGAACCCCGTATTGTTGTGGGTTTGAGTTAAGTAGATTTGTGAAGTATCCTCCGTCATTTGGGTTTTGAGACATTGTGTAAAATGATATTGTTGGTTAAGAAAGATTTCTTGTGTATTTTGGGTTCAAGATGTGTAAATGATGAAGATGAAGATAGTTTATATAGGAGTGGTGGGTTTTAAAAAAAAGTTAACGCTTTAAAAAAGTTTACGTTAAAACAAAAGTTAACGTTATATAACGAACTTTGCTTTGTGTCGAATCCAACCTCGTCAGTCCCCACGATCTTCACTTCCACTACGAGGCACAACAAAGGCGGTGTGGCGTATGGCCCACTACGAGCCTCCTCCTCCACCACGTGAGGCACAACGTGCTCCACACCGGATGCTCTTATATTAGAAAATCTTGCAAGATTGAAGTGGGATCGAAGATGGTATAGGATCGAAGTAAGATCGTGAGATAGCTAGTAAGATCGTAGGATCGCTATCGATCATGATCCTACTATAAAACCTATTTTTTATTATGAAACAAACTTTTTACAAAAATTAAGCACATTTTTCAAATTTTGACCTAACTTTACTCGTCTCGTATTTCATTTCTACCCAAAGCATTTATCAAACGACTGAAACTTGAAGTAATTGCATGATTTATATTATTACGGTGTTTAAACTTTGATTTTCTTTTTTCATATTCGCTTAAATTGGTGTTTTGTATGGAACTCTATAACACTACTACCCTTATTTAAAAAAATCACACTTTTGTAGGATCTTACGATCCCAATTTGATTTCACGATCTCGATCTTGCACAGACAAAAACAATCATAAATAAAATCGTAAACTTTGATAACCTTGGTTAAACAAGCATGGTTAAAATCATTCTCAGTTTACTTCTACTTATTGAAGGCGTCATCTTGTCATTTTACGCATGTTATAATCAGGTGAATCACGGTGAAGTATGACCCACTATAAATTGGTGAGAGCTATACAATCCATATCATTTACAAAAACAAAAGTCAAGCTCAAACATAAGATAACATACTAACATAGAAACTAGAAAGTTTACCTTTATCCTTTTTTGGGTAAAGGGAGTAATCCCGCACCTCGTAAATATATTAACCAAATAAACGATTAATACAATGGATATGAGTGAAATCCTATATCTCACTGTTACATAGGCATAAAGCTTACATAACAAGATACTTCCTATTTTCTAAACAAGAAAACAAACCACTATTCAAAAGATAACATATGACACAACGAAATAAAATTACTTTCTAGGACCTTGAAACTTTGTGCCATACATGGCATTAAAGGCATCCAAATTCCACGGAAGATCACGAAACTGTTTAGCATAGTCATCAAGTCATAGTCATCATACTCATCTTCAAACTCGCCACCACCAAATATATTAGCAGACTCATCAAATGGGTTAGCAACAACCTCATCTTCGTAATCGACACCTCAATCTCTCCCACTTTAGAAAAAGGGTTAACTCTTAGTAGAAGAGGTAGACGGAATAGGTTGACCATCATCATCCACAAGAGTAGCTTTCCCATCAATAAGTAGTTTTCAAGCTTGCCAATTTTCTCAACTATGGGAGTAGAACCAACATCCATTGTTCCTATTGAATCACTCAAGCGGTACATGTGATGTAGAACCGCCTTAATCAACTCATCCTCATTAACCTCCATTGTACGACCATTATCCACATCTGTCTCATCCACATTAAGAGCATCAAACCGATTAGACGAGTGATCCCGGTTCCACTCAGACTAGCCACATCGAAGCCATCTTCTTCGACATTTACTTTCTTGGGTTCGGGAGGAGGCTTTTGGGCCAATATTCAAAATGCTTGCCCACCACGATTTAGTAGAACCTCCTCGACCCGATTCGCCCAACTTGCTTTCCCTTCTTATTGTTAATGCCCGAAAATCATCACTTACGTTCTTATGAGGTTGAGCGATCGAATCACAACCTTAGGACAATCCACCAAAGTATGTCCAAATACCCGACAATTCACACATCTAGGCGGTTTCCATTCATATTCAACACGGATCTTTTCAATAGTCGAACCTGCACCATCAAGTAAAGGAATCTCGATAGTGAGGTTGTCCCTAAGAACCTCATCCGACTTCACTTCAATCATACACCTAGCAAAACTACTACGGCCCCAAGATTCTTTGCACATTTGACTAGTAAAAGCATCTAACCTTTGGGCGCACCAATCAATGTAGCAAGAAGATCGAGCCCGCCATCGTAAAATATAGCTAAAGGAACATCATGGAATTTAACCCACACTGGAATGTTAGTCAAATCCTCTTTAAGCAAGTTGGTGTTCAATGTCCATGGTTTAAGAATTATAGGAACATTACGAATCAACCACGGACCATTATCAAGAACATCATCGACACCTTTTTTCGAATTAAACTTGAAGAAGAAGAATCCCTTAGCGTTCATCATAACCTTTTGTAACCCATACTTAGCCCACGTATTGCGAACATAATAGTCAACAATAGGAAAAGCAAGGCGTTGACCAAGGAAGTATCCGTAGAGTATTCTCAAACCTCATGTTCACCTCTTCCACCACTTTCATATGGACTGAAAGGTCAACATCATCCTTCTTTTTCTTTGCATTCTAACCTCCGAAAATTAGACACGTGTTCTCAGGATTCATTAAGCAACACCCGCGTAAGAAACCGACTTAACTCCATTACCACAAGTAGTAACAACCTTGGGTGCATTAGGATTAGAAGTAACACTAAGATTAGTACCATACATCCGGGATTACATAGCCACATCAAAACTCGGCAGAGGAGTATTTCTTGAATAAATTTTATTACCATTCGAATTAGATTGAAGCCCAATACCACTCAAGTGTTCTCATCGAGAAGATGAAGCCATCTTAGCAATATCATCATCAATTTTATTCATTGCTTCATCAAATTTCGATGCGCATTAGCAATCAATTGCTCCACATTAGGTCGCTTTGTAGCCAATCGAGGTGTGTAACATGGCTTTGCTCCAAATCATCCAAAACAACCTTATCCTTCACGTTATCAGCCCCATCACATTCAATATGACCAGTACTCCCATCATCATTTCCTGTATTCAACCGTGTAGCAAGTTCATCATCCTTGTGCAACCCAGCTTGATCAGCCAAGTTAGATGCATTTAGGACTATTCTATAATTAGAAGGCTTAAAAATTCAGCCAATATCACTTACTTAATAGGAAAATTAATAGTCAATAGCTTACATCATACACATACTTAAAAGTTATAATAAAAAATTAAATGTCTTTAAATTATAGATTTGTAACAACCAAATATTAATATAACCTATTTAAAAAACTTTTAAGAGCCCAATTAATTAATTTGTAACTACCAAACCATGGATATAAATCCCCATCCCACGCACTAAAAAAAACACAACCAACATCAAATATATATTACTCCGTAATTTAAAACCAAAAGAAAATAAAGAACCGTGCAAGACTGTTCCATTCCTATCTTACGTTTTAGTAAAACAACAACCGACATCAAACCTAAACCCGCACACACTCATGCCATAACTCGCATCACTCCGCAACTCACAATCTATCCCGAGCGGTTTCCAAAAAAATTGTTGGAATCACTCTAAACTAGAATTCAAGTGTTAGTAATTAATATGTAATAGTTAGCTTAATTATGGCTTTTATGTTAGTTATCAAGCCAAGGCTTATGTAGAAAGCCCATGAGCCTTGGCCCAAGCCCATAAGAAGGAAGGATGCTAGTAGTGTTGCCTAGCTCCTTGCCCTATAAATAATCCTTGTAAACCCTCACTTGAGGGTTGGTTGTTCATTCATCTCATTTCTCGCATAACTCTTCTATATATCATACGTGTGTGTTGTGTGTTTGTTCATCCGATCATCTTCTTCTCTATTTCTTCTATTGATGCTTGTGTTACAAACATGGTGACCTAACGATGGTATCAATCGCCAAATAGTTGGGTGAAAAGTTTTTGTTTTGAAGTTTTTTGGTTTTACGCGTAAGTCTCGGTTTACAAACTTTGTCACGCATAAAACTCATTTTTACACTTTTCAATCCAAGATTCTTGTACTTTCAAGGTTTTAGGTGTTAAAATTTCAGTTTTGGCAAAAGTTTCAAACTTTACGTGTATTTCATTGGTTTTAAGCTTGATTTCAAGCGTGTGTTCATTTCTACGCGTAGCGTGTGTATAAGTTTTGGATCATCAAGTTTCACACTTTTGTGTTATTTTGGTGATATTGAAGTTGTTTCATCACAAAAATCGGTTTAGAAACACTTTGGGCTAAAATCTCGGTTTTGGAAAATTTTACGCGTAACAAAACCCTAAAGTTCGCGTAAGAAATCCGTGGCTTGATCTTGATTTTCTTGGTTTACTCGGTGTTTTCTTGCTTGGATAAGCACGAAAACACTTGACTTTGGATATCTTTTACGAGATTAGTGTAAAGGATTTTTGGGCAAAACCTAATTTTACGCATAAGCTCAAACTTATCGTAGAACTCTTTCGCCTAAGATTTTCTTACGCCTAAGCCTTGTCTTACGCATAAGCTAATCCTACGCATAAGTTTTCTCGTCTAACTTTCGGTTCGCCTAATCTTAGTGTTTCTCAATTCTTACGCGTAAGCTAATCCTACGCGTAACTATTGCTTTTACGCGTAAGCTTGATGTTTTTACGTCTAAGCATTACTTTGCCTAAACTTGGTTTCTACGCCTAAGGACACTTCATCAACAACGTTTCATTCGAGTACAAAGATCCATTTTACAACACAAGTTTTCAACATGTCTCAACCACCATACTCTAACTACTTTCCTTACACGTATAATCAACAACAACAACAACAACTCAGTCCACAACATCAACAATTCAATCAACAACAACAAATTTATCAACAACAATTTAACCAACAACATTATCCACAACAAGGAGCAATTCCACCTCAAATGGTTCAACCACCACCTAGTCTTCAAGTACAACCTTACACAAACGTTTACAATCAACATCCATCCAGGAATACTATGAAGGAACCGTCTTGGTTTGCAAAGATGTGTGAAGCTTTAAGTAGCCAACAATCCATTCATGAGGCGGGATCACTTGATAGACCTCCAATGCTCACTCCGGAAACTATGATCAATGGGTGATTAGGTTCTTTAGGTTTTGTGATCTAAAGAAGCCACATGGAAAGTTCTTAAAGAAGGTCATCTTGGAAGGACCATTTCGGATGCCTATTGTCGTTACACGGAGATCCAAATGCTATTCCACCACGAGATGATCTCACAAACATTGCAAGCTGTCGTGACCTTTACGGTGATGAACTTCTACATTTGAAGGCGATGAGCTAGCAATGCAATATATCCTTTTAGGATTACCCAATCCAATCCTTGAAGTGTTGATGCTCAAAAGGCGCTAAAGCAATGTGGGAACATATTCATCTTCTCATGGAAGGCCTTGAACTCAATCAAGAAGACATGGAATCCAAAATCTACTTGGCTTATGAACACTTCATGATTGAACCGGAGAGACATTAGAGTCATATCATCATCGATTCTCGGACATCATCAATGACTTGGACAAACACAACATCATCATGCCAAGAATTGCGATCAACACTAAGTTTCTAAGTAGTCTTGGTCACGATTGGGAAAAGTATGTCATTTTCATCCGTCAAGCTAAGAATCTTCATCATGCTACATACGGATTGTTGTACGACTATTTGAAGCCCCACAAAAAAAGTTGACAAAGAAAGGACTATCCGTGGACTCCGGCCCCACCGTCACTCCGGACAATCAACAACTTGCTTTGTGGGCTCAAACTAGTTATCCTCCTCAACCCGCTCCTCAACCAAGCGCAACAATTACACCATATGATCCGTCACAACAACAATCTCAACAAACTCAATTGGTTCCATACAACAACAACAATGATCAAGCACTACGGTGAAGCTAATGAGGACTCCGATGCTTTCGATGCATTGCAACAAGGATTTGTTATGATTGCTAAAGCCTTGGCGGTATACAAACAAATCCAACAATCGCATTCGCTCCTCATCAAACACAAGGAATCGTTGTTGTGAACAATGGGCGTGTTGAAGTTGAGAATCGTGGTTATGGTCGTCGGATGGGAGGTGGTCAAGGTTTAATGCTATGGGAAGGAATAACATGGGTGCTCCACAACAAGAGAGCTCAAGTGGTTGAGCAGGGAATGCTCGAGAATGGGATGAATGGTCTTCGTTGCTACAAGCTGTAATGAGAAGGGGGCACTGGCTAATGCATGCCCAAAGCCGAGGACTAGAGGCGGTGCTTATCACAAGGAGGCTTTACTTTTGGCTCTTAAGGATGAAGTGGTGGAACCCTCACAACAAAAAAACGAGCTTTATGGCGGATCTGAGACTCGAGATGATGATATGGAGGACTTGCAGGCTAATGCGGCGGTGATGTTGATGGCACAAATGCAAGCTCTCCACATGAGTGACACAGGCCCGTGTGTATGACAGCGATGGCTTGTCTCGGTGCCGAACAAACCATATTCATCGATCTTATATCTCGGCCAACATCCGAATCCGGCGAGGCTCGGAATGTTCAACATGAGCCGTCCACATCTCATTCGGCGATTCTCAACTAGACCCGTAGTTACATTTGATGATCAAGATGACCTTATGGTTACCTTTGATACTCAAATTGACTCGTGGTTATACTTGAGGATCGAATAGTGATCATGTTGTGACTCGCGTTGAACACGTTGAACCTTTGCCTAATCCGGATGTTGATCTCTTACTTAAAGACCAACAATCCCGAATGGAAGAATGTTGTGCATTGAATCGGCAATTACGGTAAAAATGCCTTTGTTAACGGGGATATTGAATGCTTAAAGCGGCAACTCAATTATTTTAAAACTCAAGAAAAGCGTGAACAAGGTTTTGAAGTCGCTTTTGCTAAATCACACCAAAGCGAAAAATCATTAGAGCGACGGATCGTGATCTAGCCGCATCCAAGAATGCTTTGTTGTCTCAAATAGAACAAGCGAAACATGATCATAAACAACAACTTAACGCTCTTACCTTGGAAACTCAAAATCCAAGTCGAGTTGTTAACTTGTCAAAAGCAGTTCTCACGAGTACAAAAGCATTCCACGAAGCGAATAGATGACTATCTTGAGGAAATTGTCGACTTACAAAACAAAATCAAAGAGTTTGAGCTGTTGTTTATAAACATGGTGAATCAATCACAACGATTCAAAGTTTACTTTCAAACCAAATCCAAATGGATATGGACGAATCTTGCGATTACAAACCTAAGTTTTCAAGCGAGCATTCAAACCAAATCACGAAGTTTACGATCGAGAACATAGAGTTGATGATTCAATTATGAGTGTTGTTGAATATAACCGTCAAGAGGAATTAGATGCGAGAAGGCGAGTCGATCAAAATTAGAAAAGGTTGTTTATAACAAACCATTTAACTATTCAAAAGCCGTCACTTCGTTGCACAAAAGGATTTTTCTAACACACCTTGGGTTATCACACCTACTTACGAGGGTCCCTTTCCAATAATGTACAAATTAATGGTCCTTTACCTTCACTTAGTGAAATAAAACCATTAGCGAACAATGTAAAGTTATAAAATATTTTGAAACATTCATTTCGGACATCAAACTTTTGGAGCGTGAAATTGAATTTCATTACGAAATAAAAATTGAACATTTTCAATCGCCTCTTGGCGTGCACAAAGAGATATTCTTGAGAAAAGAATTTTACCTCATGTCCGAAATTTGAAAAATTGTGCTATATATTGGGAAAGGATTTTCACAAGGAGCTTGGACTTATGAAAAGAGTTTTCGAACAAGCGAAACATCAATTTCAAATACAAAGCGTAAAAAGAAAATGTTACGAAAAGATGTTGATCGACTCTTGGAAGATGTTATCTGTCTTGATATCCATAATGTTGTGTTATTGCATTCTTTGTCATATGCATTTGATTATATCTCTCTTGATTCTGTTGATTACATTGAAATTGTTGAGAATCACGATAATGTGCTTCGGATCGAGTCTTTAAAAGTTGAAAATGAGCGATTGTTAAGCGAACTTTCAAATGCAAAGCGTCGTCTTCAATGGTGTCAAAAGATTGTCAAAATCGTGAACTTGCTTTGCAAAACAAAATCAACCAGTTGCGTTCAAAATCTTTTGATCCTAAAATTGAGCAAGCTGGATGATCAAAATGTGTCTTTGAAATGTCAAATCTCAAAATATGAACAAGAACTTGCAAAAGTTAAAAGGAATATGGTGTCATATTTGATTTACTCAAACAGACTCGTGATGAAGCATCAAACGAACTTGATCATTATCTTGCATATACTAAAGATGTCATGAATTTTTACGGAATCTTCGTTACGAAAATCAAGATTTGTTGCACAAAATCATTGAGTTAAAGAGAAGTTAGGAAAGTATGAACATAAGGACTTAGCAACATTAAGAAACTTGCACTGTAACACTTAGAAAAAGTGACACTAGAATGCCTCTTGACAAATCACAAGATACTAATGTGCTTCCTCTCTTGAAAGCAGAATAGTTGCCTCTTTTCCCAACGTCCGCACTTCACGACCTAGGAGCAATACAAGGAAGAATAGGAAGTTGCGACCTAAGAAAAGAACAATAAAGAATCTTTGAAGTAGAAGAACACCTAGGACTTTGAATAAGATTCAAGTTGCACCCACTTTAGATATTGCGTCGACAAATGTAATGGAAAAAGTGTTGTAACGAATGATGAACCTTTAAGTACTTTTGATATTAAGTTTGAAGCTTCTTGTGTTATATGTCGTAAAAGTATGCTTCGATTGTCATGATAAATGTGTTGCTAAAGCTATCTTGTCTCGTTTACGGAATCCTAAAGCGGAATACCTCTAGGCCCACTAATGCTTCTAAGTGCGTGCTTGGTAAACCGCCCTCTTTAGATTCTATGAAAGCATTGATGTCCTGTAGCTCCATTATCACCTCCAAGGGCGTAGTACCACCTAGTGCATTCACTAAGACTAAAGCAAAGACTAGTTGGAGATGGCGAAATGGATACATAATACACTAGGATTTAAATGGATACCTAAAATCGTTGATGTGTGTATTTCTACTATAAGCGCTTGAACCCTCTAACTCTTGGGTTCCACATCTACTTCTATTCCATCTGTGTAAATGCGTGTGTAATGTCGGTGATCTGAGATCATCCTTTGGATTGTTGATAGCGGATGTTCCCGACACATGACGAGCAATCTTAAGCTGTTATCAAACTTTGTTGCAAAGTTCATTGGCCTTTGTCAGTTCGGGAATGATCACTTCAGCGACTATCATGGGCTACGGAGATTACATCAATGGCAACATCGAAATTAGCGGGGTTTATTATGTGGAAGGCCTCGGTCACAATCTCTTCTCGATGAGGTCAATTACGTGATGGAGATTTGGAAGTTGCTTTTCGGGAGAAAACTTGTTTCATTCGTGATCTACAAGGAAGCGATCTTATGTACGCACTTTCGCAATTCAAGTCTCTACACTATCTCCATGCAAGACATGATTGCTTCATCTCCCATCATCTACTTTCAAAGGCAACATCAACAAAATCTTGGCTATGGCACCGTCGTCTCTCACATTTAAACTTTCAAACCATAACCAACCTTGCTCGATACAAACTAGTTGAAGGTCTCCGAGATTCCGATATTCTAAAGATCACCTATGCTCGGCGTGTGAACAAGGGAAAAGCACTCGTGCTCACTTTCCTTCAAAGATGGAACACGACTCTCGACATGTGCTTCATCTTCTTCACATGGATTTGTGTGGCCCGATCGGCGTGCAAGCGATTAATGGCAAACGCTACATCTTGGTAATTGTCGATGACTACTCAAGATGGACTTGGGTCTACTTTCTTGAAGTAAAGATCAAGCTCCACAGATGATCATCACCTTTCTCACGAAAATTCAAGTTCGACTCGGAACACGGTCGGACAAATCGAGCAGACAAAGGCGAATTTGTGAATCAAACTCTTCGTGCATTTTATGAGAAAGTGGGAATTGAGCATCAAACATCTATTGCACGTACACGAGAACAAAGCGGAGTTGTTGAAAGAGCGAAACCGCATGCGTTAGTGGAAGCTGCAAAACGATGTTAATTAATGCTAAACTTTCGGATTACTTATGGGTGAAGCCGTGTCAGCTGCATGCTACACTCAGAATCGCTCAATGATTACCAAGCGCCACAACAAAACACCTTATGAGCTTATCCACAACCATAAACCGAACCTCAAACACTTTCATGTATTTGGATCCCTTTGTTATCCGAATAATGATCGTGATGACTTTGGTAAGCTCAAAGCCAAAGCGACATTGGAGTCTTTATAGGATATTGTGAAAATTCTAAGGGTTTCGGATGCGGAATCGTCGTACAAAGCGGGTTATGGAAGCGATTCATGCAAATTTCGATGAGCTTCTTGAAATGGCTTACGAGCATAATGACTTGGAACCCGGTCACAACCGTTTAAACTTCCTCAAACCCCATCATCGGTGAACCAAGCCCCGACTTACTCGTCAACAAATGGAAAAGCTATTTGCTCCTCTGTTTAGTGATGATATTGATGAGCGTGCTCGGTGTATCCAATGTTTTCATTGCTCAACTGATCATATTCCAATACGATACACTGCTACAACAACTCTTGTTGAAGAAGCACCACCGATTGACTCTACAACAACAGTTGAACAAAGCGCATCAATGACGATTGAACCGGTGATGATGTTACGAACAATGAAGTACCCCACTGCAGATTTTGATCCAAATCGTTCTTTAACCCGTTTGCTAATGAAGCTGCTGCACGGATGTTGCGGAATCATCTACAAGCCATTTGAATCCTCCCAATCTGCACAATGTATATCAACATCAACCTTCCACACATCGTTGGACAAAAGACCATCCTCTTGAGAATATTATTGGTAACCCGAATCAACCGGTCGTAACAAGACAACGTCTTCACACGGATGGTGAACATTGCATTTATGCACTCACCTGTCTGCCAATACGAACCTAAAAACATTAAAGATGCAATGACCAAAGACAATGGATTGAATCCATGCGGGAAGAACTCAATCGGTTTAAGCGTCTTGAAGTATGGGAATTGGTTGAAAGACCAACGAGGGTCTTCGTCATTGGTCTAAAATGGATTTGGAAAAACAAATTGGATCTTTGAAGGGCGTAATCGAAACAAGTCACGTCGGTGGCTAAGGGTTATAAACGGGAAGAGGTATTGACTTTGAAGAATCATTCGCTCCGGTTGCTCGTCTTGAGGTCATTCGGATATTTACGGCATTCGCGGCTCACATGAACATCACGGTCTTTCAAATGGATGTCAAAGCGCTTTTACGAATGGGAAGCTGAAAAGCGGTCTATGTCGACCAACGGAAGGATTCGTTGATCGAGTTCCCGAACCACGTTTACAAAGCGAACAAAGGCTCTCGGTCTCAAACAAGCTCCTCGGGCGTGGTATGATAAGTTATCATCCTTCTTCATTGCCAATAATTTCTCTAAAGGCTCGGTCGACCCTACACTTTTCATACAATATCACGGGAACACATTTTAATCGTTCAAATTTATGTGGATGACATCATTTTGGGTCAACACATTTAAAATACTCAAATGCTTTTGCAAAACTAATGACAAAACATTTTGAAATGTCCATGATGGGTGAACTTACATTCTTTCTTGGATTGCAAGTTCATCAATCACCCGTGGTATTTTCTTAAGTCGGTCAAATATGCCCTTGAACTTTTAAACAAATTTGGAATGCAAAGCTGTGACACCTATGCCACACCAATGGCTCATACCAAGAAACTAGATCTTTGATTTACATGGGAAATTGGTGGACCCTACCAAATACCGTAGTATCATTGGGTCTCTCATGTATCTAACGACTAGCGAGCACGATATTGTTTTTGCCGTATATCTTTGCTCCGTTATCGATCAAGACCAAGCTGAAACCCACCTCTCGAGGCTAAAGAATCCTCCGATACATCAGGGAACCATTAACTTGGGGATCGGTATCAGAAGGATTACGGTTTTGAACTAATAGCTTTTGAGATGACGATCACGCGGGATGCTTAGATTCACGGAAAAGTACTTGAGAGCATTACAATTTCTTGGTGATAAAGCGGTGTCATGGCAATCGAAGAAGCGAGGATTGTACATCGTTGTCCTCAACCGAAGCGAGAATATGTAGCCATGTCGGCGTGTTGTGCTCAAGTCATTTGGATGAGAACACAACTCAAAGACTATGGTTACGTATTTGACAGAATCCCGATGTCTTTGCGACAATCGAAGTGCTATTGCGATCTCGTGCAACTCTGTTCAACATTGAAATCAAAGCACATCGATCTTGATATCATTTCATCAAGGAGCACGTGGAAAAGTCTTGTTGAATTATACTTTGTGGGTCTTGAATACCAATGGCGGATCTCCTCACCAAAGCCTTAGCTCTGCTAGGTTTAATGAGTTGGTCCACGGATTGGTATGCGGTGTTTGACTCGGAGGAGGCTGGATGAACTTTTAAAACATTCTTAAAACCGGTCAAACACCAAAACCTCTTTTGTAAATATTTTCAAAAACAAAATACAAAATTATAAAATCGATAAAACAACAAAAATATTCTTCTATCTATATTTCTTTTAACATGGCAAGTACAAATCTTCCGTCAACACTTTAATCTTTCAAAATTCGAGTATTTTATCGGTCAAGTGTTGAGGGGAGAAAGTAAATATTTTCGGTTTCATAAAACCTTGTACTTGCATGTTACCTTATCCGATTGTTTCTTTGATTATGGTGGTCACATTTACGGTTTCTTGACACTCCTCGGACTCAAATTTATAAAATTTCATTATTTCTTAAGTCGAGGGGAGTGTCGTCAAGTTTCTTTCAAATATCTTTCGTTTGGTAACCAAAATGGAAGTTATGGGCGTTGGATGTAAATGTTTAAGGTGGAGGGACTGAATGTGTCAAAAGCTCAAAGTATTTTTAACAAAACACTCCACCTAACTTTAAAACACATTTACTCACAACATTTATTACTCAACTACCCAAATCCTCGCCTAACATTCAACCATCAAATCCGTGTTTTGATCATCAATTTGTAAGTGTTAAAACGTTCTTTGTAATCATCTAAACATGGGTTTTGAATCGTTTTGAAAACCAACGGTTAGATTTTAATCTAGGAGTGATTTTGTGTTCTCGCATAAGCGTATGAACACATAATCTTCATTTGAGTGTTTTTGGTTAAAATGGTAGTGTCAAAGCGTTTGTCTAATTCATATGATACCATTTTTATCATCAATACTCACCCGAAACATGAATTGATTGATTTTGAAAATTAGGGTTTATCGTAAATTGGGTGTTTTCAAATGTGAGTGTTTACGGTTAAAAGATAGTTGTTTGATGTTGTTTACATGTTGAATTGATCATATCCGGGCTTAGAACTTACCGAAACACCAATTATGTTAAAATTGAAAATTAGGGTTTATGTTCATAGAATTTGGGTATTTTTGATCCGCTTAGGTTTTGATGTTAAAACTTGGATAAAACAACTCATTAAGCTTCCTAGACATCCCGAGAAAAAGTTTGGTGTCAATCCTATGGCTAGAACTCTTAGTCGTAATTCTTGAATTATTAGGGTTTAAGTTTTACGCATAAGTAATTTTACGCATAAGCTGCTTTAATGAGTATTCATGTTTAGAAGCGAAAAGGAATGAATGTATGTGTTAATATTGGTGATATGATGAATTTATTTCGAGGTTTCTCTGGCGTGAAAATTGAGAATCAAGGTTACTTGAACATCTACGCATAAGGATCACCTTACGCGTAGAATGTTATCGTAAGAGAAATCTTCGCGTAACCTTTACGCGTAAGGTTCTACAATGGGGACTACGGCGTATCTGTGAAGGATATGCGTGCGATAACCTCTACGCATAAGGTTCACTCTTACGAGTAAGCCTTACGCGTAAGGTTCCATATACGCTTACGCGTAAGCTTTACGCCTAAGGCCCTCTTTTCCTACGCGTAATATTTCTTACGCGTAAGTCAAGATCCTACGCATAAGCTTATGTTTACGCGTATAACCACTCATGTTTACGCATAAGCTTGCAAAACCTACGCCTAAGCCTAGCTTTAACCTAAATTATGAATTGTTACACGTGCAAACTTGTAAATAAATAAATCATAACGTCACGAAACCAAAATGTCACTAATAAGCTTAAATGTTTAATAAGTTGTGAAAAATAAGTGAAAACTTGGACTTTAAAACTCAAAGTTAATCAACTCACGAAACTTATCACGGCGTCTCTGGACTATTGGACTAACAAGTGACATTGGACTCGTAACAATCATCGACATATCACATTCAATAAATAGACAATAAAATCAACTGTTGACTAACGTAATGTCTTTCGATATGTTGGTTCTTTTGGCTAAATATCTTTCAGATCACGACATGGGCGCTCAAATGCAAAATGTGGAAGCACCAAATGTTCTCCTTGTTGAAGATATCTTCCTCATGGTTACCCAATGAAGATCGGAAAGAACAACCTTAGAGTTGATTTTGATAGTTTCACTGTTCGAGTCTTCTTGTCGATTGTTGTGGACATTACGAAGAATCACCCTTATCGAACATGCTCACCAACTACGCTCTGACGGTGGGAGATCTACATTCACCAATTACGGCATACAATGCGAAAGATCAAAGGTCAAAATCTTTGTGGCGGTGGCTCAACGACAAACAAGTCACCATCACACGGTGATTTGAGGGCTATTCTTCTTATTCTGTCATCGAGCCAAGCGAATACAATGCCACACCAACTGAAGAGGTCGTTCTACAATTCATGGTCGACATTGGCTATGGCGAAGCTGCGGGAGTAATCACAAAGCATTCATCCGTGGATCTTAAGAATATTCCCGACCATGGAGAACCCTCACATTATGATTACCAAATCCGTTTACGGGCGTGATAGTGGTTATGAGCATCCCAAGCTCATGGAACTACAGATCTTTTGGGCTTTGGTCAACATGAAACACATTGAAGTTGAAGCTACGATATGGGACGACATGATGTCTTTCCTCAAAAGCTTGGCACCAAGATCCCATATATCGGATATACCAAGCTGTTGATCCAAAGAGCTCTAGGGTATAATCACGATATTCCGCGAGACTCAATGACCCCAACAATCACTCCGCGTTGTATGAACCTACACTCACGGTCGATTTAAGGAATCAACAACAAAGAAACAAGGTGCGGTGTTGCGGATCACCTTCTTCGATGCGGTCAAACAACTTTATTCATACAAAAGGTATCGGTAGCGGTTGATGAAGGCAAAGTAGGTTTTCTTGATGAAAAGTCCTCTGGTACACCTACTAGGAAAACCGGAGAGGCGGTGCGGGAAGCATTACGAGCGAGAGTCGGAGAAAGTTTCCTAAGAGGACACATGTTCTCAAAGGAAAATTCCTCTAAAGAAGCCATTCCTATTCCCAAGCACGAACCTCAACAAAAGCTAATGGATGAAAGCTCGAGGATCTTGAATCGAGACGAAGAGGTCATCTACTCGAAACTCCAATCGATGACACTCAAGCAGTAGCAAAACCTCCCGGTCAAAAGGCGATAAAGGTAAAGGGAAAACTCCGGTGCTTGAGCATGAAAAAAAGCTCGGATGAAGAGCCATTTGATGAGGAAAGAGACTATCGGAAGAAGTTGAAGAACCTCGAGACTCAAGCATCTTGCCACGAGTTGAACGACAACAAATCGTGGCCCGGAGGGTCAAGTGGTGGAGTCAATCTACACCAATTCACGATGCGGTTAATCAACCCGATAAAGGCTGGTGCCACCACTCTTGAGCAACAACAAAGGCGACTTGAGGATTCTATCAATTATGACTTTGAGGAACGAGAAAAGGAGAAGTGCGAGAAAGAAAAAGGCGATGAAGAGGCTGCGGCTCAAGCTAAAGCGGATGAAGAAGCCGGGATTAAAAGGTGAAGAATTGGCTAAGTCTGGACAAGATGGCGAAGTTGATTATGATGATTTTCTTCTAGATAGTCCGGTACGCTCAAGGAAGAAACTTACGAGCCACCAAAAGACCACGAGTCTCCTCATGTCTCATCATCATCGGACTCGTCTTCTCACTCTTCACTTCCACCATCCAAAGGCACAACGGATCCACATCCAAGTCGGTGAAGAAACCAACCGACTCTTGGATATCCCGAGCTAAGACAAAAATTGTCAAAGCTATCAAGCAAGTCAAGAAGAAAGGCGTGATCAACAAAAATTGAATCAACTAGTGGCGGAATCAACTTTCTTCAAAGCGGGATAGACGAGATGTCAAGTGAAAGGAGCAAATCCAGGAGCTTCTCAAGGAGATTTCCAAAGGGAAATGGAGAATGCGGCTAGAGAATATACTCACAAGTTTCTTCTCGACCTTTGTTCTGGCGTGACAAGAGAGATGTTCAACAGACAACTCTATCCGAATCTCATGCAATTGGCCAAGCAAACTATAAGATCAACACCTCTAACCGTAACAATCAACCCAAGTGATCCTATAGTGTTCTCCGATCTTGAATTGGTTTCGGTGGTAACACAAATGTCAAAGCGATCGCAACATTTACCTCGGCGACGGTAAGCTGTTTGAAGCATTCTTTGGAATACCAACTCAAAGCGACATGCGAGTAGAAGTGAAGGCCTAAGCGTCCAAGAGGCGATGATGATAAGGATAAGGATAAGGATAAGGAGCCTAAGCGTCCAAAGAAGTCGGTGAACCCTCCTCATGCCACCACCACCCCAAAGGACTCCAACAGAACACGATCTCCTCCACGTTCTTCTCTTGACAAACCTCGGGACTCGAGTCACCACCCCAGACAGAGAAAACCGGTGATCATTTGAATACTTTGGTGGTGACGATGAGGAAGTCCTGAGCCCCAACAACAACCCACCTCTCCCGACACGACAAAGAAACCCGGCATCCTCATCTAGGCCAAAGAAGAAGAAGAAGGCGACTAAGGTGATGTCGTCTCATGGCTGAGCGAAGATGACACCGAATATGTTGGTTTTCTACACTTGTTGATGCTACTCCTCCTACACGAAGGTCAAGATATGGTAGAAGGTCGAACATTGGAGCATGCTAAGTTACTTCAAGAAAAGTTTTGGGTGAAGAAGATGACCAAGTCGAGTTAAAGCATCAAGAATGAAGCTTTTCAACTGCTCAAAGACGACTCGGAAAGTGCTATTGAAGTTGAATATCATCTTGAAAACATAGCACGAGCCATGTCTAACAACATCGATTGGCTCAACCACAGGCGAACATTGACTTCACGGAAAAGACAAGGCTCCATACTACTTGGTTGGACGGACCTCTACCTACCATTGTGACGGATCAACCTAAGATTCCATTCCGCTACTTCTTCAACAAAGACACGGAATTTCTTCTACATGGTAGCGATGTGTCAAAGAAATCGCTACATCACTTACACTTCCGTTCCGCGACCATATACTCCAAGCTGCATAGCCATCGAGGAAAAGGCTACTCACATGTTTGCCAGCGTGGAAAAGTATGACCTTGATGCGATGTATGGGATTCACCATTGGCACGAGCAGCGAAGAATCTTCTACAAAAGCGCCAGGTTCAAAAGTCTACACATGAAGTGTATAGTGATAAAGGGATCGTTCTTTGTTAAGCATGTAACTCTCTCGTCTAAATGGGACTACACATTTCTCAAGAAAATCGTGGTCAAAAGACAAGGCGAAGAGGACTATGTTTTACGTGAAGCGGACTTTCGAATTTGTCTCTCAACGACATTGAAGATCTATATCTTGCCAAGGTGCAGGGAAGAATGAGACAATTCTCGTGAAATCCAACGTGAATACATCAAGTCCTTGCTCATCTTCATCGAAGCATAGTGATCCGAGGCGTGTAGAAGACTTGCAACTTGCCGTGGAATCGTATCGGACACGTGTCAACCTCACGGACCTCGGCTAGACCTTCGACATCAACCACCTTCCTCAATACACTCTCATCGACAAACCATTTGGCGTAGTCTACCGTAGTGAACTACACGAAATTGCTTGATGGCGTGTAAAGAGCTTCATAAGTTTGGAGATCATACACTGAAGAAAGTCGGGGATGGGTTAGCTTATCGGTTAAAGGCGATACAACAAGGCATTGGGTCACCAAAGAGATGGAATTCTAAGGAGGCGGGATGTGAAGAAAATCATCACGCGGATCGATGAAAGGTTGTTAGAAGGATCGATTCGAACTTTGGAGAGTTTCGTAGGTGGTCGTCGAGCATATCTCTCACGGCTATCAACGTCCGATTCGCATTCACGGAGTTATTCTTTGGACTACGGATTCTCTGGTAACCCTTGATTTGGTTCATTATCTTAACATTTGGATGTGTGATTTTTAATGACAATGGCTTGTGCACACATAACGATGTACAACCCGTACTTGTAATGAAAGGACCACGTAGTGCGCTTGATTGCCACAATCCTATAAAAGGAGCGAAAGCTTCTTACTTTTGAGTAAAACTTATCAAAACTTTCATTTTTCAAAGTTTTGCTCAAAAGGACAAGTACTTCCCCTTATGATTTTCAAAACCTCAAAAGTTTATATCACTTGTTGAGGGGGAGTATTTGCTTACTAACTTTGTTCACAAAATTGTTCTTCGTGATAATCTTCCCACAAAACTCGAAATGGTCATATTCGATATCAAAATTTCGTCAAAAATAACATTTATATGCCATTTTTGAGAGGGAGAAAAATTATGTGATAAGAAATATGTTGTGAATTGCTATTGAATCCTCGTGTGAAAAGACTTCAACCCATGAATTGACGGGATCTGAACAGTCATACATTGAAAAGATTTGTCTTCCAAGACTTATCCAAGTAAATTGTACCTATTCGAGAAGCTCTTGATAGACATGAACTTTGATGGGTTTGACAACCTTTCGAGGTTTGTCCACACCTTCAAGGTAGTTATTAGAGCTAGTTGTCACCTAAAAGCTGACAATGTAACTCTTTAACTATGCAACGTAACCGTGTCTCGCGGGAGATTGTCTATCTTGAGTCGATCAATTCAAAAAGTGCGCTCTTCTCTCACCGTGCGATTTACGTCAAAACACTTAAGCACGTGTGGGGGAGTATTTATGCAAAATATAAAACTCTCAATAGTATTACAAAATGTTTTTACTCATAACCACTTTGAGAGATTTTCATAAAAATGGGTTTTGGCAACATGGCAATGGAGTTATAAGGTGACTAAGGTTAGGAATAACCGTCCTATGATCCTTGAGAGCGGAGGATCTACCAAGGACACCACCAATAGTTAGAATTAGAAGTCCTTAGGTATGATTATAAAAGGAGAAAATGAGAATCGGAGAAAGAAGGAGTTGAAGAATTAAAAGAAAAGTAAAGAAAAGGGTGAAAAGAAATAGCCCTCAGTTATTCAACTTAGGGCGGACACGGGTTCAATTCATATACTCTTGGTTGTCACTAGATGACACCGGTATTGAAGATCAAAGTCGTCATGGACCCGATGGCGCATGCACTAAACCTTCTTAGCCACTCAAGTTTCTCTCAGCGAAGCTTGTTTCATTCTCACGGGAACCCTCGTAAACTATCGGCTTTCTCTTAGAGATTCTTTGGTATTGAAGAAGGAGACCCTCTCCTAGTCTCCGCTCGGGAAAACCAAAGTGCACTATTGAGTCTAGAGCCACGAGATTCATCAAAGATCTCTTAGGTACACTTGACAATTCATCGCTTGTCGTTCAACAATAAGAACACAAGTGATATATTATCGTGTCCTTCACGGATCTTAGCAATCATCGAGAACATTTATGAGAGGTTCACACATGTGATCCTCGGTGATTGAATGGAAACTCTGCCGGGGTCAACATCAAACGACCACGGCGGCGGTCACCGGTAACTCCCGTGGATTACGCTTAGTGTGTCTCAAGCGGTCTGATCGTGGGGTGATGCTTGGTGTACCTCGGCGACTCATCGAGCTGTAGATGTACTTGGTACATCGCGTTATCTCACTTGTGGGACTCGGTTCGAGAGCGACCTTTGTGAGAATTAGAGTTGTGTTTTCACACTATCTTTGTTAACACTCTCGAAGTTCAAACTTGTAGTATTTGGATTATTTCTAACCCATGTTTTATGTTTTCTTCTTATGGATGCTTGCGGATGGAAAAGATCGTGCAGATTCTCCACATGCTCATACCTACAACATCACTAATTGAAGTTCTCTTAAAAGGCAACACAAAGTCAGAATGATTCTTCGTCAAAGTCAAAGAATCTACAAAGTTTAAAGACTAAGAGAACTACATCAGTATTGAAATCCAACGTTAAAGGCGTGTGAGCATGTTGGAGAAAGGCGTGGAGACCTTTGGAGCGTGAAGCGGACACGATGCGAGACAACCACAACATACTATCACTACCATCACAAAGAACAAAGATCAAAGAACAAAGAAAATGATGGCGTCAAAGCGAGAATACTTCAAAGGAAACAATTTCTCTACTTTGGGAGATTGTTCGAATCAAGGCACTTCTTCTCACAAGAAAGAAGAATGTCGGAAGGCGTCAAAGCTACTATTACATCGGCACCTACAGCGTTTATACCATCAATCACTAACACTTAGGGGAGATTGTTGGAATCACTCTAAACTAGAATTCAAGTGTTAGTAATTAATATGTAATAGTTAGCTTAATTATGGCTTTTATGTTAGTTATCATGCCAAGGCTTATGTAGAAAGCCCATGAGCCTTGGCCCAAGCCCATAAGAAGGGAAGGATGCTAGTAGTGTTGCCTAGCTCCTTGCCTATAAATAATCCTTGTAAACCCTCACTTGAGGGTTGGTTGTTCATTCATACATTTACTCTACGCATAACTCTTTCATATATCATACGTGTGTTTGTGTGTTGTTTGTTCATCCGATCATCTTCTTCTCTATTTTTCATATTGATGCTTGTGTTACAAACATGGTGACCTAACAAGGTCGGGCATTTTTAAATCATTTGTTTGTTGTTTTTTTTTTAAATTTTGATGGTGTTAGTAAAAGGAAAATTAATTTTAACGAAGTTGAGTTTGATGTTCTTTAAGTTTGCCGTACAAAATAAGCTTGACGATAATTATCTGCATCTAAACTCCTCCCTAAGGTCTTTTACTATATAGTTTTATCTAAACACTCTACATTTTTCTGCCATGAAGAAACTTAATAAAAGGTGACTTAATTGAAATTAAAGTGACATACTTGCTTTAGGATCAACATATTTATAAGACAAACCAAAAGGAATAAAGTCAAGCTTGACAATGCGTCTAGCAATTCTAATAGAAGATGGAAAAAGACGTAGTTCGGCAACTGCAATCATGAGAGAATATTATAATTGTCACTGCTAGCCCTGCACATGCTACATTTCCAATAAAAGTCTCCAAATTTGAGTATTTTGTTCACTATGGAACCTGCTATTGCTATAATAATTAATATAAGTGTTCCCAAAAATTATGCTCCAACTGCATATTAGAAATACCACAATAAATATAAAATTTCACTATTCATTTAACATAACATTCTAAGATGTAGACAACGAAGATACCTTTCACGAAAGTGAAACATTAGACGCTGAAAATCAGTCAAGCAACCATCGCTCCTTCAACTTCCTCTTTCTTACTGGTCCACTTATGATTTTGTGTTGCCATCGACCCACTTATTCGTTGGTACATTTAGTGCATAAGAAGTAACACTCTAGCACTTAATATGTGCCATTCTGCACCAAAATGCATTTCTATAATCTATGTTTTTCTCCTCACATAGGATGCGTTTTGGATTGCTTATAAAAACAGCTTATATCCTTTGAGGATGTTTTTTACTGCTTAAAAACTACTTAGATATGGTATGATCATTATACTTGGTAATATATGCCTTTTACAGATATGAAAGCCTTTCTTAGTTTATGTGTGCGAGAGATATATGACTGCCACTCAAGGCTCAACCTAAAGAAACATTTATGATCCAAGAAAATCAGTCCAACTGTGGTTATAAATCTGAAAACTGTGATCCTGCGTACCTCGACAGTTATGGATTCGCTCTGGCTGAATACTTTCCCTCTCGATAGCAGGTAGTGCAGCAAAAAGATGGACCATGGTGAGACACTCGTCTAAATCTCTTAACGCACTAATAAACTTGGGATATCTGAAGCCATAAAACACCAATAACTTTACATGGTTGCTTCATAGTATATAAATCTGCCAATTACGGAAAAAAAAGTTAGCATCTCTATAAACAACACACTCGAGTATATCGACATATTAACAGTTTGTCATGAGATAGCAATTCCAAACCAGTTGCTAAAGCTTTCAATCGAGGATCAAGGATAGGTGGATACTTCAAATTAATTGACTCGTAGAGTTTGAAATTGACAAAACCAAGAAGAGTCTGCACATTAGATAGAAGTAGGCGTGTGTAAGTACCAAGTCATTGGAATGCAGTCACAACAACAGTACAAAACTTAAAAAAAAGGTATGAAATTCTGATCAACGAACCTCATAGAACTCCAAGAAGGTAAGCATAATCTTGTAATCAACGTCTTGAAGCATCACTTGTTGGAGTGCATGAGAAGTCAACTGGAGTGCTGATAGTAACTCAGATACTCACCTGAATGGCTGAATCTATCATTTCATACCGCCTGGTGTATATTCTGGTTTTTACAATCTCTTTTTCAAGGTCAGAAACTATTTTAAGCTCTGTTTTGCGCGATATAGTCTCTATTGGGCCTTGCGATTCAAAGTCATTTGCACGAGTTAGCCAGCATAAACACTCGAACTCAAGAGCTTTGAAGCACTCCATTCTCTTCTTGTGATGAGCGGTTGCAAAGGCTTTTTAAGCGCACAAGCATCGTTAAAACAAATCCAATCAACGTTAAACCTAACCAAGGCTTGTGCAGTTTGTCTCTGATCGTCCATGTCACTGCCATTAAAGTCATATGCATTATAAAGATTTGGGTTAGGTTGTCACTCTTTTTCCTAGTCTGCGCTCAGAGAAATCAACATGCTTCAAGATTCCTTCCTCAAGTAAGTCTATAAAAAGAGGGTATGACTTATAATTATTTGTTTGTTGTTTTTTGTTAACTGAAATATATTTTTTAGAATTGTCAAACAATATTATAAAACAATTGTTTCTTTGGTTTTTAGTTGTTGGTTTTAGTTTTTTTTGTTTAGAATTATAAATAATTGTATGGTTTGCGTGGATGTAAATTATAAAAACATACAAACTATAAGTAACTAAGTTTAGTGTAATACATATAAAAAGATAATGAAACAATTTAATAATATAAGTACACCGGATTTTGTAGAAACAAACCAATCTGGGACAATGTTTGGCCTTAACTTCTATTAATCGTCATAGCGAAATAAAAAAATGGATGATCATTTTATTCATATACAAAATAAATTTTTTTTGTACACGACATTTGTTGCGAAGTTCGTGTAATAATCGTCTTTGTCACAACAAAGAATCTTAAAACCTTTTTTCGTTTTAACTCTTGAAAGACCAACATGAAGTTGTCCGGTTTTTGTATCCAACTTGTTTGATGATTTATTAAACTATGCATTTAAATATGTCACCCATATGACAAATGTCTTACAAATTATAAAGAGAATCATGATCACAATATTAATAAAGACGACATAATTAAAAGGCAAAATAACACGTAATAATATATATATATGACCGAGTATTACTTGCATTCCAGATGACCTAATTTATACATATAAAAAAAAACTACTGGAAGAAAAAGCATTAAAAGTGCTCATACGACCAACGAAGAGTGCAATAGCAATGGAGAGAGCTTCTCAGCCATATAATCATCATCATAAACAAATACTTAACATACATTAGTTGTCAAATTTGTATGTTTAAAACCGAGTGATTATTATTAACTGGCCATTTGACTTTGGTTAATGGGCTTTGCAAACAAAGTTCGGGTTAAAATAGAACACATGTATTAGGACAAATACATCAAAGTGGGTAAAAACTTGACCTATTCTTAAAGCCAAATGTTATCGATTGTTCCATTTGTGTCACCAATCTTAAAGGACTTGACTTGAATCCCACCAACCATTGTTACTCTAATAACAACCTGCAACAACCATCAGGCGTATTTAGACACAGTTCCAAGCATCTATGGGTCATGCTCATATTTAGCTAGTGGTTAGAATCTCTTACCTTTTTGTTTGACTTTCATGGGAAATCACTTCCTTGGTGTCAGAATTAGGAACACCTTCGGCTATAATAGTCACAACCATGATGGTAGGCTGTTTGAGAGAAAGCTTTGACGAAGCAGCCACATTAATACGTAAACCATTAATATGTAAACCAATGCTGACATGTCTGGCATTGCTTCAGTGCGTACGCTCATCCAAATGTTTTTTCAGTCGTCCTACTCATTATCGCCATGGCATACTGTCAAGATGAAGATAGGATTTGTGTTTATTCATTTTAGTCCATATGTACGACTAAGAAAATCTACTAATAAGAAGATCATTGTCAATATCCAATATATAGTACCTTAGCGCTATTACCTAATGAGCAGATTTGTTGCATATTTTCTAAGATGGGGAATCTCCATTTGATCCTCGTAGTGACAAGATAAAAAAAATTGCAATATGAAAAAAGGAAAAATCTAACATCACCATTTTTTTAAAACAATAAACACATGTGAGTTCTCATTAGCTTATTTTACCGTCTTTTGGGCATATATAATGAGTTCCCGTTAGCTCACCGGTCGGGCATGACTTGTGATAATTCTTTGAGTGTATTACTTTTCGAATAGTAAGATGTATGTATACAAAGGTATTAGTAATTGGCAAATAATATATAAGGAAATTATTGTGGAGCATTAATTATTGAACTGTTAATATGAAAAAAATTTGAAGGAATGTGTATGGTTTTTTTGTATTGTTGGAAGGTATTAATTAACGGATAAGAGTATGTAAACATTTTTTTTTAAGTTTGTATTTCGTTAAGAATGAATTTTACTTGAGGATGGGATTTAATAAGGATATACTTTCGATCTATGAAGAATATTCGATTGTTCTTGATGGGCACCGAATGCTAAAGAAATATACCCATCATCGACCACTGACGAAATGTTAGTATTCGTGGCTATGTTTTACGTTTTCTTATATGAATAGTTATTTGAAAACACACCATGATGGGGTATTCTTTTTATATGAATAGTTATTTGAGAAATGTTAGTATTCGTGGCTATGTTTTACGTTTTTTTATATGAATAGTTATTTGAAAACACACCGTGATGGGGTATTCTTTTTATCTCAACAAAAAAATATTCGATCTCTTCCTGCTCTTCACTCTCGAGACAGCCACAGATAGTTGGTCATGAGGGAAAAACATACTTTGAAGAAACAACCCAATGCGACAATGTTTGTCCTTGACTTTTATTAAAAGTCATTGCAAAACAAACAAAAACCGGCATTGCCTACGGTTAAGTTTAAACGGAAGTGTGTGATCATCTTAGAGACTGCAAGTTCAATGGAACCGATATCATAAGTCTACAATATGTGTTGTTAAAAATGCTAAAACTGGAAGGGACGAAACTAACACGATAATATCATAACAAAAACAAATCGATTAGTCACAGTATGTATAGTTATAATACCTGTATTGCACACGGGGTAGTTAAAGAAAAATTGATAATATATTTTATTTATTAAAAAACAAATAGCTTATTTTTGTTTTTAATTGTAATTACGGTTCTTAATTTCGGTTTATAGTTATGTTTGATGTACGTGGTAAGGATTTATATATAGTATTTTCATTGTCACGATCATCTTTATATACAAAGTTTAAAGCATGCTCTTGTAAATAAAGTTATTAATAATCTTCTATGATTTTATGTTTTGTTTTAAGTAGCATATATATCTTGTGGGAACTCTTACCCATTATGTTGTTAAAATCTTGTAAATTTGTTGCTTTTTTAGTGAGCCTATTCCTGATACCTCGATAGCAAGTAGATACTGAAAGACCTAAAAAAAGTTAACAATTGTAGATAGAGGTTAACACATTTTTTAAATGGCAAAAGTAAGGCACACAAATAATTATTAGAGATATTAACGCATTCAAATTCACAAGTATAAACAATAGTAACATATAGCAAACTTACTATAATGGTGCTACTAAATACAAAGCCAATCCAGAATCAGACTTGGAATCTTACATCATAGTGAAGTGTCCTTGTTTGATTATACAGTAGTTGTCAATTTTTGTATTGCATGCACTTTTAAAATGCTTATTGTGACTTGCATCGTCAGAATAGGATTATTACTTGATTATCGTATTCATCATTGAGCTGAAATATGGCTTACTTTTCATTTCATATAAGCCCATACGATGTTGGCGTCCGTTGAACATAACCTTAGGAGTATTCCGGACTTGCTATATCCTGCATCCTAAAATATTAGACAATAACGATGAAATAGAGGTTGAACACTATAGTTTGGTCACTTGCTAGTCATATGACTGCACCCATATCTCTATGTAGCTTTATATACAAACCTGTTAGTTGCATGGCATTTATAAATCGCAAGAGATTAAAACAGGAAATCGTATACTATAACTTTTAAATAATAGACATCTCAAAACAAAACACTATAACGACAACGACATCGTCCAAATGCAATTGACATATTTATCTCATAAACAATTTAACTAAAATACGTTTCATTAGAACATATTTCCCATCACCACAAACCGGAACTGGAATATTCATTACTATATATTAGGAAGGCCGTGACGAAATTTAAATTAGCCACATACGTATTGTTACCTTTTCACCTTTCAACGGTTTTATTTTGTACAACCCAAAAAACTTAGTTATCAGCTGAAAACTACAGAGCAGCATAAGTATTTGCTTTGGTTTTACCTTGAATCGTCATCATCATTAATTGAAAGACCTAACATGTTCACTGATAACTCTTCGATACTCACTGCTCTAATATTGTCCAAATCAAATTTGTTCCCACCAACATCCTTGTTGGCTGTGTGTCGGGATGAGCTGCAAGATGATGATAGAATTTTATCATGAGCAAGAGCAGACCTAAAAGTGATTGCTACCTTCCTTAAATGTAGAGAAAAACTGTTCCAATGCCCGAAAGACTGAAAACATACATAACTACATGAGTGCCCATAGAAACCAATCTTATATAACTACATAACTGTACTCAATCTTATATAAAAAATGTATGGGTAAGTTTTGTACATACCTTTCTAAGAACTCTTGTGGATGACCAAATACAATAGAAACCAATCACCGCTTAACACATTAGTAGCCAAAACACTCCATTCATCAAAAACTAAACCCGCTTTAGACACCAGCCACCAATTAGCCCTTTAGACAGCAACATCCAAATAGTGGCACGTCCAAACACTATCTTGAGTATTTTGTACCACCCTTTCATTACAACTGATAATCTGATCTAAATTATTTGATATCAAATACAAACACCCTCTTAAATCTGAATAAGTTTTTGATTGCCCATGGACATAAACGCTAGTGATAATTATTCAAATGAACCCAACTTCGTACAGCCAATGCTTGAATATAACTACTGATTTGACTCTTTATATAATACAGTAGTCTCTAAGTCTAATCAAATATCAACAATAATTAAGGTACTTGTCGAAAAAGAGTCCAAAAGATGTTAATATCATCAAAATTACGTATGTCCAGAAAGATCCAAGACTTATCCATACCCAAATTTTGAAATACAGCAACTTGTAATAAAGTTTACTGAATCATTGCCTTAAACAATGAGTCATACATGGATGACATGAGTACTCTACAGGAGTGACGAGGTTTTTACCTCTGCAAACCACATAGAATGTAAATGCGATGCATAGTAGTATTACCAATTAGTATATCTTATTTTTCCTTATCAATTATATTAAGAATGTGGTTCTAGCATGACTAACCTGTAAGTTGGAGGATTCCAATTTGCAGTACGCGGTGCAGCTCTGGGAGCTGGTGTGGCTGAAGCTGTATAAGAACTCGCCCCATTTTCCCTTTTGTATGCAGGCTTTCCGTACACTCCACCAGACTCTATAAAATTCAGTATGTAAGAGTTCAGCTAGGATATCAGTATGCAAAAATTTTCGGCTGCACGGAATCAATAACTAAAAAAATGAACAAAGTTAATAGAGATAGGGCTTTGCTATACGTACTTACAAACTAAATAACAAAACATACTCATTAAATATGACTATAATGATTTATCACTGGAATATAGACGATCTTTAAAATTCTGTAGATAATAGATGGATCGTTTATGTGTGTACAACACATAAGCTACGTTTATAAATTACACAACTCCACCAGTAGCTATAAAGCTATATTATCACATGACAGAAACACGGACAACACGGCATTTCACAATCTGAATTTTCCTTAAACTATCATGGATAATGGGTATTTTCTGAATTTCGTTACCAAGAATGGCATCAGTCACAATCAAACTCTTTAACGTAGTGCAATCAGTTAAAGATTGGAAAAATGTCTCCCCTAACTGCCCTTTTCCCAAAGTTAAAAGCTCAAGATTCCTGAAATAACATGTGTAGCCAGTTAACACAACATTTAATGAAGAGATACTCCTAATGTAATGAAGCATTGAACATTAATCACCTCAAGGAAGAAATTACTTGCATCGTAAGTGCATAAATAGCATGTGTTCAGATAATGTTTACTTGAGTGGCATTAGGATATCGGTGACACATGTCTTCAACTGAAAAAACCTGACATTAGTAACAGATTAATAAAACAAAAATACCTCAGCTATCCATGTCCTAGATACCTTAAACTTGAGAAACAATGGACCACCTAAGACACATCTATCCAACATGCAGCTTATGGATAAAAAGCTATTCCATCTTTGACATCCTATAAAAAAGGGTAAAAAAACTAAGCAGTATATTTTTAAAAATCCATGAGATTCATCTGTGTCAAGATGAAGTATCCAGTCCATGCCTGATTTTTGACAATTTCAGATGCAAAAGCCTCAATAATAAACAATAGAAACATACAATGATGACTTACTTGCAGAGGTATTAATATTAAAAGTAAGAACTTTTTTTACCTTACCCCATGACCTGGACTGCAAGTGGTCACCCTCATCGTAACTTTTTCGTGTTGTTGACAATAATTATGTAGTCAACACCTGGTTCATTCGGTTAATAAGCCTAAATATGAATAAACATATTACAAAATATAACATTCAGTAAATAACAAAAAAACTTGTAGCACCTATGACTTCTCAATATTGGATTCACTTATATGAATGCAATTTGTATTTGATTTTACCTTCAATGGACATGCTATGCTCCTAAACATCATATATAGACTCTCTAATATTCTAAACTAAGACTTCAGAACTAAATGAGATTATAAGCTGGCAATGACTCACAGAGGTTGATGCTGGCGCATATGCAAGCAGTTGAGAAGCATCCATTTCAATTAGATGAAGGTAACTTTCAACTTCCTTTGCTCCGATTTTGTTAAGTCCCTTGCAAAGACATCTTTCTTGAACTTAGTTGAGCAGGTCTGCTTTTTATTACTAACCATACAACCCGCTTGCAAACCTTCAGTATAAGACTTGCATGACATTAGTATATCATGTGCACGCTTGCGAAAATGCCCAGCCACAAAAACCTCAAAGTGCTGGATGCATCATACAACATCTAATAAGATAAGCAAATACTCAATAAGCAAAAGTAGAAACAAAATGTTTGTTTTGATTACCTTGGGTGGTTTGGCCATGGTACAAACCATTGTTTCTAGCGATTTTATAAGGATATTCTCGTTGTATAGTAAGGAAGGTGATAGTGATACTCCAGATGTGTCACCCAACGATGGAAGCCCGTTAAACAAAGGCATTGTATTCAAAATCAGACCTTGTATGGAGATTATATATTGGAGCACGTTCGAAGTGCCAGGCACCCACGTCTTTTCCAGTGCAGCAGTTGTAAACATGCGGAATATTTGATCTTCACCGCAGTTGTTCAAATTTGGATTGACACCAAGAACAAAAGAGTGAGAGCACAGGAGCTGAAACAAAAAGATCAATCCCTCGTTAAATTACACGAAACTAAGCAAGATTATACTTTGTATATATGTATTCGGATCAAGTAGGTAAAGGAAGAGGGCGACATACTGGCGGGCTATCAGGATAGTTGCTCGGGAAACACACGTCAAAAAAGACAATGTATCCTGGTAAGTGCAACCGGACCCAATTCAGTTCTACAAAAATTACACTTTTAACTCGTTACCAACCTTAACATTTTTCCACCTCTATAAATGGTGAAAGAGCACAAAACTGAACATTAAATGTATTTACGATGTAGAAATCAGGTTGTTGCAAGCAATATTTTTTTCAAGTAAAAGAGACACTTACTGACAATGCACATTGTCGGGTCTGCCGCCAGCATAACCGGCCTGTGTACCCAGCAGTTGCCTGAGCAGCATCTCAATACAATAAACTAATATTTCAGATGCATAGAGAATTATGCATGAGAATATTCAGTAATATAATGGATAATAGAGATGGAGATATGACTGAAATAAATATCTTAAGGTCACGTATATAAAAAAAAAAGGGGGTAGCATAGGTTATATGATGTATTGTCACAAATAAGACATACAAATCAAAAAAATTGCTCGTAAAAGATCCTTCGTGTCTTTGTAAGCCCTCACAAATATCGTCTCTATGGTCAGGAAGCATGCTTAGATTAAGGTTAATCATTAAACTATACAAAAAAAGGGGTAGTATAGGTTATATGATGTATTGTCACAAATAATACATACAAATCAAAAAAATTCAACCCTGGTTGTGAATTAATGAAGCTCTTGGTGAGAATAGATTTCGAATAAGACATACAAACATAAGAACAAAATTTGATGAAAACATGAAAAATTTTATTACATGAACAAAGTAAATAATGTACTTAAATTGCTCTACAGTAATGTTAACCTGAGATAGCCAATTGCTGTCAACGTATTCCACACCCGACAGTCAATAGGTTTAACGTTATTAAATGATCTAATCTGCAAGGACCCACATCCAGTGACAAAACATAACTACTGATAGACAAAGAAACTCGTCCTACAAATATATAAGCATATTGCCAATCAATAATAATTTTTGTGCGAATAAATGTAGTTCATATATAATCATAGTTCATTGTATCAAAAAGACTCAATTTTTATACGTTTAGCTATGCAAAATATACCTCAACTTCTTGTCAATCTGTTGAACTACCGCGTCCATCTTGAGGTTGCCTCACGGTCTCCGTTAGTAACCTACAAAAAGGATGACATGACTATAGTTATTTTCAACTTACACCACCTAAATAAAGGCAGGACGATACTTTTGATCCTATTTATTTACTTCTCAATGTCACTATACCTGCAACATCGTGACCATCATTAATGGACTAAAAATCTGGGCTTGCTCTTTCTAATGCATTAATCGGAGTATTTCCCATTGGAAACCCATATACATCGTTCACAGTCTGCCTTGTTATTAAAAGAGACTTGTTTCCAATATGTAGGGTGTTACTATCCGGATCATAATTTTTGGCTAACCAATATCCAAGTTTATTTGGCATATTCCCTACAGTTGTACTCAAAATGCTCTTGAATCCCATCTTTTTTACACTATTTTGTTGCTCCACTGTGAAGTCTTTCATAACAGATATCAAATCACATGGCGGATTCCTAATGTTTATAGATTGGTAGTCATTCCTTTTATCCAAGCATTTGCTCTTTTTCCTTTTGGTTCAGCAACTAAAACTTGTTTCCTCGTTTTCATTGGGGTTTCAAAGGAATCATCCAAATCTTTCGGCTCATCACCATTCAACAATAACTTTCACTTATCACTTTTCTTACTCTCTATAGCTACACAAAAGTTTAAACAGCCTAACAATTACAATTCTGTTGAAGGCAAAGCTATTTTTAATCAATACTGAATATTGAATCACAGATTATATGAACCCACAAAAAGCTCTTACCGTTTCCTTCTTGCTTGGACTTTGCTGTTACTGCTCTTTTTGATGAAGTCGTTGAGCCTACATGCCAAAATACAACCAACTTTATGATTAGCACAAATAAATATATAAGAAAACTGAAACATGACTCAAAAGTAAATATACCACTGAATCATAGACACATTAAATTGAATCTCTTTAAGTATTAATCAAGATCACACTGATTTTTCTGCGTTATGAAATAAAGAAACACCCATCGCATTGATCTTTCTTCGTTATCCAACCGCTATTAATTTTTTTAAATGCCAAAAGACATTCTTATAACATACACCCTTTGAACTTTAACTTGATGATAAAATACGTGATAGAAATAAAAAAAATAAAAATGACTAAACCTTTTCCCACACTAAACAACTAACTGGTGCAACAACATACCTTATTTTCTCGTGCTGTTGGAAATTTTTTATTACACGTAAGTACACTCCCGAGTAAACCTAATATTGAGTAACGTTCCTATTCCTACAGTAGCAACCGCGGCTGCTGCATAAAATTAGATGTTACATTTGAGTTTAAAATCCTTATATACACTAAATACCGGGTTCTTACCGTATCAGTGACGGCACGAAGACGATCACCAAGCGTTAGTCACATTGCATATTTCCTTTAACGCGCTAACACATTACGCAACACAGGAAAATACTGTTATTGCTATCAAGGAATTCCTTCAATAGTTTCCGAGGCTTGTCTGCAACCAAAATTAAATTTCAGTTACGAAATTTATAAATTAAATTTAATAGAAAACAAATTGGCATTAACTTAATATGACAGGACTAAGTAAATTAACGTGCAAAACAACACGGGTTGATCCCACAAATGGTTCCTAACCCGATTCAAAAACATTCCAATCTACATTTTTATCCAGTAACCTATCAAAATTGACCTCGTTTAACAATACCAAATGAAATATCTCATCTAATCTAACAACCCAAAAGACATGAATAGACATTAGACATAATGACTAACCATTTTTAGAGAAGTGGTGGCTATCGCAACAGGTAAGATGTTTATCTCTTTCGGATAAGGCGATAATAGACAATGGTCTTTGTAGCTATCTGCTTCAAGAATTCATTGAACATGTTGCTTGCTGTCACAACTGTTTACCTGCTCACCATAAATAAGATTTACTCGTGTGACTGCAATAAGTATAATCGGAAAGTTTATTATCAAGAAGACCGTACAATTATCGCACTTGTTACTCTTCTTTTACTGCTGGGTTTGTGAGTATTACAGAGGTTCATTCCTTACTCAATGAAAGACGTATACAAAGGTAGTAAAAACATAATCTTGATACTATGTGGCTAACTTGTAAGTTTCAAAGGAGGTAACGACGAATAAAGTAATATATGAAAGTGGTATACTTACAGGTGAATGCTGTCACGTTCAACCTCATTTAAGTTGAAGCAACAAACAGTTAAAATTTCATAGACACTGATGTATATTAATTTTACTATTCAACATGTAAGCTATATATATAAGGATTATAACAGTAAAATACCCACCTCCAAACGGAATTCAGTTTTCAAACACTCGGAAACAGAATATTCTTCAAACCTGCTGCCCAAGTTAAAAAAATATATATATATATATATATATATATATATATATATATATCAAACGTGCTTAAGATTTAGGGTTAATGACGTTTAATACATTAAACCATTGCAAAAATTGTAAATAGTGATACCTGCATGGTAGTAGCAATTTGTATATCATTGACCTACAAAATCATACAACTAAACAAAAAATAATTTCATCATTGCAAGAACATATATGATAAATGCCAAAAAGCAAAAACATCATCGGCTAATAAAAAAAACTTATGATCGATCTTTGAACAAAGGTATGCTTCTCCAGAACAAAAGTTTATGTACCTGCAAACACACATAATATGCACAAAAGTTATACAAATAAAAATTATCCAGGGAAAATTTTGTATAGTATTATTATGGTATAAATTTAATTAATCTGTGACTATAATTAAGGAATAGATAAGCTCAAATATTATATAAGATTAGGTTAAAGTTTATAAATCTTTAACTATAATTAAGGAATGGATATGTGAAATATAATATATGTAGATAAAATGGTGTTGTAGAGATTTATAAATTTGGTTTTCCAAGTTATAATCAAAAAAATGTGTTGGTCTAGTGGTAATCATGTTTGTTACTCTTAGAAACAACCCAAGTTCAAATCTCACCATTCACATTTTTTTATAAAAAACGAATTTTACAAAAAAAATATTAAAAATTTATATAAATTATACATTAAAACCGAAAATTATAGGTGGATTAATAAATTGCTTAGTTGGACCAATAATGCTTATGTGGCATGAAAAATGATTATGTGGCATTGAGGTGGCATTGAGGTGTCATTGAGGTGGCATTAATGTCAAATGCCTCCTGTTATATATAATACTAGTCTCATGACCCGGCCGATGGCCGGGCTAGTGTCATGTAAATTGGTTAATATTATTATTTAAATTTAATTTTGTTTCTAATGAATTTGTTATTAAAATTTAATTTGTTTTGTTGAATATTTATTAAGATTATTTTTTTTTTTTTTTGTGAAAATACTAACATATGAAGTTCGTTTATAATTTTTATTGCATTTTATGATTTGAAAAAATGTCATATATAATTCAAACATATCGCCATGCGTGTCCAGAAAACATTAAATAAAAATATACCATGCTTAAAAAACATTAAGTTTTTAAATATTGGAGTAAACAAAAAGATGAAAGAAAAAGAAACCATTGTTTATAAACTAATTTGTTTTAATACATTTTGTTTAAGTAATATATATTTACACTTTCCAGCAAAAGAAGCAAATTGAACAATGGTAAAAGAGGTTTGATATTTAAAATTATTGATAACCATGCCGATGAACAAAAAATGCAAAATAGCCAACTGATTACAACATGAAACAAAGATCTACTTAAAAAGTACGAAAAACAAACATATCAGTAGTGAATATGTTTTTAGTTGACAACTAACATAAACAGATAGGAGAACATTTAATGTTCATCGGCGCTAACATTGTGGTCAACAACATAATCATCGATTATGTTATGTCCGACTTCACGAAGTTGTTTGATTATTTCATCTGCCTTCTTTACATTATCCATCATGTTATTCCAAGTGTCGTTTTGCTTTGACTTAATCTTATGCCAAGTGCCGTTTAAATATAACCATGCTTGATCTGTTTCAATGAATCCAATAAATGTGGTTATCGAAACAAAGTTTCATTACATAATGAAAATAAAAATTATGATAGACCGTGTTATATATGTTTAAATATACAATACCTTTAGGTTTTTCTGAAGCATCTTACTTATTTTTTTCTTTATTGTGACCAGGGTTATGATCAGATGTAGGATTTGTCATAGCTGTTGGTTCAACAACACGACTCTGCTTATCATGTTCCTTGTGTGATTCTCTTTTTGAAGAACTGGATTCAATGGATTTGTATTGGTTTATAGAACTGGATTCCTTGTGTGATTCTCTTTTGAAGATCGGGTTCCATGTGTGGTCACATGTTTAACCTATTTACATCAAAATGGGTCGCTACATGTTATTTTGTATCTCTAGATGAGTGGAAATGGCTTCTATAGAACTGGACCAAGTGCTCAAAGGAGAATATTTATCACTCTTGTGTAATAAATCGAGGCTATCAAGAAAATTGTTGTAGCCAATGGCTATTCAATCGTAGGAAGTTCATTATTTACACATAGAAGGAACTTATCCGAGGTGGCCGATCTCTTACCAAACTCGATGCTAGAGGTTTTTAATGAGATATAAAGCTGGTGCAAATAGATATTATTATGATTATTATATAAATAGAAGGATAAACTTAGCTTCAGCATTTCATTTTTCGCTGTCAGCATTTGGTCAAGTGCTTTATTCAGATGTACTTCCGAAATGAATCTGATGTATCAGATGTACTTCCGAAATGAATCTGTTACATATTAATATTTTCATTACATTTCAATGAATTTAGATGTGTTACTCGAAAATCTAATATGTGTAACAACCGTCCATCCTCCTTTTGCCGCATCTTTTTCCCTGTCTTTTTTTTCCTTACCAAGCAAGCGTTGATTTCCACACATCATGTGATGAACCTGCAAATTAGAACCAAGGAGGTTAGTAAACAGAACTGAGCTGTTATATGATTCACTCAAAATGACTTGAGATGACACCTCATTAGGCCATGAGTATGCTTAGATAGCCATACCAAAATATATCACATCGAATCACTGCTATGAGTATGCTTATACACAACAAAATTTAATATGTTGTTTAATACAGATAAAAAAATGCACGTATACAAACGATTTCATACCATTCAAACCACACGTTTATCTCGAATGGATATTACTAAACAGATTGTAGGGTAGTGTCTAATAACTGAGCTATGCCAAAGTCATTATACACAGCTCGGGAGATCTTATTAATTAAATGCCAAAGACTAAGAACCCTCAGTACATATCTTACCGATTGCACCTTTTGCAAAACACGCAACACTTCAACATTACAAACTTATACATTGTTTGAAAAGGATTTTAGGTGGTGTTTAGAATTTTATACTAATTTAACTTTTATGCTTTTCTCCTTATTTATAAGTCTATATATCCAAAGTGTAGTCGATTCGATATTATGCCATTTTACTCGCTTTTTACCTATTTGAATTTATATGGGTCTAACAATAACAACAAAGACATGCCCAATCCCGCCAGACCATGGTGACTTTATATGAGTCTAAATGTAATAAAAATGCTATGTTCAGCTTAAATATGTTTTGGTACAGAGTTGTTTCAGATTGTAAACTGTAGAAAACGTACCAGAAAGGTCATCTATAAAAAGGAAATGATCCAACGACTTCAATTCCGGCCTACAAAACAAAAACCAAAGATCAAAATTCAGAAACCCAAAGTGATACAGGAATTCGTGAAACTAAAAATCCAATCTTTTTATGCACAAAATTTCTTTTCTCAATGAAAAGAAGCCTGAACCAACCGAAACCTAGATTGACAAATAATCTTGAAGGTTGCTGGTACCATTTTCATTCTCAGTTATGGATTTAGTTAGTTTTCCTTTCATCGTATCCCATGAGAACTCTAAGGTAAACTTGGTGTCCTCTTCCTTCTTCATGGAACTGCACTTTTTGAAACAAAATAAAACAGCTATAAGAAACATCACTCAACAATGTTGATTAAATAAACAATGTAATTTTTTTTGGTACGTTGCTTACGTGAAATGAGAGTCCCTTCAAGAGGTACATAAGCATTCAGTTTGTTCTTTCCGGGAATGGTAAAGGGCCAGTCAGCAGGCACGACTCTGGCCATATGTGTAAGAACGACGCTTACCATGAGGAGCACTCGATCAGTTAGAGGTATCTACTGGTAGTTGCTGATTGTGCAACTGTTTTGCCTGTCATCTGCAAATTAACACCATTAATAATCTACTCATTATTACGTGAAAAACTTAATCCTAAAACAAATGCTTATTACCTTCACGAAAATCATCTGACCCATTGTAACCAAGATCTAGATCATAACCGTTGAACTGGTCCTAAAATAAATACGTATTACCTTCAACTAAATGCGTAGTTGCATACCGTATTGTTCAACGTCTTCAACCAATCTCTAGTCTTTGACCTTGTTGTTTGCTTCTGCAATTAAGCCTCCGTTTGATCCGTTGGTACCATATATCCAGCCTTATGCACCTGATTCAGTCAAAACATTGTTTACTAAAGCAATGATAGTTGTTAATGAGGTGCATATAGAATTATATAAATTGTTGCACACTAACCTCAAGAAAAGTGAGAGGGCCATGGCTCTTTAGTTGTTCAGTTTCTTTCCCATCTACTTTGAACATAACAATTACGGATGCTTCAAAAATTCCGTTGCCATTACCCATCCAATGTTCCCTGTATAATCAAAAGCAGTTCATTAACCTTGTAAAAACATATTAATTTTTTCTCGTTAATCAAACTTAATCTAAGGCAACCAAAAAAATACCCATTACCTCATCTTCGTGAAGCTTCTTATCTGACCACTTTTACAAAGCATAACATCTGATTTCCCACCATTCTTCAGCCTTTTGTGCATTAAACCTCCTTTTGCTACACCAAACATTTAGACAATTTAGATTAATAAAAAATAAAAATAATAAATAATAAATAAAATGGAACAGCTACGAATCGTCTAATCCTTTCAAGTTTGATGTGATAAAAATACAAAGTCATATGAATCATAAGTAGTATTTACCTTGTCCTTGCAAATGGCTTGGCGTTTTTAAATTCTAAACCCTCCAATCTTGCCTCTGCTAATCTATTAGAGAGTCGTTGCGGTTGTTGGGACTTGAGCAGGTGCTGATGATAGCGCGGGTGTTGGGGCAGCAGATACTATTGCAGAGTGTAAGCTTCGGATTTGCCCCGCTTGCAATACAAAAGCAATATGTGATGCCGCAAATGCTGCAGCCTCCTGTTATATGGAAACGTGAACAGAAATTAGCTAATAAGCACAGTTGGTATGGGTTATAACTCGAAATTAACCCGAAGAAGTTAATCTAAAAGTTTGTTAAATTTTCATAGTATAGAAGTTATTTAAAATATCACTGAACCTGAAACAACGACATTGTATCAGTTTCAGCAACACCTGTAAACCAAGAGTGTGACACTATCTGGTATTTGTATTTTGTAACCTGTTCCCGACCCAACCTGAGCTTGTCAACATGTAACCGTGATCTTTCCCTATGACTCAAGAAATTCAACACAACATGACCCGTGATCAATCTACATGACCCACATATTTTGCAGCCATATCATTATGCATATGTGTAATTTCAAATTTACCTTGCCCTCGAATCTCCCCTTTCGTAGACCAGCAATTTCATAAGCCTCAGCATCATTGGTTGTTCCTTTTTCCATTCTGCAATACACAAATAGTGTCAACTACTGTAAAATACAAACATATAATATAATCTACCAGTGAAAATAATAAACTTAAACGACTATAGCATAAACGCGGGTCGTGAACTAAAGCATATGTATTAAGATGAGACAGTTACATGTACACCAACGACATAACCTACTACTGCCTATATGAAGGATCCTCTAAGGCTCTAATCCACCTTCAAACGCTATTCAACTCTGCAGTTTGAACTCGCATTGATATTATAGCTTATATCAATTGATTTACTAATTATTCAAGCATATAACTTATCAAAACATATATTACTAAAAACACAGATAAACCTTACAATTAACAAAGCCAAACATGTATTATTTGCTAACTTAATTAGCTTTATTTAGATAATCGTATGAAGATGTATCAATATTCCATTCTCATCGTGGAGTTCCACTCAATCAAGCTAAACTGCAGTGTCGTAAGTAGCCCCCACCTTCCACTCACTTGGAATTAAACTCTTAATTTGAACCCACTTAGAACCACTCACTTGGAACCTCAAGTTGATAGCTCCTTCTGGTGGGCTCGGCATGTCCCATACTGCTCCATAAGCCCTCCTCATACCCTTCAGTCTTGGCAATCCTCCTGAATAACACCCTAAACCCTAAACCCTAAACCCTAAACCCTAAACAGGAAATCATGAGCATGTATCAAAACTGAAATAAAACTATGTTATACATACATATATTATAAATACCGGAAATTTAGACGTACATATATTATAAAACTGAAATAAAACTATGTTATACATACATATGTTATACATACATATATTATCAAACTTGCAACTGCTACCTTTAATGTTTGGGTAAGATTTAGCAACTTGAGCATTTTACCTGATTTTCCCAGCGTAACAC
Source organism: Chrysanthemum lavandulifolium (assembly GCA_022545495.1). Lineage (NCBI taxonomy): Eukaryota > Viridiplantae > Streptophyta > Magnoliopsida > Asterales > Asteraceae > Chrysanthemum > Chrysanthemum lavandulifolium. The sequence goes on from CM040241.1 coordinate 67,712,446, forward strand.
CATGCCTGTTGCCTTTTGATAAGCTGAAGATAAGTTAAAATTCTTCTTAAAGAGCCTCTCTATCTCGGTAGATAAAGAATCAATCTGTATACAAATAAAAACATAAAGGTCGTTTACTTCATTCAAGCATATGCCCTTTTTGTCCTTGATAAATGGTTATGTTCACACAGCAAAACACCGTCTATTACAAAAAGATGTAGAGTCTGCTCCATACATAAGAATATAGAAAGTGAAGTTACCTGTCGACAAAACTTGTATTTGATCCCATCACTTAGTTATAAATGTAGGTATGTAAATTTTTGTGCGGCTGCAGAACACCTAAAAAAATTCCGCAGTTAAGATGACTTTAATTTTTCCTTCAAAGTAGTTAATCTCGGATAGTTAAAACGGATGGAAAAGATGTGTGTACCTTCAAGTTGAAATGGAGATTCCTTTATCTTCGAACAATAGTGTTTCAGGTGGCACAATCTCTGTAAACACAGGTTCAAAGGACCTTGGCTAGGTGATATTATCCAAATGCATTTTCAAAGCAGAGGTTACTTTATATATGCAACATGGAATTCGTGTAATATTCAAAAAAAATGCTACTAACTTAGGTCGGGGAGGCTTGAGCCTTGGTAACAATTGAGGTGCCAGTAAAAGCCCGCTACTAATAAATGAGTCCATTCGGGATACGTTGTATCTCTGATAGGTAAAATGGATTGATAGTATTTATTGGATAAACCCTCCAAAATCAACCTGGCAAGTCTCTACTTATCTTTACCATCAACATAATCTTCTAACTCGATAACATATCTATTCAATATTATGATGTACAACATATTTTCAACTATAAATTTCCTATCGAGATTATTTTGGGGACTAAATGTGTAGTACCTTGATGATATTTGTTCTTTCTCATAAGCACCGTAAATTGAATAGTTGAAAATTAGGGAGTTGAGCTTCCTTCGCCTCTACATAGGATTATGTATCCCACCATCTTTCTGTGATATAGTCAAGCCGTAGTGTCCCTTAAGAGACATGAAAATGGTAGACAGTATTCTCGAACCTAGAATAATAATGTAACCTATCTCAATATTCCATATGCATAAAAATGAGAATACCACATATACTGCTATATTGTTATAATAAGATGTGCAGACATAACTCTGCTTTTCATAAGAATGTATAATAAAAAAGAAAAACTCCTTATAATGCAAACATAAGATTAGCTTGGTACAAACAAATAATGATAAGTTTACTTAGCATAAGAAGAGTACATACCAATTGGACTACTTGTTGCACCTGTTTCAGAAGAAACCCACAATGCTGGCCCTTGCGCCTCCGGTTGATCATCCTACATTTACCAATATTTTGAGAAACACACAAGTGCAATAATGGAAATTTCTAAATATACACCAGCAAACAGAGCCGAAATGACTGAATAGTGGCAATAGCAAATTAGTAATAGTAGTCTTAAATCTCAATAATATCAACAGCCATCACTATAAGATAACTACAACAAACAAAAAGCTGTATTAGAACATTTTACATTCCAACTTCTCCTTTTTCCTACAAAATAGACGTACAATCTGAATTTATGTATGGAAGAGGATTAGGTTGCTATTATTAAGTTCTATATCAGCATACGCGAGTATAGCAGATACTCGTGAAGTCGTGATGCTTCATAGTGTACATTTTGGCTATAAAACTAATGTACTAAACCTCTACTTTTTAAACCTTCAACAAAGGGAGAGCTCCAAATCATTGCCCGTTGCAGAACTAAACCTCACAGGTGGACCTTCATACATTCATTAAAGTCTGTTTCTGGATCCTTTCCTAACATTGCTGAAACAGATTTAAGACAACCTATATCCCTCCAAACGCTAAGAAGTAACGTGTTGCTCAATGACACGATTCACATTTAAAAATCTAACCTCACAGACAGACCTTTAAAGTTAACAAAATGTCCGTTTCTGAGAGCATTTCTCTGACATCATTTCCTGGCATTACTGAACAATTTTACAGCTTATATAAATCCAAATACTAAGAAGAAAAACTATGCTCAATGTCACGTAACACATACGCAAATAAAACCAACCCACCCAACTACTCCCCCTTTCTGTTAAACTTCAGTCATCCTGTAGCTATCATCATAACATACTTAAACAACTCAAGATAATCATTAATCCGATTTCAACATAAGCTGACATGACAACAACTGCTCTCATACATCTCTTACTTACGGTTTGACATTTTAGGTCAATCATCCAACTTTCAACAAAATATCATTACTACCTATAGTTATACCAAAATAACAGATACAACATACATCTCCACAAAATCAACACCAAGATCTACACAACATTTAACATCAATTAACATAAATAAGAGATATAAGTATATAACGAACAAACAACTATTATAGAAGATTTTACATACCTACTCTCATTTTGTCCTAAATGAACCAGGGTTAGGTTGCTAGGCATTGAGTTCTATATCTGCTTCATGATGCTTTCTCATTGTCACGTTTGGCCTTATCAACTGATAAAAACTAAGGTTCGCTAAAACTTGGATGGTGAGATATTCAAGAAAATGATTGATATCAATCTTTTCATTATCACAATATCACTGGAACAATTAAACACCATTACAATAAATTGATATGGTTGTAACAAACAATTTTGAATCATGACCAAAAATAGGATGATTTGGTGAATTTCAACGAATGAATCAAGACTGGTTTAGGGTTAATATTGATTTCTTGTTTGAAACTATGTTTAGTTTAATTTTGGGAGACAGAAATTGAATTGATTGTGTTGCTGAAGATCCGGATGGGTAGTAACAGCTTGAAGGAGGCGTGTGTTCTTGGTTGTGTTTGTGTGTGTGAGGCGTGTGTAAATAAATAGGTGGCATTGCCACGTAATTAATTCTTGCCAAGACAAGCATTTATGCTTACCCAGTGGCATATGTACTCAAAGTATTCACTCTATTATATATGTGGGAGATAGATATATATATATAGGGAAGGGATCAGTAAGAAGAATAATTAAAATAAGAATGGTAGAAGTAATTCTAACCCACATTTCAAATTAGGAGGAAAATTTGAAGGAAGATCATCCACTTTTGCAGGTGCATCTAAAATGTGGTTGTTCTTCTTATCCTTCCTCATTTTAATTATTCTTCTTATTGATCCTAACTCTATATATATATATATATATATAGAGTTAGGATCAAATAAGAAGAATAATAAAATAAGAAGGATGAAGAAGTAGCAACCACTCATTCTAGATGCACCTACAAAATGGATGCATCTTCATTCAAATTTTCCTCCCATATTAAAATGTGTGTAATTACTTCTTACCCTTCTCATTTTAATTATTCTTCTTATTGATCCTATATATATATATATATATATATATATATATATATATATATATATATATATATATATATATATATATATATATATATATATATACGAGGCGTTACGTAGATAATGCCACGTAAACGCCACCTCATTGCCCAGTAATTCATTATCAACCATGTCATCACATTAGTCCACCTAAGCAACTATTAATCCTATCGAAAATTCGGATTAATCTTTAAAAAATGAAACTGAGAGGGTTCGAACTAGGGCCATTTGAAAGAGTAACATATGTCTTAACCACTGAACCAACACCCTTATTTGGAATATATTTTGCAACTCCAAGTATATAAAGATATGCAATTAATTATTATTCCTAATCTAAATACAATTCATTGTTATTCGTGATTCCAAATTTTGACAAAACCATCACAACATCATATCACGTATCGAAGGATATCTAAAACCCTAAATCAAAAGAACCCACACAATTCATTGGTCGCCTTCTTATCTTGGTCGACCCACGAGCGAGCACCGAGTTGTTTGTCCTTTGTAGTTTTTACAATGTTGTTGCATTGACTTTACGTTTTTGGTAATTGCTCAATGCTAATGTATAAATGCGTAATTTATACTGACCAATCAAGGAAGTCGCACTTGGAAACATCCCCACCATTGCTTTATGTATAAAAGGTTTTTTGTTATATTTATTTGTTGTATAACTTTGTAATTTGATAAAACCTTTTGTCGTAGTTTATGTTCATGCATGTGATCAAATACAAGATTAGCTGACATGTAGAAGATGCAAAATCCGAATCAAGGTTTTCCATACCTAACTCGACTACATATGTAGCTTTTATATGGATATTAAGATAACTGTCTTTCTTCGCTCCAAGAATTCCAACTGATCTAATTTTATTGGTCAACAGGTTCAAAGTGGTGAAAGAAGTTCAATTTATTAATTATTTTTGGATCCAAACGACACTTGAGTCAGTTATGTTTTCACCTCAATATACCTATGCATGCTATCTTTTGTTTAAATTTAGATAATCACATTGAACCAAATAATATTCTTTTGTTTAAAACAAAGGGCCAGTTGAATAGAGTTTATATGGATACAATGTGTGTATATCGGAGTACATATCCTTTGAATATACCCACAATCAAGCCAAAGAATGATCAAGGATTGCATGACTCATCAAATATACCGAGAGTAGAAGGAATTGGGCTGAGAAATGGTCAATTGGAGCATCTGGGGTATACTAGGATTGAAAAAAGGAAGGATGGTTGGATGGAAGTCATGTTGTTCAAACCAACAAACAAGCTACAAGATGAGAAAAATGTTTACCGTCTCCAGATATGGTTAACGTCAGTGGCTAGCATGTCCCATATGATTATAGAGGGCATCGAGTTTAGGCCATATATATAGGTTTGCAAGGCGGATCAATCCAAAAATCTATAAAAAGGTTTGTTTTGTTATATATATTTGTTGTATAACTTTTGTAATTTGATAAAACTTTTTGTCGTAGTTTATTTTCATGCATCGTGATCAAATATAAGATTAGCTGAGAATGTTCACCATTTGATTGGACATGATGCTCAGACAGTTTGAAAGTGAACAGATTGTAGATAGGAAGGTTTCCTTGTGTTCAAGTGTAAAAAGACAGATTCATTAGTATTCTTCGTGGTTCATATCATTCCTTGAAGTAGTAGGACCAACTGACCAATTGGTTTAATGCATGTAAATTTTCACTGACGCTGACTTCCCATCCTCTACTGTTGTTCCTGGATGGTCCATTAACAATGCAGCTATCAATACTAACGAGTGTGGTGAGGCCTCTCTTTATTCACAATTTCTTTCAAATTCCTTTTTCTTTTGTTGTTTTTATATTTAAGGCAAAACCTTTTGGCTTATGTCTTATTCAATGCAGCCTTCTTGCACCCATATTTCCTATACTTACTGTTAATTTTACATGAACACCATCGGATTATAAATTTGTGACTGTACATGTGAATGTTCCATTGCCGGGCAAAGTTTTGGTTTGCAGAAAGATTGAGTCACTTTTTTAGTCATTTATAAAAGGGGTTTGACTTTGGCATTCGAATCTGATTATATGATTATTCTGTTTTTTAAGATGGTGTTTTAGATTGGTTATTCCAAGCCTGAACCCGCGTCACTATATTGGATGTATCACGATAAGGTTAGTTTAGCTCTTGGATATGTTGTATTCAATCACTGTGATGTATCACAGCGACATCCTTATATAATTATTTTATGTAATAGATGGGCGCGCCATTGGAACCAAAAAAAGAGATTTCAAGGTAGGTATATGAGCACAAATACAAGGAGGCTTTTACTGCTGCCCTGCAAAGAAGTGATGTCGAGATTTTTTCCTGGTTATGCTCTCAGGTATTTTTGCTCTCAGGTGATATGTTTGATATGTGCTTCAATGCATTATCACTTTATGGACGAATGGTCGTCATTGAAATGATCTTATAGGTTGGTCACTCATTGCCTTTTTTTTAACCTCGAATAGTATGATGGTCTTGCTGCTATTTTTGATGGAGCAAACAAGCTTCTTATGCTGGTATGATTGGTGCTATTTCTTATTTTTGAATAACATATCATAGATCTCTAATGGTACGTAAGATATAATTTCAAGATATTTTCATGTATGATATACATACTATTTTAACTAAACGTCTTATTAGTATGACTATATAAATATGCATGTTAAGGCATGACGAAAAGGGAAACGCGTTAAGTGATGAATAAATATCAGATAATATCATTGGGTTGCTATTTGCAGATCGAGATACAACAGCCAGTGTCCTAACATGGATACCAAAATATCTGAGTGATGATCCTAAACTTTAGATGATGTTAAGGTAAGATTCTAAAAGCGATTCTAATATATCTTTGATAAGCTTAATTTTGAATAATTACCATTTCTTTAACATATATAACTACATTTACAGGAAGAGCAAAATGCAGAATGTTAATATGAAGACGTTGAGAATCAGACTTGACTTGGTCTATGACAAGAGAAAGAGACTTAAAGCCATGGTGTGCATAATACCTACAATCAGGTGTGCATGATCTCTATATATGGCCGCTAAACATGCACTGTTATACATAGTAATTGTCTCATATTCTTCTTGTGGTGAGTGGCACTGTTTCATTTTGTTTTTTCAATGTAATATGCTTATGTGGGCAATCTATCAATAAATAAATGTATAGACCAAGATTAACATGTAGCAATAGCAATATGTTCAAGTAGACAATAGATAACACATGCCTAAAGAAAAACTATATTGAATTATTTTAGTCATATAAAGTGTCTTTATGTAAATATGATGCTGCTACTTTGGGCATCTTTGGCTAAAAGTTCAAAGTTTAAAATATCCATATGAGAAACTGTGTCAATTAATCAGGCTTCTGGAAGAAATGATTATAATTACATGTATGTATATATTACATGTATGTATACATTCTGTATGTCATTTCACATGTATGTATATATTATCACTAAGAGAAACTGTGTCAATTAATCAGGCTTCTAGAAGAAAAGAAGAAGTGAGGTACCTTTTGCTACTTAGATTAGTTCGAGTACGCAAACTTTTAGAATTTTTCTCAAATCTGGAGAAGGACATACGGGTGAACTATCTTTTCTCAAGGATTATAAAACTTATCGCTGTCGAACTATACTGCACACATATGGCTGCATGCATATTCTATTACTTGGCTACAACTCTGCCACCAGTTGAGGAAGGATACACTTAGATTGGTAGTCTGAAACTCGGTGATTATAGCTACTCAAATTTCAGAGAGATAGATTTATGGAAACGATAGATAACATCATTATATTTTGCTATTGTTACTATGGCCACAGTTGGTAAGTTCATCAATATTATGGACTGAAAGCATTCTGGTTTTGCATGTTATCTGAATGTTTGCGAACTTGTGTTTACAGGTTATGGTGAAATACACGCGGTGAATTTGAGAGAAATGATATTTGTAATGGTTTATGTGTCGTTTGATATGGTTCTCGGTGCTTATCTGATTGGTAATATGACAGCCTTAATTGTGAAAGGATCAAAAACAGAAAGATATAGAGATAGAATGATGAACCTCCTTAAATAAATGAATAGAAATAGACTTGGGAGAGACATACGCAATCAGATTAAAGGTCACCTACGGTTGCAGTATGAGAGTAACTATACTGATTCTGCTATTCTTCGTGACCTTCCTATTTCTATTCGTGCCAAGGTAAAAATTAAAACAAACATCTGAAGATGTGTTCTTCCTGTAGTGATGCTAAATTAAGTTTTATTCCTTGCAGATATCTCAAACACTCTATAAGTCATACATTGAAAAAGTTGCTCTTTTCAAAGGATGCTCATCGGAATTCATCAATCAGATTATAAGTCACTTTCTTCTATCAAGGAATGATGGCATGATTTTGTTTCGACACATAAAAAAGTATCATAAAATTATATGCTAACATAAGAAAATAGTCTTTGCCTCGCCCAAATTCACGATGGCGGTGGGGTGGTGAGGTCTGCACCAATTTCTCGTGCACCTGTTGCTGGTGGTTGGACTGGTGCTGATGGTAAGGAAGTCGACATCACTTTATCTGCTTATTCTCGACTGTGTATATTGATATCATTTTGTATCTGATTATCGCACCTCATTTTGGAGACCACCCATGCGGTGATCTTCCTATACAAAAGACCACCAAAATATGGGAGGAGGTATGTTGAAGTTTTCAAGTGCAAGAAACAGGACTACTATAATGCTATGGTCACGAGGTCAAATATGATGGCATCTATGATAATGGCCATGAAGTCCACCTCCATCTCGGTCCAAGAAAGTTATTGATAAAGATCAGCTTGAGTATACCGAGATACTGAAATTGAGAGGACCTCCATCTGCGGTCACGAAACCTGAGATTGTTGAGTTTTTTAATGATTTCAATATTGCAGAGGAAAAAGTACACATTTCTTGCAGGCTAGATGGGAAGGCAACAAGAGAGGCTTACGTGACGCTTCAATCATCCGAGGTTGCCAAGCGAGGCCATGGCAAAGACAAGAAGATGATCGGGTCACGTTATGTGGAATTGTTCCTTCGACTCATGATGAAGCTAAGCGAGTTGAGTCTAGATCTAGGCGATAATAATAACAAGTTTCGGTTCATGTGGAGTTGTGTTAATGCACAATTGGTGTCCGTACTAGATTTTGCCTGCTATTTTGTTTCGGTTTTGTTGATTATGTTTGTCACATGGCACCAACATAAAAAGCCAGTTGCAATGAGTTGCAGAAACCTTGGTGCAGAAACCCATGACGACAACTGAAATAAGGCTTGGATGAGGCAACGCAATAACCTCTAGCCAAGCAAAATTCTTATGGTTCTTTGACAATACAAACTTGGAATGTAGTGCCTAATTTGGATTTATTTGCTTACGCCAATGTGAAAGATTCCATTCTCATAGGTATTCTCATCTATCAGCTGCGATCCTGCTAAAATTCAGTCTCTCAACATTGTTCTTTGATTTATCAGATTATATAGGAATTATCCAGCATGTTGGAGACATAAAGGATTACAGGAGTGCAACTACAAATAAAGTGACAGTTAGAAAGATCGGTATCCGTAATCTCGGTCAATCGCTCCCTACTTTTTATGATGAGTAGTGATTGGGAGACCTAAATCATATGCCTAAAGATATGACTAATCATATGTGGCATCATCCCGATGGCTACAAACAATGGGACCCGCTTTTTATAAACCACCAGGATCATGCCACATGTTTTAGTCACATCTTTAAGCACATAATTAGTCTTCCCAATCATTTTCCTTTTATGATATGATATACATAATTCCTAGACTTAAAGAAATTTAAATCTTATAGCAAAAATAGTCTTACGTTGACTTTGTGGAACGAAATGGCGATGAATTTTCAGATTTAAAAATATTTGTGAAAAGCCGGTTATTATAGTCGTTTACTCATGTTGGGTCAATAAAATTCAGGTGCACATACTTTCAAATAACATACCCTCGGTCACACAATATGAAACCTAATTTGTTTATGCCATGGCTTACGATGAACGGAATATCGCAACTCTCGGAAACCGGTGCCACGTACTACTATTGATCAGGATTTGTGTTTGGAATTAATGAATGATGGGTTTGAATATGAATTTGTTTATAAGTTTGTGCTAGGATTAAGCTTATTGATTTTTTGACTCGGAGAGTGGTATAAATTAGAGAATGGGTTGACTAGAATCTGATCTTTCAGATCAGATTTGTTGTTTGCGATTGTTTACGGTCAGGATTGATTTGTTCTTGGCTCATTGCGTTGCTCAACAAATATTTTATCCTAAGATTTTAGACTCTACAATACAGTGAGCCACATGGTCAGGTCGGGTAACAAGTCAGAAGGTTATTGGGTTGGAAGGTCGCAAAATGTTCTTCAAAGTATCAATATCTTAAAAAACTTTAGTTTGTAAAAATGACTGAGATATGCTTACAAAATTTCTTTATTTCGACACTAATCGATCTTTTTTCTTAATAAATCACCTAGGACATTTACGCATTAAAAATACATATATATTAATTTCTTAAAAGCTTTTGAGTAGTAATGTTGACAACAAATTTATACTAATTTAGTGCTTTAGATTGTAAAAAGTTACCTGGTACATTCGTAATCCAGTTTTGCTATTTGGAGTTAGGTACAAGTAAAGTGATACCCCCTCCCCAAAATTATTGGTTAGACATATCATCGATGTAGTTATCAGTCTCGGATATGTGAACCTTGAATTTAGTAGTGAGTTGTATCAAGGAAGGCATGCTCACATTCTTTTTTTGAGTATCTGGTACGATGAACTCTATACCATTGGTTACAGATTGATATTTTGTGGAATGTATTGCATTGAGTGTATTTATAGATCAAGTAGCCAAAACTAAAAACATATTTTACAACATAGCAACATACTACTATCAAAATATTCTATTGCGACAGTACTTAGGAGATAAGTTACAACCCATCATGAAAAGTAGAGGTATTAATTAAAAATTGGGTTAATCTGGGTTATAGTTTCTATCTATGCTACAAAGTCCTAATTTTTAAAATCACTCTCATTTGTTATTATTAATTTTCAGATAGCTCATGGCAATTCAAATGCTCATTCAGGGCTTAGTAGACGAGGCATAAGTGTTGGGGTGTCTCCAATTTTAGGATATCCTAGCTCTCAGATTAAAGATTCAGCTGGAAAGCATGCAAAATTAAAAAATTATTATCCACTGCAGGTGCAAGTTACAATCCTTGATTGCGTAGTGGAGTGGTCTTAAGGCCATAAGGAAAAGCGATCGTGCGCAAAAGATTGAGATCATTCTTTGAGATCGACAACACGGTCAAGTCTATGCATTGGAATGTCCATTTGATTTACAAGGAAAAAGAAGGGTTGTTGTGTGTCGAAAAGACATTGTGGCGACCAACAAAGGTAGAAACTTTAGCTTACACCTACAAATTGAAATGCCCAATTTGATTACCATTTTTAAAATTTCCCTTTGCACAAAAATAGTTTTATAATCTCAAATTCAAAGTGTGTATTATGGTATTTATTTTTTGTAATAAGTTTGAACTTGGTCTGTAATTACTCATTGAAAAAGGTACTTCATTACAGAAGTTTATCATTTCAATGTACAGTTTAACAAGCCCCATATATGGTCAAAGATATAATGTCTGATTTTATATGTGAATATAGAATATCAACTCCTTAACTTTGCAAGCATAACGGGAAAAAACTTTTATAAACAGTCTTATCTATGCACTTATCAGTTTTGTGAGTCAATCCAGATTTGCCTATTGTCATTAATAAAGACTATTGGCTTTGGTGCTTCTATTGTGTAACCTTATCGCTTATATCATGTATATGCATGGGGTTTCAGGTACTCCATTATGGTCCCGACTCACATGGGCGGATGTTTGTATCTTCACCACCGTGGCCATGGGAGAACATGGTTGAGAATCTACATTTTGCTTACCAAGAACTTTCGGTTATCATTGATCTAATTAATACTGTAAGTCACATACCACAACGAAGGAAGCAAGATGAAGATCTCAGTATGCCAAGCAAATCTAAATATTCAACTCCAATTTTGGTTACATGTATTTTTTTTCCTTTTCTTATAATCACGTAGTACTAAAGTCACAGCTATACCACTACCAGTACTCTCGACATGGTGGCTGCTGCAAGTATTCAAGTACAGGAGTACCAATATCGTTTGCTTTTCATCAGATTGTGTGATACCTTTTCTGCTCTAATAGCAACTGTATAGCTCAATGTCAACTTATTTTTTTCAGAAAGTATGCATATTTTGTACGGCAAATTACATTGTATATATAGTCATAATCTTGATATTGTAAATGTCATGCCACTTGGTACTTTTGATTCCCAAACTTTAACAATTCAAGTGATATTTTCAATACAGTTCATTTATAAATTCTTTTGTATTATTTGTAAATAACTAAAAGTTTGATTTATATTTTTTCTAACCTCTAAATACCCACTTAATATGATATCCATATACTATATATTAGACAACTCAAAACCCTACTTATATACAACAATATATGCGGGTTTATTATACAAGACTACCTATCAAAGATAACGATGACAACAATGGACATGAGATCAAACAAAGCAAGTGGCTACCATGCCGCGACGTGTCGTTTCTACAAATGGCGGTCATGTACCCTTCGGGCATGGAATCGCTACTCAAATTTCATTCATACACATAAATGTTGTAGTAACGGGTCAAAGTCAAGCGCTTCAATGAAATGTGCGGTTGACAAGGTTGGAATGAAGGTATCAATCAGACATCTTGGCCCATCTATGATTTAGCAAATGCAACATTCATGTAAATAAGTTTGTAAACACAAAGGTTGTCAAACTTTATATTTTGTCTCATATTCGATAAACGTATATTTCTTTTCGTTCTTTATCTTGCTATTCGAATATACGACCTTTCTTTCAACATGTACACGTTCCTACCATTTTTACCACCTTCTTCGCTATAGTAAAATATGCCAACAATAAGTATAATCAAAGATTTTACATTTTACTTTTTAGACATGTTATATAATTTTATGGAAAACTTCTTTATGATTACCCTCCTTCTTTCGCTATAGCAAATTATGTCAACGATAATTATAAGACATGCTCGCCATTGGGCGACCACAACTAGTATATATATATATATATATATATATATATATATATATATATATATATATATATATATATATATATATATATATATATATATATATATATATATATATATATATATATATATATTGGGTCCGAGCATTTTAATATACATTCGTTTAAGAATTGGTTCAGATATATTTTGGGCTATGATATATGCAAACTTAAGAACCAACAAGATTATGCAAAATACAATTTCTCGATACAACATAAAATATATAATGTATAACTAAATGATACATAATGCTCCGTAACACATTATTTCCAGCACTCATTGGCCAAACTTCTACCATATCTAAAACATGAACAATTTGCAAAATAACTTAAACGATGTTATCTACGTTGACACCTGAATGATTGTTATCAAAGTAGAGTATACTAATCACACAAAATTTTAACTACTTGCAATTACACTTCATTGTCAACAACCGTGACCACGTTTATCATATCATAATGTAACCGTGATCATGTTTAATATTAAGTGTTTATGAATTGTGGATATTTATTTCATATAAATTGAAATTAGTGTATTACATCATCTCATATCTATATGCGACTACAAGCTACTATCAAACCAATATGACCACCTACCTTGATGATATTACTAATTATAACCTTTATATTTTTGCACCATCAATCAAATAACTTTACTATTTTCTATATATGCAATTTTTCTATTGCTTTAAGTTAATCAAACCTAAAACTCTCACCATTCATGAATTTGTTGTAACGAGAAATGTATAATCAAAAAGGATTGTCGGCCGTAAAACTTAGTTACAGGGTACCCGCCGCCGCAACGCGCGGGTACCCTGCTAGTAAAGTATTAAACATCCTGATTAAGGATAAGTAATAAAAAATTTAAGATCATTTGAGGACAAAAAATTATTTATATACGGATCAATCTCTACCGTTCATTTTTATTTGATCTAATAGATGAGATTAATCCCAACAATTTAAGAAAACCCATTTTCATCATTTTTTTTTTCAAATATTAATATCTTTCAAACCGTTAATCATTAAGCGAACAAAAATATATCATTGCGACGAGCATTTAATTATCTTTATATATATGGGCACTTTGATATACTTTCGACAAAATTTTTTTTCTTCGTATTTTTCACTTTTTTTTAAAAGTTTTTTCGTTTTTTTTACGTTACTGAAATTTGCATTAAAAAATCATATATGATTAAGCACTAATTTGAATATCACAAATGATATTAGTGTTAAATCATATATGATATTTAATATCACATGTGATATTAGTGTAATATCACATGTGATATTAGTGTAAAATTACATATGATATAAATATCATATCACACGTGATATTACATATCATATATGATTTAACACTAATATCACATGTGATATTCAATTTAGTGTTTAATCATATATGATTTTTTCATGCAAATTTCAATAACGTAAAAAAAAAAAAGACGAAAAAACGTGAAAAAAACGATTTTTTTTTTCTTTTTTCGAAAGTATATCAAAGTAGCCGTCTATAGAAAGATAATTAAATGCTCGTCGCGACGGTGTAAATACTTTCGCTTAACGATTAACGGTTTAAGAGATATTTAAATTATAAAAATTATGTGAAATAATAAAATTGGTGGAGATGAGTCCCTTAGTATGTGAGAAAAGTTTGGTATGTAAAATAACTCTCCTCGTAATAAAAAGGTTAAAACCAACCATTACAATAAGTTACGATCGAGTTACAAAATCAGACATCTGGTTCTAATAGATGATAACATGCTATATGCTAAGACCAAACAAGACAAGATAATACATTCATTTCAAACAACTTAATAAGTTATAAGTTATCTTGATTAGCATAAATAACAATTAAAAGATTAAACCCAACGACTATAATAGTGGATTTAGTTGCGACGGTTTCACTTGTTTTCACTTCACTCTACCAGATCCTCGCAGTAGGGATGGGGCACAGATGCTCCTAGCACTTCATCTGCGGTACTTATTAAATAGCCAACACGATACTATGACTTTAGCATCAGGTTATTTTGTTGTGTCTTTTTCATGCAACAAGTTCTTGATTTGATAAACAAGACAATATTGGCATTGATAATTTTTTAAGCTTATCCTCGACATGTTTGTGTCCATTCTAACGATTATGGTTGATGCTCAGACATGCATTGTTCGTAAACAAACAAACATTTCATTGATCAGTAATCCCAAACAGCTACAGTAAAACCAACCCGACAAAGTGTTCAGACATGTATAATGAGATATTTTAGACATTTACAAAAGTAACTAGAAAATTAAACTTCCATTTTTTCGAAACTTATTTTTCTAGATTTTCTAGTTTATAAAGTCCCCATAACAATGCAGTCTCATACCATTTACAAAACCAAAAGTCAAGCTCAAACTTAATAAGACGCTAACAATGAATTTGGCTAAATAAATATAAGACATCTTGAGTTATTGAATATCTTGATTAAGCTCAAGTAAACGTGGAAATGTTAAACCCAACTACTATACGAATGGAATTCATTGTTACAGGTAGTTGGTGATGACAAATCTGCAACCACATTTGCACTTGACTCGCCAGGCTCCTCGCAGTGGCGATTGAGTAGAGATGCTTCTAACACTCCATCTGCACTACCTATACATAAACAACAGAATAAAACCATAATAACATCAGGTTATTTTATTATTTTTTCAGATGATAAGTTCTAGTTGTTATTATTTATTAAGAAAAACAGCAACTAAGTCATGCTTTCTTAAGCTTGTCTCCCACAAACATAAACATGTTTAGGTCCATCCGTGAGCAAACAAACACTTCAGTGATTTGCAACTACAAATTCAGTAAAACGAACACTCTCATCTTATTGTTCATATGTGCTATATACTTGTAGTTGCATATTTGTTATGATATTTCCAGATGTTAGTGTGACTAGAATATTTATTATGTCTTTGTTTAACAAAATGAAATGTTTTCTTTTCTTGATCTAATATTTTATAAAGTTTCCATGGCAATGCAGCTACAAAATAAAAAAAGTCAAGTTCCAGTATATATGATATCATGCTAAGATTGAATTTGACCAAATCTAATACAAACATTTCAACCAACTAAATAAGTTATGAAATACCTTGATTAAAGGTGGCAAAATGTGTGGGTCGGGTCGGTCGGGTTTGGGCCACGGGTCTAGATGGTTTTGGATCTATAAGCCCTTTCGAGGCTTATGAGTTTATCTGTTTTCGGCCTATATTTCATAAGCTTAATTTTGAAGCTTGTGGCCCATAAGTACACGAGTCCGGGTCTTCTAGAAACATGGGTCTAAATGGGTCCGGGTCTAGATGGGTTTTAGTCCGGTCGACAAGAATTTTTACTTTTTTGAGTAAAAAAAAATTGACCCGCTAGACCCGCCTAGACCCGTTGGTTAATTATTGGAGTATATGATTGCACTTTCTAACAAATACACAATTAGACCCGTCTATAACATTTAGGGAAACCCAACTAGACCCATGTTATATATATCTAGATGATTAAGCTTAAGTAATGGGTCTCAAATTGCCACCTCTAACCTTGATTAAGCTTAAGTAAAAAAGTTACTAGGTAAGTTATATCTTGACCTGTTAGAATATGACTTAAACTCTAAGGGGCTTTTGGTAAATTTGGTAATTTTGTGACTTGTTCTACAAGTTTGGTTCAATTTGGAAACTTTCTTATGATTTGTTAGTTTGCCCTATAAATAGGGATTATTAGCATTAGTTTTCTTTGTATTTTTGAATAATTGTTTGGTACCATTTGAATTAGAATTTTGTATTGGTGGTACCGTTGAATTTGGTTTGGTTATTTGAATAAAGCTTCCGCTTCGTTTGTTTGGATTTGTTTGTTTGTTTCGTCTTTAAATTACCAACAAGTGGTATCAGAGCTAGGTTCGTTTAGCTAGGTTGAAGATGAAGAAAAAGAAGAAAAAAAAAATCGTTTAGGGTTTGTTTAAATTGAAGTTTGATTGTTTTGTGACTGAAAGTTTGAAGAGTTCGTTTGTTTTTTGTTTCGGTATTTGTTTGTGTTTGTTCGCGTGGTCCCACGTCTGATCATAGTCACTTATATTTGGGAACAAATTTTTGATATTCGCAGGTGATAAGTTTTTTTGGTTTTTGGATTTGTTTTTTGGACTTTTGCATTTGAATTGGACTTTGGACTACGAGGGCTTTGAATTGAATTATAGTATTTTGAAATTGTGCTAGTATATTTGTTACTCCTTTGATTTCGTATGGTACTTGGTGAATAGATTTGAAGACTTCGTTTGGAGCAGATCTGGCATTTGATTTGTTTGAATTAGAAATTGAATCGTGAATTTGGACCATAATTCTTATCTTAATAAGTGGGTCATTTGAATTTGATATTTGGGATTTGAAGATCGATTTGGAGTTTGAAGACCGTAATTCTTATTACATAAGTGGGTCATTAGAATTTGAATTTGAAGATCGATTTGGTGTTTGAAGACTTAATAATTTTTAGGTCGTTTGGAATTTGTTCGATCATTGGGAATTTGTGAGTTTGGAAAATTTGGATCTTCGCTCATCGGGCTTTTGAAGTTGGTTGCCCGAATTTGATTGTCTTTGTTGATGATTGTTTGACTCGATTTGTTTGTTTGGTTGACCGAGTTTGAATTTGTCGGTAACGTTTGTTTGTTCGTTTTGAAGTCATCGGCATTTGTTTTGGGTTGCTTTTGAGAATCGATCGTTTGATTTGAATTTGGCTAGTATCGCTAGCGTTTGGAACTTTGAATTTGATTTGAAGCAGGTGGAGGAGTTTAAGTCACGGTGGAGATTGTTAGAATATGACTTAAACTCTAAGGGGCTTTTGGTAAATTTGGTAATTTTGTGACTTGTTCTACAAGTTTGGTTCGAATTTGGAAACTTTCTTATGACGGTTAGTTTGCCCTATAAATAGGGATTATTAGCATTAGTTTTCTTTGTATTTTTGAATAATTGTTTGGTACCATTTTGAATTAGAATTTTGTATTGGTGGTACCGTTGAATTTGGTTTGGTTATTTGAATAAAGCTTCCGCTTCGTTTGTTTGGATTTGTTTGTTTGTTTCGTCTTTAAATTACCAACATGACCCAAACAAGTTTATATGAAAACGAGGTGACTTGTAATTTACAAAATCTAAAGCCTAAGTATAAAAATACCTATGGAATAACAGAGACAAGGCATTCAAAAATGTAATTTAACCAGCAACAGCAGCAGCTTAATAATTTATGAAATATCTTAATAAAGGTTAAGTAAAGAGTTAAAAAGTTTCACCACTTTCAGCAACCACGGTTTCACTTGACTCGCAGTGTCGCTTGAGAAAAGATACTTGTGGGACTTCATCTGCAAAAAGGCAAAGGCAATGAAACTGATACATGGTGGAAACCCATCCAAGCCAAACCAAACAGTATATAAAAGTGGATTTAATTTGTTACCAGAAGCTGCGGCCACCCGGTAGCGCTTGATAATAGATGCCTTAAACTCGTCATCTGCTACGCCTGAGTAATAATAAGCAAAAAGGTGATTTAAACTTGTTAATAAGGTGATTTGAGCTTATTAATATCATCAAAGAGAAGAGTAATTTCCAACAACATACCAGTTGTGGGGTCCAAGATCATGAACACAGCGTCACCAGATGCATTGGCTAGACGGCAATATATATTAGCTTCACCTCTGGTAGCTAAGTAATAAAACAACGTTAATTTTAAATCTCAATAATTGCTTAAAAGTTAGGGGGTGTTTGTTTAAGCTTATACGTGGCCAATGAGCTTATTTTGAGACTTGTGGGCTTATATGAGTTTGTTATGATATAATAAACTTATACAAGTCTCAAAATAAGCCGGAAAATTGAGGCATAGGCCGAAATCAAATAAGCTCATAAGCCCACATATAAGGTTAAACAAACACCTCCTTAAAGAGTATATAGCAAAAGAGTTACCACAAGTTGATGCTGATAAATCTATTACAGTACGCGGAGTGTAAACCACAGGGGTGGGGGTCCAGCTTCATTGGGTCGGATGGTTGGGTCCATCTCCATCTCGAAATCTACAAACGCCGAGGAGTGTTGCACCTTTTGATACATCATGTAAAGTCTCCGTTGTGACTCTGGGCACACCGGGGGAATTGGTGGTGCCCATACGATTTGTTTTCCCATCGATGCTTCAATTGAGTTTGGGGAATTAGCTACCACCTTGTGAGAAAATCGTATGAATGATGATGTCGAATCTCAAATACTTAACACTTTAGACGAATTGGTAGCGCTTCATCTCTAAATATATATATAGACTTTGCCACCACCAATACCAAACATAAGAGAAAACATGGTGGACTAGGATTGTAATTGGGCGTTTTATACACTATACAAGTATTGGACTAGGATTGTAATTGGTGGTGCCCATACTAAGACCGAACATATTTCGGTCAGTACTCGGTCCATCATTTTTCTCATATTCTTTCCTCGGTCCGGTTAAGTCTTATGCACAACCGCTATTATGCTTTGTTGCACCGGACCGGACCGTACCGACCCATATCTGGACCGAACATTTCGGTCCGGTATTTTGAGGCAAATTGGTTTTTAGTCCGGTCCAGTTTGGTCGGTACGGTCCGGTTTTTGAACCATGTTCAACCCTTAAAACACCTCCTTCATTTTTCAATTTCGATTTTTGCCACCCAATAACAAAAGTTGCATTTATCTCACATTTTGCAAAAAGTTTATTTAGGGACACTTGTTTTGTTGCATGTTGAAGGACTAATCCCATCATACAAATCATTTGATCTAATAGACAATATCATACACTAAAAAACATCCACTTCTACCCCCACCTTTTTACGTAGTAATAAACACTCAAATTCACCATCTTTTTTAAAAATTACATATCTCAAGAACTATAAATTGTTAACCTACATAATTACACCATCGTAATGAGCATTTAATTATTTTTTAATAAAGGGAGAATTTCATATACTTTATAAAGTATTATGTGTGATATATGGTTCAAATATTATGTGTGATATATGGTTGGAAAGCTTATAATGTGCATTTTTCTTTTTTTTTTTGAACGGCGATTAGGTTAAAAACTCACTAGCAAGAATGTGTATTTTTCAATAAAAAAAAATGATATCAAAAACAAAAACTATAATAAGGGCTTTTTTTTTTTTTTTTTTTTTTTTTAGTAGGACGGAGGAAATCAAAAATAAAAATAAGTTATATGCTTAAAATTAAAACCTAAATTTAGATTTAAAGATGTGATGATATATTTGAAAAATTAATTGATGAAAAATGATGAGAAAGAATAAGTGTATAACACTTGTTATGAAATGAATGAATTAGCTATATTAGTAGGTGTATATATCATCACTCAATCAAAAATGTACGTTTGTTTTTTTATCTTATGTATGCAGGCGGAAAGAGAAAATAAAAAAATGTGTTTGTTTTTCTCTTGTACTTACAAGCGCTAAGAGAAAAAAGAAGCGTGTTTGTTTATTTTTTGATATAAGAGGCAAAAATAACCTTTTTCCTCTTTAATTTTGTAAATTATCTTTCGATTATAATTTCTTGTATATTAAAGAATTGATATCCATCTCCTCTTTCGCAGACATAATTTTGCAAATCAGACATAAAACTTATCAAATACAAACACAACCAGCATTTTACATAGGTTATAATCATATGGGTAAGAGAAAACCTTGTATATTTGAAAACTTTTATAAACTCATTTTTAAAGTATGTCAACATAAATTTGTAAGAAAAAAATGTCATAAACTTAATTTGATTAACTCAAAGCAAAAAAGTTGAATTTATAATCTATTTTAAACATTTGATAAGCTAATAAAACAAGTAAATAAACTCACACAAATGCTTACATAAACAACCCAATATAGTAGGTTGTCAAGATCGGGATCCTACCCAGGATCGTTTTCGTCTTTACAAGATCGTGATCGTAAGATCGGATGGGATCTTAAGATCCTACTCTAATGTTATTTCTTAATAGTTTATGTAATTTTATACAAATCTACTAATTCTAATACATTATAACCATAAAATACTATGAATGTTTCATATAAATGTTGTCCTAAATTATGATTATAAAATGTTTAATAAGATTAACATGTTGTTTTTTGAATTCTACAAACAAACAATCCATAAATTTGTAGTTTTTTAGTTTGTAATCCGAGAAAAGTAAGATCGGATCGGATTAGATCGTAAGATCGTATGGTAAAGATCGGGATCTTATAAGATCTTAAGCCTGCAAAGATCCTATGTAGGATCCGGATCGTTTTTGCTTTGCAGTATCGTAAAATCGTAAGATCCTAAGATCAGGATCGGGATCCTGACAACTATTTATATACATTGACCATTGATCCTTTTACCCATTAACAATTCTTCTAAAACTAAAAGAAAATAATCCAACTGCAACACATGCAAAGCAAATACAATCAAAACACAAAATTAGTAATCCTTCTGTCTTAAAATAATTGTTATATTTTGACTTTTTAATTTTTTTTAACTTTGACTTCTTTTGTGTTATATAATACTTTATACAAAATATATAAATGGATTGATCAAAACATAAAATTAGTAATCCTTATGTCTTAAAATAATTGTTATATTTTGACTTTTTAAAGATTTTTTTAACTTTGACATTAACTATTTTCTTTTGTGTTATACAATACTTTATGCAAAATATATAAATGGATTGAGCTTTGGATGTATTTTCGTATAAATTTCATCAAGTATTATATAACACAAACAAAAATATTTAACGTTAAAGTTGAAAAAAATGACTTCAAAAAGTCAAAACATGACAATTATTTTAAGATGAAGTGAGTATAGTAAACATAAAAACCGTTAGAGCTCGGGTGTGTGTCTGAGTAGTAATAATCGAATAATCCTGATATATTATCTGAATCGTAGAGATTACTTTCACATTGAAATATTTTGACCCTATATGCTTTGGGTATCACGAAATCCTCAATTGGATTATTCGGAGAATCACACTTTGTTTATAAGGCACGAGAAAACAAAGCAATATACAGAAATTTGTTATGTATGCTTTTGTTTTTTTGGAAGAGATCAATTATATCATTTAAAACTTAATCGAAAGTTAGAATGAGTGTGCACTCCGCAACTCTAACTCGGGTATAAGCTAAGTTCGACTAAGCCTTTGATCTCAAGTAAATCAGAATTACACAAAATATAAGTGATGATACTAAAATCACCGACAAAAACACAAGTGGAATAGGAGTATGTTTATACAGCCAAGTAGAATATGTTAATACAAACTAAACATTACATCAAATTAAGTTCATGTGAAAAAAAAAATATATATATATAGGAAAAAGAAGCCAAGTTATGGATTGAAGGTTTCCATACACTACAACAACAACAACAGACCCAATCTCGCCGGAGGTGGGTATGGGGGAGGTAAAAATGTAGACAGATCCTACCCCTGCCCCGAGTAAACCCGGAAGTAGGGAGACTGCTTCCAACGAGACCTCCGGCAAGTGCAGGTGTGCGGGTGAGAAAGAGATGAGAAGAAAGCATAGGATAATAAAACCACAAGAAAGCAAGTAAAAACAAAGCAAAGGGGCACAGGAGAAAGCACATGAAAAGGCACACAAAAGCAGGACACAAACATAAAAACAAAGGGACAAAACCCAAAGATAAGCAGGCAGACCAAAGGTAGCAACATAGAGCAAGGCAGAAACCTAACACACATAGATCTAAAGTAAGGCAGAGCAACAAAAACAAAGCACCAAAAACGAAAAACAGGCAAAAAAAGCAGGCAAACCAGAAAAACACATAGCAAAGCAAAAGCAAAGCAACGCACGGGGCCTAGGGCTACGACAAAAGCAAAAAGGCGCCTAGAAACCTAAACCCACCAAAAACCACCTAAACCCCCTAAGACCCTAGCCAAATCTACTCGCAGATTCTAATCCTATCTCTCCACCTCTTCCTATCTGAGGTCATGTCCTCCGACAAGAGAAGCTCCGACATGTCTAGCTTAAGTCTATCCTCCCACCTGAGATTGGGTCTGCCCATTCTTCTCACGCCATCTACTACCGACGCCTTCTAACCTTCAGCGCTGTTTGGGGCCTCCTCCGGACATGGCCGAACCACCTCAACCTACATTCTCTCATCTTCGAGATAATATTTCCGACGCCAAGTTTTTCTCTAAAAACTCCGTTCGGTATCATGTCAAGCAAGGTTTTACCACAAGTCCATCTCAGCATTCTCAGTTTGGCCACCTCTACCCTGTACGCATGGGCCTTGGAGATGGGCTAACACTCGGATCCGTACAACATAGCCGGTCCATACACTAATAACGCTAAATTAACATCTTAACGACCGGATTTATTAGTTAAATATCAATAAATTGGTGCACGGTTGCTATCTACGACTTTCGACAACAAGTTTAGTAAAAAAGGTAAATTCATCTTAAGTACCATCAATAGTTTTGAGTCTTTAGGTTACAACAAACTAGGAATTGACATATGAACATCAAAAGATGTCTCGCTTGCGAAAAGCAGGAAATCACAACCGGGGTGCAGTGATCTTGACCTGTATGCAAAATCACAAAGACCAATTACAAAATATGGTAAACAGTGCCAAATCTCCTACAACCGACACAAAGAACAATACATAACTGCAATTGATTCAATTTGAAAGGCCCTAGCATACTTTATTCCTTTAATACTTTAACTACTACTAAGCAAAAAGAACAATGCTAATACTGAAAGTAACTACACTACTTTTCTAATGCCAAACTTGGAATAAAGTCACACATCTAACATGTATATTGTACTTTGATGTATAATTTTATTTTAAGTTTTTCTAATATGTTATGTCCTGTTTCTGCATCTATTTGCTCAAATACGTCCATATCTTGATTGATTTTTTAATTTTGGTGTACAATAAAGGAACAAAAAAGGTTAAGTATCTCTAAATCCGAGATAGGGTGTATGATATTGGGTTAATCCCAATCTACCCAACCCAGCGACCCAAGTCAACACCCATTATGACCCGGTCAACAAAAGTCAACGAAAGTCAACCTCAACGAAAGTCAACAAGAAGCAGTTACATAAACGGTTATATAGCAGTTACACTATAACTGCCATATCCTTTAACCGACACAACGTTTCTATGTACCGTTTCACTTTGTATAAATAGAGTAGAACATGTAACAATTACTATGATGACATATTTATAGAAAATAGAGATTATTTCATATTACTGGTATATTTTGATTAAAGATCCGTAAAACTGGGCCAACAATTGGTATCAGAGCCAAAATCATCATATACCATTTTTCGTTTTAAGTTTTTTCAGAATCAATTAGAACCCAGAAAAAAAAGCCTCGATAAAAAAAATTTTGCAAAACAATCTGAACACAAATCAAAGGTTATCATCTTTGTGTTCTATACGTTTGTCACATCAAGGGGAACAATCACACAAGTGATTACTCCAACCCGACAACAAACTTATTCGTAAATTTTTCATCGAAACTGATTTTTTTATCCACATAGGATCAGAAACGAATTAAAACTCGTTTATACATATTGATTCAAACAAACTAAACGAAGTCATCATCTAGGGCAAAAACCAAAGATTCAATTTAGAACAAACACACATGTTCCGAACCAAGAATCAAGCCCTAGCGCGTTAATTAAGCCATCAATTGACTTAATTAAGTCTCCAATCTTTCATATCACTCTCGGACTAAAAACCCCCAAATCAAACGAAACCCTAAAACTTTGATTGAAGGGATCCGGTGTTCACAAAGATCACCACGTACCGGAGAAGATAAGAAGGCCATTCAACCTTATCATAGGCGTTTGACCAAGTAGATTAGGAGAAGAAGAAGCGGATCTCAAACCCAGAAAAAGGAGAGAGACGAAGAAACAGTCTCCAAAGAGAGACGTTTTATCTTTTATCTCAAATAAGAGATATAAAGTAAATATATACGGCGCACGTTTTTTTTTCTCACAACGAGATAAATAAATATACAAATACAAGGCGCTCATTTTTTTAAGTGGGCTAGATACAAGGATTTTTATTTTTATAAGGCATCGGGTTAGACCATCAACCCATTCAGGTTCCGAAATTTAACAACACCACTCTTTCATTTTTGTATAGTATATATTCTTCACTTTAGATATATATTATTTTTGATAAGTTACTTTTTACAAATTTAGTACTTCATCAAATTTTTAGATATAATAACCTAGTGATCACACTGCTTATTATATTAAAAATAACTTTTAAGAAGTAATTATATTTCTTTTAAGTTTTTTTTAATCTCCCTAGGATAGTCTTTCAAAACTAGTCATATATAAAAGTTTTATATACCTTTAAGGAAAATAAAACATTAGAGCTCATTAAAAAAATAAGAAATTTCAACACACATCGTGTTAAAATTTTTCTTGGAGATTAATTGTCAATATCTTTAAGATATGACGAAAGAAAGTGGTAGTAAGGAACCTAGTACTAATAATAGTACACCCCAATTTCAATGCCCAATCCTAAAGCCAGCGAATTACTCATTATGGGCAATTCGAATACAAATCATTCTCGAAGCGAGTGGTTTATGGGAAACAATAGAGCCGACTGAATCGACTCTACCCAATAAGACAAAAGAGAAAACCGCTATTGCTTTCCTTTATCAAGCTTTACCCGAGGAACAATTACTTCAAATAACAAAGCACAAAACCGCGAAGGACATTTGGAATGCTCTGAAAACTAGACACATTGGCAAAAAAGGAGTTCAACAAGCAAGACTTCAAACACTCAAATCTGATTTTGAGATGCTACAAATGAAGGAAGACGAGACAATCGACACCTTCACCACAAAACTTACAACTCTCGTAAACAAAGCCGCTAGTCTAGGATACACCATAGAAGATGAAACCTTAGTACGGAAACTACTAAATGCTGTACCCGATAGGTATCTGCAAATAGTCGCATCTATAGAACAATATTCCGACCTAAGTGAAATGACTATGGAAGAAGCAATTGGAAGAGTTAAGACCTATGAAGAAAGGATTAAGTTTAAGAAGGATAAACAAGTGAACAATCAAGAGACTTTGATGTTCACACGACATAAAGGACAAGGAAAACCTTTTAGAGAATATGGTCAGGGAAGATTTAACCAATCTCGAGGCCGAGAACAAGACAAGAACTATTATCAATCTAAAAGGGAAGAACAAGAGTCTTTTGAAGAAGATACAAGAGACAAATCTCAAGTCACATGCTACCGATGTCACAAACTTGGACATTATGCATATGAATGTCAAAATAAACGCAAGAATCAAGTCAGAGAACATTCAAATTTTATTGAAGAAGACTTAGAGCCAACATTACTTATGGCGACTATAACTGAAGAGAAATGAAACAATGAGAAACAACAGAGATTGCATAAACAGCAGAGATTGCATAAACAGCAGAGATTGCAGTAACAACAGAGATTGCAAAAATAGCAGAGAGTGCAGAAACCGCAGAGAGTGCAGAAACAGCAGAGATTGCAGAAACATCAGAGATTGCAGTAACATCAGAGATTGTAGTAACCGCAGAGATTGCAGTAACAACAAAGATTGCAAAAACCGTCAAAGATTGCAGTAACCGCAGAGAATGCAGAAACAGCAGAGAATGCAGAAGAAAGCAAAATGGAGACGACTACAAAAGACTTAAAGACCTACGTCGCAGCGATTGTGATTAAGGGGGAGAATATTGGGTTAATCCCAATCAACCCAACCCAGCGACCCAAGTCAACACCCATTATGACCCAGTCAACAAAAGTCAACGAAAGTCAACCTCAACGAAAGTCAACAAGAAGCAGTTACATAAACGGTTATATAGCAGTTACACTATAACTGCCATATCCTTTAACCGACACAACGTTTCTATGTACCGTTTCACTTTGTATAAATAGAGTAGAACATGTAACAATTACTATGATGACATATTTATAGAAAATAGAGATTATTTCATATTACTGGTATATTTTGATTAAAGATCCGTAAAACTGGGCCAACATATGAATAATACTGATCAAAGCCCAGATGCTTATGGGGCATAACACACAAGTTATTCTCTAATACTCATGTGTACCTTTCTAATGACTTTTTTGATTAGAAAAAACCATAATGAATGTTTTATTGGTAACAATGACTCGATTATAGTTATTAAGTTCTTTGCTTGTTATAATGGAATGAGTTACTCAATTCAATGGTCCAGTATTTCCTACTAGGATATATATGCACTGCCATAATAGACGTTTAGTTTCACTTTTTTTTTTTTTTTTTTTTTTTCTTTTACATTATAAATTTAAAACATATCCAACTTATGCATCAGGTTCGATTGGAAAAGTGAAATAAATGATAAACTTGTTCGATACCTGGGAGATATTGATGTATATGTTTATGCAGAGGCAGGTTGGGGACGATTTAGCCTTTTGCTCAGCATGTGGTGAATTAGCATATTGACTTTTTGACTGCTTGTCTTTGTGCTGACAAATTTATCATAAAAAGGTAAGCAAATGAAGAAACGTAAAATAAAACTAAAAATAAAAATAAATTTAAATTTAAAACGGTTTGTGATATACTTACCCCACCCTACGACGCGCCCGATTGTGCTCGATTGCTGGATTTAAATGCACAAAGGAGATATTAATTCACCCCAAATACGTAAAAACAAAAAAGAGCATGCATTAATGCCTGGTTGACGATAAATGATCGCCAAAACCTCAGGCCAACATAACACACCAAGTTATGTAAATACACTTGAATTGATGCCTGGTCCCCAATATATTGCCAAAACCTAAGGCAACCTAACAAAAACACCGAGATTTTTGACTTTTGGACTTCACCTAGGCCTTCATGTGCTTCATGGATTAAAGATTTAAATCTACAAATTACTCGTGTTATGGAGGAGGCTTTTAAATAGTTACCATTGTTGCGGTCATTGTATAAACATTAAATTGTAATGATAGTAAGATGAATATGAAATTTATTTACTACAGAATAACATATCACAAAATGTGCAACTTTACTTTAAAAAACACATTCTATAGAGTCCCAACAGGGAATGTTAAGGGCCATACTCAGGATACTGATAATGTAAAGCTCAAATGACCATTCAGCCACCACATAGGGTCAAAAAGACATGAAAATAGATGGATCTGCAATATTTTAATTAGTCTATAATCCAAGGAAACAAGAATCCTCAAAAGATACGGACGATTTTAATCGTTAAGACCAATTCATATAAGTTGACTAGTTGATTTCAGCGGAAGAAAGTATACACATTAATTTTTTTTTTTTGTGCTTCTTTGTTAAGTGATGCAATACACCTATTTATTCCGATCCTGTAAAAGCATTTATGTTTATAAGAAATTAGCACCCTACTCTGATCTACAGAAACGAATCTATGTAAGACTTACCTGGGAAACCCTTGACTTGGGTCGAAATTGACATAGCCATTTATTTGTATTGACTTAGTCCGTTAGAAATTACACTATCTAATGGATTAGGGTTTATGCATGTATCAGGGTAACTTATGTTAGTTTCCTTATTTAGCTTATCCTTGTATATAAAGGAGGTCCATGACACAGAATATCGTCATTCAGGTTACGCGACCTAATCACGTTGCGAACCCTAAATAATGAAGTTCAGTTGAAATGTATGCACTAAAAACACCAATCTACTTGTTTTGCTTTTTCAAATGAATCTCACTGATCAGCCCACTATTGACACCTTGAACTACAAAGATTATATTTGGCGATGTTAACAAATAACAAGTGACCTGAACACATCAGAAGCCCTGATGTAACTGGAACTAGGGAAATAACCTCATAAGGCAACAATAGATTTGATTGAAGTTTACTAACCTCCCCATCCTCTTCTTCCTTGGATGACTTAAGGTCTATCTCAGCAAAGAATGCTTGCAACACAAATGCGACAATCTGCAAATAATAAACATTTATGTTTTATACAATATAAATATTACAATCTTGAGCATACAACATAACATTGCAAAAGTATGGGATGCAAAAGTATCATGTTCAAGTAGTTCTAATAAATTTAGTTATAACTACAAGAAAGCATTAAAAAATCTGTAAGGGTGAAATCAATCCCTAAACTTCTTCAAAAATAACATTGTTTCTCAATACTGACATACCAATCACTACAACAATCGTGACTTTCGCAGGCGAATTATTACGGCTTTCGCCGGGGACATGTGCCCTGCGAAACTTATTTCCGGGGACATGTCCCCGGCGAAGGCGAACCCCCGGCAATACCCTCTCGGGAATACTTTCTCCGGGGACGAAAACCAACTTTTACCGGGGACATATGGGTCCCGCACCAATTCTACGCTGGTCAAACACGTCCGACGTGGCACTTTCTTTTGCCGTGGACTGTCCCCGGGGAAAAGGGTAAATAAATATTACCTTTGACACCTTCGCCGGGGACTTGTCCCCGGGGAAAATAACAAACTAATATTATTTATATCTCTAAGCACATGCTGGATTTGTAAAGCTGATCATGTTCTTAGTTAACCAGATTATGGTGTCCAAACACCCCTTTTCCAATACTAAATTACATATGCTCAAAGAATGAAACTGAAGAAACAATATCACATTTAACAAACACGAATTAAGAACCATATTAGTTCATCATAAAATACTTTAGGGTTTTTACGTAATGAAAAGACTATCCAAGCATCGGGGTTTTAGTTATGTATTAATAGTTGCAATAAAGTGCATTTTTATAAATATTAGGTTTCTTGGGGACATGTCTCCGGAAAAGTTTGCGGGAATTTTCCATGAACAATTAACATGCTTTTGACTTTGGTCAAATTTTGGTAAAGTCAAATGTATTTCGGTAGGGACATGTCCCGGAGAAAGTTTACGTTAATTTTGACTATCCGGTCAAAGTTTGATAAAATCAAACTTACTTTCATGGGGACATGTCACCGAAAGTCTCCGTTAATTTTCCATAACAAGTCGGTATTTATGTGCCACGTCGATTTTATTTTGTCGTTTAGTGACTTTCGCCGGGGACATCGTGTCCCCGGCGAAAGTCTCCTCGCCCGTCCATCCGATTGTTGTAGTGAATAGGGTTTTACCCTGATGACATCAGGCCCCACCTTTACGCTTTTAGAAGATCTAAGATTCATTGTTTCCTCCATTTTTTAAACTTAGAACATGGATTCACGTTAAACTTCAAATATAATACTGGACCAACAAAAATTGGCTAGTCTTGTGGAGAATAGAATTATTGCATAAATATGTTTGGGCCTTAAACTGTAATTAATAACACGAGGACTTTAAAACCAATCATGAGGACTCACCAAATTGAGGAGAAGCAAAACTGTTATCAGATAGAAGCTGATGAAGTACATGTAAGTCCAAGAAGTTCCTGTCAATGTCACATAACCCTGAAATAGTAGACAAAAAAATTGAGTGACGATTTAACCATGGCCATTAAAGAAATTCGTCTAACGTAACATATCACATGCAGCATGATATTTATGATCTGGAACAATTAAAGTGGACTACTAACTTCATGTCACTAACTCGTGATGTAGAGACATGAAATCAAAGCATTCATAGAAGCTGGGGGTGGAAATACTTGAGCATATTATGTCCATTTTGAAATGTTTGGCATAACTGGAAGAAAAATTTTCCTGATTTTCCTCAACGTTAGTAGAATATTTAGACACCCAAACTTTTTCAAGCCTTTCCCCATACCCCGCTCTGGGGGGATTGGGTATTAATCATAACAACTTTGTCTTTTGGATTCTTGTCAAATATGGAAGGTATCAAAATACAAATTTTATAAGTCCATAATTTGTATATGTGTCTAACATGCAGAGAATTAGCTTTAAATAGGGGTACTTGAAATGATTATATTATTAACTAGCAGATGCATATAGCTTGCAAATAAAAGGAAGAATATGAAAACAAATTAAACAGTACCATGAATAATCGATCATACCTTTATCCAGACTTGCCAACTTCCCAACACAATCAAATTGAAGAGCGTTACCATACCATTAGGGTAGTCATTAAAATTAAACGACAAGTAACTGCTTATGTTAAGGAAATTTTACTAAGAAGCTGATGTATATGTGAGAAAAGGCCACATGAGCAACTTAGAATACATAATTGTTTGGTAGGGGCTCTAGAGTCTAGTAAAATGCTAGCTTACAATCTGTCTTAGTCTTCTAATATTTCTTATTTGTTTTATAGCATAAGAAGCTCGTAGATGAAAGTGCATGCTTACTAATGACAGAGAATTCGTAAAAGATTGTAGCAAAAAATGTAGGATACTTGCTATCAGCAAGATCTGTACTTGGTAAATCAGAATTCCCAGCATTGACTAACCCACCAAAGATCTGTCATCATAATGCAAACAAGAAAGTTACACACTTTAACAAAAGATTCTGTAGACACACGCCCTAAGAAAATAAGTGTTATATGCGACAAATATCTTTAAGTAGAGAAAAAGTATATTTATCCAAGTAAATTTTATAGTACATTGCAGTATATAAATAAACAAAACGCACACACATTAATGGAATATGTTATTTAAGACAAAATTATTTGAATCAATACATGAAAAACATATGAAAAGACGTACCTGTATACCCAACGTACAGTAAATGCACATGACACAAAAGATGGTACCCAGGTATGGCATCAAACTTGGTATTAGGTGTAAAAATGTATCAACAAAGGCGTGGTACCTTTGAACATGCATCACCAGCCTAAGAAATCTTAAAATTCTCGCAATGAGAAGATAACGAATCCTGCAAAAATTAATTGTGGAAAGCTATAACGTTCAAGAAATATGTTTGTGAGTAAAAAATAGATAGAGTACCTGATCACTCAGAATAACGAGACTCGTCGAACTATCTTATTAGGTAACAGAAATCAATAAAAAAATCAAGTAAGATTACAGTCTTACCACTCCTCGTTTGAGAAAAACTTTAGCTCCTTTGGAGATACAATTGTTAATGTTTCTCCAATAACTGCAAACATCCATGGAAAGAAGAATATAAAATGTCATCTCCAAAGCACACAGAATATCCAAATAACATAAATTTACTAGATTAGGATAGATTAGATTTAATAAAATATTGCCAAAAGATTTTGATTTTTTTCTTTACGATTTGAATATCCTAAAATCTGTTGGTATTTGGGTCTTGATAATCAAAGATTGTTTGAATAATTCTTGAATCGTGTATAATCCTATTTCCGAATACAATATTTCGACCCTATTTGATGCCTTGGGTTACACGAAATTCGTATATGGGATAAAGACAAGAATACTCTTTAATTCTAGGCGCAAGAATGAGAGCAAAAACCATAGAAAATATTGTATGTGTTGTTATGATTGTTTATTTTTAAAATTAAATACCAAAATGGTGTCTATATATAATAGACAATGTGACTTGATAGTCACAACATTTCATGAATGGTTACACCTTTTGGTGAAAAGTAACCACTTTACATATAGAATATAGTGACACTTCATTAGCGACAATTTTTATGTCACAAACTTTACCATTCAATGTATCCGAAATCAAGTTAATTACTTTATGCAAGCGTGCACACCACACTTCCTAACTTATATTAGAACTTAACTTGAAATAACTTTGGTCTCGGGTAATCTTAATTACATAAAATGCTTGATGACACTAAAATCACCGGCAAAATCGTCTGTAAACATTATAATTTAATTGATCTTTTTTATGTCTAACCACTGAAAGAGGTACTTGGAACTGTAAAATTTACCTATGACCCATGTGAGAATAAAATTAAACCGGTTATTGCTTTTGTTCCAGTAGTTTTCAAATCCATGTGTATAAACTCTCAAGGCCACTTCAAATAAGTAGATCCAAGCTGCATGCAAAAGAAGTCCTCAGTTAGCAACTAGCATGTAGTACTTCAAGGCAAAGGAATGATGCGTTTTGCAGTTAAAACATCTGAACTCATTAACAAGCACACATAGAAAAACACCCATATTATATCGGAAAAAAAAGGAGTAAACCAAGTCGTATTTGCTTAAGATGAAATTAAAGAAAGCCTGCTATTTGATATTACTCTTAAATCCAAAATAACAATTTATTTACGTACGTGGATAAATTTTTTCTATCATGGTAAAGTCAAGCAGCTATAAAATAAAATTTCTATTTATGTTATACTGAGGAAAATATTAGAGCTCCAAGTGAGCCATGCAAAGTCACTCTGGCTGGAATGATAGTAACTTTTTGTTAAATAGGTATGTGCCAAATACGACAACTATAAAACAGTAGTTGACGGAATGGTGTGTTGAAAGATCGAATAGTCATAAAGAGTTCTTTACCAAAGACAAACTCCACTTTCTGCCAGGACTTGTGACCAGACTTGTTTTGTATATCAACCTGTCAAAGAAGGGAGTCAAATTTATGAGATATGTTATGTAACTGATTCAGCAACTGCAAGCTGATATATTTTCATGTTGGCAAGTACTAGGGCCATACCCTTGTTTCAGCGATAAGAGCAGCCAGATTCAGGAGGAGAACAAATACAATAAGATATTTAAACTTTGGGCTTTTTACAAAGCCTTTCAGCATTTCAGAATAGACAGAATTGTAGAAAGGGTATCTACTTAGCCAAGGTTCCTACAAAATGGAGGCACAACGTGAAAGTAAGCATTGAGTTAGATACGTCTTTATATTGTCATTCCATGTGAAACTGAAAAGATGCTTTTCATGAATACCAACGTACTGATTCCTCCATTTGAAATTTTATGGCAATAATATTGAGAAGTTGATTGAATTCTGCTGCATCAATCTGTCATTTAAGAATAAAAACAAATTGAGCTAGACAACTAACCATTAAGAATTGTTGTTCCTTTTAGTTGATTACCAACAATTAAACTAAGTTTAACTAATCAACTCATGTCTTAACAATCTTAGTTTAAATAATAACAAGATAAATAAACGTATAAGTAAAACACAAAGATATTTTCAACGTTTAAATTCTTATTAGAAGTATATCAAAGAATTTACTTAAGATTATTTGTGGAATAACAATCTAAGCTGAATGATAGTGTATGGTGACCTCCTCACTAAACTTACACAAAAACCTAATTAATTGTTTAAGTAAAAACTATGACTAACCAACTGATATTTATCAGGGACCTAATTCTATTTAAAGGAGTAAATGTGCTCTTGAAAGTATATTACTTTTAATGTAAGAGACAACACTTCCTCCTTTATAACATTCCTATTTATAGGAATATCAATGTGGATACCAGTTGTTGGAAATTTAGTTCAATTGAGGGATATGATCATACATGGAAATGGGTTTGGAGGTACGGAGTGTACACCCACTAAGTCCCTGATTACCCTGACTCTAATAGTGGTTTGGAGTTACTACTGCTAGTACTAATGTTAAGACTGCCAGTGCAGAGTTACTACTGCTAGTGCTAATGTTACTACTGTTGGCAGAGTTACTACTCCTAGTACTAATATTACTACTGTTGGCATAGTTACTACTGCTAGTACTAATGTTACTATTGTTGGCATAGTTACTACTACTGTTGGCAAAGTTACTACTGCTAGTACTGTTGGTATTAGTTTGTAACTACTTTGACCAATTAATAGGTAGTTTCAAACTCGTAATTAAGACCATAATAACTTTGTCTAGTAACCACTATGAATATAATGGAGGAACATTATGAGGAGATTAATTGGCCTATTAATTCTCATAATTCCATTGACTATGAGTAATCGATCCTATAAAGAGGATACACATCTGCATGTAAAAACACACAAAACATAAACACTTGAAAGTGAATTGGTTCTTGATTTGTTCCAAATGGAACTAATTACATTGGTGTTTCAGATGCCTCTGATGAGGTTTCTGATGAGGTTGTAGTTTTGCAACCTGAACATGAGCTCAGAAGGAGCAATAGGGACAGGAATCCAAAGTCATTTGGACCTGAGTTTCAATTATATTTAATTGAAGGAACAAGGGATGAGGTCTCTGACCAATACTCCTATTGCTTCATTGTTGAGGATGATCCCAAAACATTTGAAGAAGCAATGAAGTCCCAGGATGTTTCTTTTTGGAAAGAAGCAATAAATGATGAGATAGATTCTATCATGGGCAACAACACTTGGGTGTTGGCTGATCTACCACCTGCTTGCAAACCTCTAGGTTGCAAATGGATTTTCAAAGAGAAAATAAAGGTAGATGGAACTATTGAAAAGTTCAAAGCTAGACTAGTCATTCAGGGCTTTTAAAAAAAGTCAGGGATATACTACTTTGATACTTATGCCCCTGTGGCACGTATCAGTACCATAAGATTGCTGATTGCTTTGGCATCAATTCACAATATGATTTTTCATCAGATGGATGTGAAGATAACTTTCTGAAGTGGTTTTGTCTAGTGGTTATTTACTTAGTCAAGATGACAAATGTATGTATAGCAAATTTGATGAATTTGGTAAAGGAGTCATCATTTGTCTATATGTTGATGATATGCTAATCTCTGGCACTGACCAAAATTAAGTTAACCTGACAAAGGAATTTTTGTCATCAAGGTTCTCCATGAAGGACATGAGAGTGGCTGATGTTATCCTTGGTATAAGGATTAAACATGAAAGTAAAAGAATTTCTATTTCTCAGTCTCATTATATTGAGAATGTGTTGAAGAAATTTAATTACTTTGATTGTACTCTAGTGAGTACTCCTATGGATACAAGTAAGAAGCGAAGGTGTTGAAGAAATTTAATTACTTTGATTGTACTCGAGTGAGTACTCCCATGGATACAAGTGAGAAGCTGATGCCTAATGCTAGTAAGGTTGTATCTCAACTTGAGTATTCTAGGATGATTGGTTGTCTGATGTATACCATGACCTGTACAAGACCTGATATTGCTTTTGCAGTGGGTAAACTGAGCAGGTATACTAGTAATCCTAGTGTTCATCACTGGCAAGCCGTTCAGGGAGTACTAAAGTATCTAAAGAAGACCATGGATTATAGTCTCTCATATACTTGTTATTCTTCAGTATTAGAAGGATACATTGATGCAAGTTGGATCAGTAACACTGAAGACAATTCGTCTACCAGTGGATGGGTATTCCTACTTGGTGGAGGTGCAATTTCTTGGGCATTCAAGAAGCAAACTTGCATCACCAATTCAATAATAGAATCTGAATTTGTGGCTTTAGTAGCTGCTGGTAAAGAAGATGAATGGTTGAAAAACTTGCTTCTTGAGATTCCATTATGGCCTAAACCTATAGCACCTATTTTTATCCGTTGTGATAGTGCTGCTACATTGGCTAAGGCTTATAGCCAAATGTAAAATGGGAAGTCTAGACACTTAGGTGTCAGGCATAGAATGATTCGTGAGCTTATCATAAATGGGGCGGTATCTGTAGAGTTTGTTAGATATAAAAAAAAATTAGCTGATCACTTGACGAAGGGTTTGGCTAGAGACTTAGTTTTAAAGTCTGCTAAATGGATGAGTTTAAAGTCCAACTTAGTCACTGAATGCTAAGAAACCCAACTCATTCCTGACCCTTGGTAGCTTAGTTCAATGTAGAAACCTGAACATTTAGTGAACTGGAGCACATGTTTTACAATCATCCCAAGGTTGTGCTCGGAACCTGCTAAAAAGGAGGTTAAAGTCTTTATTTTTTAATGGTTAATTTCTTTGAAAAAGTGCTAAGCAAGAGCATGAATAAAGAGGAACCACCTATGTGAGTGTTGAAGTGTTGCCGCTTCAGGGAGCTTTGGATTTTTGGCGCTTACAACATTTATGAATTGGAAATGGACATATGGCTTATTTAGTATGAGCGTTTAAGTGGTTGAAAGCTTGTGTGTATTTTATCTTCAGGTATTCAAATGGGTTGATGAGTTCAATTCTTAGAACACCCTGATTCTCGAGTATTTGAACGTGTAATGTACTAATATGTGAATTCAATCTTCAAGATATTTTCATTTATGCACATGTTTTGTTTTATGTTTACTTTCATGCAAAAGGAATTGTACTAAATTGGGGAGAATTGTTAGAAATTTAGTTCAATTGAGGGATATGATCATACTTGGAAATGGGTTTGGAGGTACGGAGTGTACACACATTAAGTCCCGATTACCCTGACTCTAATAGTGGTTTGGAGTTACTACTGCTAGTACTAATGTTAAGACTGCCAGTGTAGAGTTACTACTGCTAGTGCTAATGTTACTACTGTTGTTAGAGTTACTAATCCTAGTACTAATGTTACTACTATTGGCATAGTTACTACTGCTAGTACTAATGTTACTACTGTTGGCAGAGTTATTACTGCTAGTACTGTTGGTATTAGTTTGTAACTACTTTGACCTATTAATATGTAGTTTCAAACTCGTAATTAAGACCATAATAACTTGGCTTGTAACCACTATGAATATAATGGAGGAACATTATGAGGAGATTAATTGGCATATTAATTCTCATAATTCCATTGACAAAGAGCAATCGATTCTATAAAGAGGATACACATCTGCATGGAAAAACACACAAAACGTAAACACTTGAAAGTGAATTGGTTCTTGATTTGTTCCTGAACACCACTCGGTCTTATCCCATAGAGATATTCGTGTAACCCATTCATAGGGTCGAATAGTTTCTATTGGAAAGTGATAACACGATTTTAAGTGATTTCCAGTACTCATTAATTATCTATACCTAATTGGGAACACATCAAAAAGAAACCACAACCGTGAGGTAAAAGGCATGTGTCAAGGAAATTACCTGTGTAGTACAATGTTTCTATAACTATGACTTGTACAACTTTGCTTTTATGAACAGTGTATTGACAGCTGGTTGTACCTTATCACCAACTATAGTACTTCCTTGACTTTTTGATAAGAACTTTATACTTATCTTCCCAAGAAAATTTCTACCTATATTTCAGTGACTTAGATACTTTTCATAAGTATCTAAATCTGAGTTATTTTTATCACTCACTCACTCACTCCATCATCTTCTTCTTGGTTATGAACTTCACTCACTGAGTTTCACCTTAGGTTGTGTCGAGTATTTTCTTAGACTCTGAAGAACTCTAAGGATGACTCCCTG
The DNA here is from genome assembly GCA_022545495.1 of Chrysanthemum lavandulifolium. NCBI lineage: Eukaryota > Viridiplantae > Streptophyta > Magnoliopsida > Asterales > Asteraceae > Chrysanthemum > Chrysanthemum lavandulifolium. The sequence goes on from CM040241.1 coordinate 67,750,178, forward strand.
AATGCTTCTTTCCATTTAGGGACTCAATTTACATTTAGGGTGTATTCAATTCAAATCCTAGTCGAAGATCGTTGGGCACTGAACTGCCTTACCCTCTATTTGGATATAAAAATAGCCTAAGTGTTTTTCAGTGTAAGTGAGCAAAACAAATTCTTCTTACGACTGAGCATAAAGTAAAGACTAACAATGAAAGAAAAAGATCATTGTCATTTTTAGACTCTATCATTTAAATCTTTATCTTTTTGGTTACGTGGATGTGCCTGTCATCCCTAGTTTTGATGATATTGTCTAAGATCTTGACCATCTTCGGACATTAAGAGTCATTTCTTACATGGCTGCAATCTTGTAGCAGAAAAGAGTTGGGCTGTTAACAACGTGAAGGTCTGAGACTCTCTGAAAGATTGGCTTCCCAAACACATCAGTGAAGAAGATCCCATGCTCAGGTTTTTCAATGATCATTCCCTCTCTAAATTTAACTCCCTTCGGAGGTGCTTTATTACAATGGATACCAGGGACGTAGACTTCAGGCTTAGACTCCCTCAATTCTCTCTTTTTTTCTTTTTTTTCTAAAGAGGAGAGGTCTTGGTTGAATCCTGGAGACTCAGAGCCTTTATTGGATCAACACCCGGTGTATGTTCTTGTTGTTTGAGTTCCTCAAACCTTTTACCAAGAGACTTGAGTAGTTTAGCATCATTTATCCCCTTTTTGTGTTTCAGTATGCCCAACATTATTTCCCACTCCCTGAGACCAAACATCCTCCATTTAAACTCAGTGATGATTTCATAGTTGGTCTCATCATTGTTTCTTATGATGCGTACACTTAATGGTTTTTTGTTGGCAATGATCTTGATATCAGTGATTGGCTCAAGACTTCTCATGTATTCCATATTAGTCTTGTAATCTTCCTGGAGCTTTGCCTTTTTTCTCAGCCTTGGTCTTTAGTTTCTCTTGGGCAACAACCAATTCCTTATACTGAGCTGCTTTGAATTCCTTGACTAATTTTATGGCCTCAGCTGATGCTTGAGCCTTTTCATTTGCAACTCTGAGGAATTCAACTCTTGAGGCAGCTTCAACTTCCTTTATCTCCTTATCATCTAAGATTTTCTGAATTTGCTCTCAAATGGCATGAATGGTTTTACCATCAGAAAGTTCTAATGGTATGAGGCCACAAGCTGATGAGGATTTACCCTGAGGTATGGGAGTGAGACTGATGGATGAGTTAGCTTGCTTTTAGGGAATCGTTGTTCTTTAGTTTCTACATGAGGTAGTTCATCATTTTCGGTCCCAAATAACAATTTCTTTTTTCCCTTGATGTCTTCAGTAAGTGGTGCATCAGAATAAGAAGTTGTTGGAATTTCTTCAATTGGAGTGATCCTGACTAATGAGATTGGAGTTGGGTTTTCAAACTCCACTATTTTCTCCCCCTTGGTTGTTGATGTGGATTTTTCTCTTTGAAGATAACCATGGCTTTGTTGGTTGGTTCAGGTTAAGATGGTTGAGGATTGTCCTCAAATAGAGAAACTAAATCAAAAGTTACTAAGGCTTGAGTGATTTGAGTTGCTGTCTCCTCCTGAGCAGTTGCCAGGGCTGAAGAGCCAAGAGCAGATGAAGTTCCAGCTGAGACACTAGCTTGAATCCATTCAGAGAATGATTTCTTGATCTCTAAGATGTCTGATGCCATCTGAGTCTGAGTAGCTTCATTCCTAGACATTCTTTGCCTAGTTAGCCATGCTAAAGATTTGGCTTAGGAGTTGATGCACTTTCTGATTTCAGAAACCGAGACTCTAAGTTCAGGAACCTTGACGTTTTTCACTTCTTTGTGTAAGTCCTCAGTGACTTTGGTCAGTTGGTTGAGTTGTTTGCCTTGATTTGTGAATCTTTTACAAGTCTTTTTGAAACCAACTTTGACATTATGCTTCAGTTCCACATAGCTTGCCTCTAACTCACAATGCATATCCAGGCTTCATCCACGGTTCACTAGTAACCAATCTCCCAAGGTCTGTAGATGGTCTTCATAGGTTTCTTCATAAGGTGGTGAGCAAGGTACTTGCAGCTTAGGAGTTGGTGTAAATGAAGAAGTGATGTCAGGTTGCTCAGTGGTAAGATTCTAAGATGGTTGGATGAATACAACTACATCATCGAGGATTAGAGGTTTACGTACAAAAACTTTAGTATCCTCCATATCTTTAGTGATCACAACTGTTTTTAGTTTAGAATATGAAGATTCAATGTGTTCTTATTCAGGTTCATGAGGAGGAGACTTAGCTTTAGGGCTCTCAGGAGAACTTTGAACTTTTGCAGTTTCTTGTTCACAAATTTGAGGACTTGGCACATTCTCCTCAGCATCCAACATTTCCTCCCCAATTAATGAGAGGACATCCTCCTCTTCAAGTATATTATACAGGGTCTCTTCATCATCTTAGTCCATCATGCCTGCATCTTAGATATTGTTAGTGAAAGTTTTGTCAGCTCCTCTCCGTGGTTTGATCTGATAGGTCATTGGAGCTGAGATGAATTAGTATTTATCCCTCAGACCCTGAGTGTAGTATATTAGAGTCCTCGTGGAGATCTTGATTTTGCCCTTCAAGCAAAGACTTTGATTTGTGAATGCCATCACTGCGTCTTTTAGTTTTGGTGATAGGTTTTTTGCCCTTCTCAGTGGATTAAGAATTATGCAGTGAATGGTCAGGATCTTCTCGTTATTCCAAGGGCGCATGAGTACCATTTTTTGGGGTTACCTGGGTTTCGACTCGACAATGCGATCTGACTAATCTCAGGGCGACTACCTTTGTGGATAGCCCAAGTCAGTGCATGTGAACCTCCGTGGCCACAAGGGGATTAATTTTCTGCCCCTTGGATTCAAACATTTGACCTCCTCTTTGAATGGATGGTATTCTTACCGTTGGTTCACCGTCCTTGATGGATTTTTTTTTGTGAGATATAGTGTTGTCCCTCCTTAGCAAGTTGAGAATTGCTTGCTGGAATGGCATGATATTCTCATCGTCCTGAGGACCCTGATTAGGATGTATTGGTATCCTCCAAGGGATCTTTTGTTTAGGTAAATGGGATGGCCATTTATTTCTTGGTTTTTTTACCCTTGACCTTTTCAGGGTCAGATTGTGCTCCAGAAATATCAGAAGACTGTGTCTTGGATTTAAACACTTTCTTTAATTTCTTAGTTGTTACTTTCGGAGAGGTAGTTGGAGACTGTTTGCCTTATTCAACCATACTGAGCATGTAAGCTGTTAATTCAACCTCAATGTCACGGATGGTTGATGAGTAGTTTGATCACTCAGGATGAAGGAAGTAATGCCAATTTTTGAATCCTTTGTATACTCATCACCAAGTAAATGCTGAAGAACTAGAAATACAAATCTAGGATAGCCATAGTCTTCGTTCGATCATCCTCTGAGAGCTTACTTACTGGATCATCATAGATGATCTTGCCTATGTTGACTTTATTCCCTATGAGATGATTGAAAGTGATCATCTGTTGACTTGAATTCAAATCATCAGTAGAGGATTTGTTCCCACCAAGAACTTGAATGACAATGGTCATTAGGATTCTCCAAGTAGGTCACAACCAGTTTTTGTAAAGTGTGGTTTTGCACACAAGTTGATATGAATTCAGGTTCGGAAATTTTGAATTATGAATACCTAACCTTGCAAGCTCAGTCTTCACAGTAAGAGTATTAGGATTTTGAACATTATTTTTAGAATAATTACGTCTAGTGACTTTGAAAAAAAAATCATCATAGCCAAAGGAAATGGGTTTAGACCCATCTTTGACTGTGAAGTGTATGGTAGACTTGTCATCATTATCATCTTTTATAGTGGCAGTGTACCAAAATTCTCTAGGATAATTTGGGTACAACACTTCTGTGGTTTTTATAAAAGTTTGTGCCAAGAAATAGTTTCTCAAATACTTGACAATGTTTTTGAAACGCGGCAACTTTTCTGGAAAATCATAGCAAGCAATGACATTGTTTCCCATGATTTCCACAGATTTAAGATCAAACTTTATAACACTTGGTGATATAAAAATGGTAGAAACGGGTTTTGAACATGCCATTTGAATAAGTAGAAGGTTTTAGGGTTTTGGAAAAGAAACACCCAGCCTTTTAAAGTAGTTTGATTTATTTATTTATTAATATTTTTTTTGCAAGAGTTTCTTTAAGATTTTGAAAGCATGTATGTTTTTTAGGTTTTGGTGGGGGAATTTATAGAGTTGAGAAGATAATGCAATTAACCGGATCTCAAATGTAAAGAAATAATTTTTTAGTATTTTCACATCCGCATTAAATGCACTCTTTCTGTAAAACCGAAGACATCCCTGTTGCATCTAACACATCAACTGCTTAGGGGGGAGGGAGTGGAATCCAAATACCCAACACTACCCAAATTGTCACATCACCTCTATCCAATAAAAACCCTCCAACTCAAAACTACCCAATTCTACCCAAACACTACCCAAATTGGAGGGATTGGTACCCAAACTACCCAATTTTTTTTTTACCATATCCTTGCTCCCTCCTCACTTCAACGGTCACAAGCCAATCGGTTTCACAAGCCAAACACCAACCCGATTTCCTCTACCCGATTCAGACAGGCGGTGTTGCCGACATACCCGAACGACACCGACCCCAATACCGAACCCACTCCCTCCTCTCTTACAATCATCACTTTTGCAGTGATGATAATAATTTTACAAGGATTACGTGTATCAGGGGGTAAAATAATGCTTTTGTGGCATTGGTTTGGTGAATGCATTAATGCGTAGTGGCCAGTGGGATAGTGGGAGGTTTTTGTGGCACCCCTATCTTTTCGGATGACATTTGTAATCAAATCTTGATATAGTAGCCGCCCTTTTTCAGAAAATATTTTGTATTTAATGAAAAGTTTGGTTGACAACGTTGGACATTTACTAACTAAATACTTAGAACATTTAGTTTCGCATTCAGTGACCACTTTATCATGGAGTGAATTAGGTCATGAGGTTTGTGTTATCAGGGACTTTGTGATGTTGATTACGCCCTAAACACTGAATGATCAGGGACTAATCAATCAATGTTCTACATTCCCAATTCAGCTTTTAACCTTGTGAATGTTGGTTCATCCAAAGGTTTTGTGAATATATCAGCCAGGTGATATTTATAGGGAATAAAGTGTAATTCAATATACCTTTTATGATGTGATATATAATGAAATGGTGTTTGATGTCAATGTGCTTGGTTCTAGAATGAAGTACAAGGTTGTTGGAAATGGTAATTTCATTGGTGTTGTCAGAAAAGAGGGAAACATCTTATATTTTATTTCATCGTCAGAGAGCTAACTTTTCATCCATAGAATATTTGCACAACAACCAACAACATCTACATATTCAGCCTCAGCTAATGACAAAGCCACTGACTGCTGCTTCTTTTCACTTCCAGTTTTCCACCAAGTAATTGACAAGCACCTGATGTGCTTTTCCTATCCATGTTGCATTCAGAGACCAGAGACCAAGGCATGGAGTACCTTTGGGATTCTTTTGCATTGGCCTGATATCTTGCACATAAACATGTTGAAAATTGAATTTCTCTTGAAAAATTAAAATTCCTTTTTCATTTTATTCATTTCATATTTCTTTGTCATCAGTTTTTCAAACTATTTTCAAATTTTATGATTTGTAGAACCAAAGATGATGTTATCAACACATACATGAACAAGTATCATCGTATCTTTGGTTTTGTAGATGAACAATGTCTTATCAATCTTTCCTCTGACAAACTTGTTTTTTAGAAATTGTGTAAGCGTAGTGATGATAATCTTGGATATCTTCTCGAATCATGTACGGTCACTTTTCGTATAAAGTATTTCGACCCTATTAATACATGAGTATCACGAAATCCTTATCGGGATAATTCAAGAAGAACACTTTGTTTCTAGGCACAATAGAACAAAGCAAAACTGTGTGTTTTCATATGTATGGAAGATACTAGATATATCTTCTATAAACTAGACATCTTGACAGTTAAAATGGCAGTTAAAGTTAATTAAAAACCAACAATCACAACTGTTATCCAACAGTCTACTCTGATACCACTTGTTCCCTTTTAGTTGATTACCAACGATCAAACTAAGTTTAACTAATCAACTCATGTCTTAATAATATTAGTTTAAATAATAACAAGATAAATAAAAGTAGAAGTAAAACACAAAGATATTTTCAACGACGTTTGTTATTAGAAGTATATCAAAGAATTTACTTAAGATTGTTTACAGAATAACAATTTAAGTTGAATGACAATGTATAGTGATCTCCTCACTAAACTTAAACAAAAACCTATGTAATTGTTTAAGTAAGAACTATGACTAACCAAGTGATATTTATCAGGAACTTAGTTTTATTTGGAAGAGTAAATGTGCTCTTGAAAGTATATTACTTTCAATCCAAAAGATAGCATTCCTGTTTATAGGCGAATATCAATGTGGATACCTGTGGGGTAAAAGGTACGTGTCAAACATTTCCTAGGACTTGTACAACTTTGCTTTTATGAACAGCGTTGACAACTGTTTGTACCTTATTACCAACTATAGTACTTTCTTTACTTTCTGATAAGTACTTTATACTTATCTTCCCAAGAAAGTTTTCGCTTATATTTGAGTGACTTGGATACTTTTCATACGTATCTAAGTCTGAAAATATCTTCTTTTGTATATGTATCTAAGTCTGAGAATGTCTTCTTTTGTTGAGGAGATCTTGAGGGAGTCAATGAGTTATTGTCATTACTCACTCACTCAATCACTTTCTTCTTGGTTCTTAACTCCACTCTCGAGTTCCGCCTAAGGTACGTGGTAAGCATTTACTTGTGTAGTACAATGCTTTTATTCCTAGGACTTGTACAACTATGCTTTTATGAACAATGTGTGTTTGTACCTTGTTACCAACTATAGTACTTTCTTAACTTTTTGATAAGTACCTTATACTTATCTTCTCAAGAAAGTTCTCACCTATATTTTAGTGACTTAGATACTTCTCATTAGTATTCTTTTGTTGAGGAAATATTTATGAACTTCACTCTTTGAGTTTCATCTTGGTTTGTGATTCTTTTCTTAGACTCTGACTCTGAAGATGACTCCTTGAATGCTTCTATCCATCCACGGACTTAGTTCACACTCGGGTGTTTTCTATTCAAATCCTAGTCAATGATCATTGGAATTGAATTGGCCCAACATAAATTAAAAAGATAAAATAATATAGATGTTTTGCCAGCCCTAAGATTCGATCTACTACATTTACCATTTGAGCAAAACTACAAGTATTTATTATGCATAACAAAACCAAAATATGAAGGTGCAGTTCAATTTTTCAGTTGTAGAGAGTAACTTAATAAAAGAAAAGAGACAACATAAACGTCATTAAAGAATAAGGTTGTATAAATTTTTTATGTACTTACTATTCAAAAAGTCACAATAACCAATCTCCGTGGTGGTATTAATTAAAGCTAGATTAACATACTGATTAGAGCTTGCTTGTAACAATACATTGTAAAATAGAAAATTCTAGCAACTTGCTAGTTTTTGTTATAAAACTCCATGCGTTAAAAATAAATAAATAAATAAATAAAATAAACTATCAGTCAATGAAAACAAAAGATAGAAGGAAATTAGCATGATTTTGGATGCATCTAACAGCTAGGAAGAATTAGTAATAACTTCCTATATGCAATAGTAACTCCTTCGAAAAGAGGCTATAGACCGAACATTACCTTAAAGTCGCGACTGCCATCCAATGTGTCAAATATCAACTCAAACTCTTCGTCCGATATATTTGGCAGCGTCCTGAATAATATATACGCTTTTAGTGCCCAGGATATGAATGCTACAAGATTGGAGGCAATAGCGGAGCTAGAAAAAATTTCGTGGGAGGGCCGAAACAAATTTTTTCGAGAAATACATTAAATGGGAGGGCCGAAATAAATTTTTTTCGGGAAATACACATGAAATCGCGAAAAAGTACACTAACGGGCTTAGGCCTAGGGGCCGGGACCCTTCCCGGTCCCTTAATAGCTCCGCCCATGATTGGAGGTACATCTCCGACATATTTATTTATTTGAAAGAAATATAATTACAAGCCAAAGAACATTGAAAAATGAATATGTATGCATATATAAACCTGTTGACTAATCAGCATATTTAGAAATGACACAAGTTTAAACAATGTAAGCTAATCTACATGTAAAACCATTCGGTTAATATACAAATAACTGATAACCATTGGGGAAAAAGAAGAAGATAGAAATATAAGGACCATATAGAGAACTTGTGTTATTACATTACAGATGAAAAATATGAAAATATGATTTCTAAGTTAGATACCATTTAACTTATTAAAAGGGTACTTAGTTTGTCTCTCTCGATATTTAGCCGAATTTCATTCTGAAAAAGTAAATGTCTTCATGTCAATAAGATGATGTCACACCATCTAGGTTATACATTTGCTGATCACTAGCATATGTCATGTGAATCATTTTAACAGTTAAGATACAAATGCTATTACCTGTAAATATTAAGTTGGTCGAACAAACAGATACATTGTTCCCTGTTAAGATAGCGAACATGCTGTTGATTTTGAGCAAAAATTCCATAAGTAACGGTGACATTAAGGTGGAGGAAATTTCGCAACATTAAGGCTCATACTCACATAGCCATCAATGACATCAAAAGCTCTCTGCAATATTTTCTCCTTCTTTTGATCCTTTTCGCTAACTTGTTTGGCTAGCTGCAGTTAAAAGGTCATGCAACATACAAGTCATATACATAACAGAATATACAATTTAGAGGAAAGTGGAATCACTTAAGAAAAATGTACCCCGCATTCGAAACTCTCGTATACAACAGCAAGAACCAGGTTTGTGAGAAAGTAAACACCCAGAAGCACAAAAAGAACAAAAAAAAGAGAAGACCATCTTGATGAACTGGAAAGAAGGAAACACGTAAACAAAATTACTAGTAGATGATAATTACAGCTATACTCTACATACTTTATGGATTTTCACATGTATTAATGCTGCATAATTAGCAAGTGCAGTGTGAAAGGTTGATTATGAATGCAACTGTCAAATGAAGGCCATAGTGTCATGATGTCGGTATAAGTACTACTCCGATCAATAGAAGCTTCCAGTTCGTGACAAATATGTAGTTTCCTCCTTGCGTGCTAATAATGAGGTTCCTACATTGTTTCCTATGAGATTCGGCCTGACCTAGGGATGACATTACTCTATCTTATGTCCCTTTATTCTACCATGGTGTATTTTATATAAATAAATTAGAGTAAAATACACCGTTCGTCCCTAAACTTGTAAAAAAAATCACCATGGGACATATTTTGGCATTTTCATCATCGTGAGTCCCCTTTTCAAGTTTTTTATATCAACTGAGTCCCTTGACCTATTATTTTTTGGTCAACTCACGTTATATGTTGTCAACTCCCGTTATTCTTGCGAAATGACTATTTTACCCTCGTCTTCTTTCCACTCTCATTCTTTGCATAAACATAAACCTAGATTCTTTAACACACAACACAAAACACTCCACCCATCCTCTCTTTCTCTCATAAGCTTGTTGGTTTATAATACCTCGTTTAATAAAGTCAACATACTATGATCGCTACATCAGATCTTTGAAAAATAACAAATCTAAAATATGTCGATTAGCGTATCTAGGTGGTTGCCACATAAGGATATACTGTAAACAATAACATAAGAAACTGTATAATTCACTATCTTTTATAATTTTATATCAACAAAAACCAACTGCTTGTTAGAGACTCGAAGGCCTTTTAGGCTTATATTTGATGAAGAGGTTGTAAGTGAAATTTAGGAAGAGAGGAATATTATTGATTGCTTAAGCTTTGCTTGATTTGCTTCATTACAAATGCATCACCACAACACCTATTTATACTACTCCATGGAATGTTCTAGAGATGAGATATTTCCATGGATATTCTACTACGATCTAGATACTTCCTACATCATCTTGATCTTTCCTAATACATCATCATCCTTATCCTAATTCTAGATATTTCTATAACATTTAGCAACAATATTCTAGACATATCTATGGATATTTTCTAGGATTATTCTTTGTCGTTCTAGAAGCTTCCATACCATTCTACGACTTTCTAGAAGCTTCCACTATATGGGCTCGGACTAAATCAAGTTTACGATCCAACACCCCTTTAAACTTGATTTTCCGACTCAAGCATCATTCGTTGTCTTGAAAAATCTTTCGTTGATCGGCTTGGTGAGGATATCTGCAACTTGGTTTCGGACCTCGTATGTATCACTTGGACATCTTTCCTTGCAATGCACTCTCGAATAAAGTGATAACGAGTGTTGATATGCTTACTTCAATCATGGTATCTTGGATTTTTAGCTAAGTCAATGGCGGACTTGTTATCCACATAGATCTCGATCGCATCTTCTTGTTCCATGTGTAGCTCCTTTAGCATACTTCTAAGCCAAATTGCGTGACATACACATGATGTTGCGACTACGTACTCCGCTTCACAACTAGACAAAGTAACAATAGGTTGCTTCTTTGAAGACCATGTAAAGCATTGTTACCTAGGAAGAATATGAATCTGTTGTACTTCTTCCATCGTCTTTGTCTCCGGCCCGAACATCGTCGCTATATCCAACCAACTTGAAGTCTTCACTTGTTGAATAAAACATTCCGTAGTCTACGGTACCTTTGATATAACGGAGGATCCTCTTTGCAATCTCCAAATGCTTTGTCGTAGGCTCTTCCATGAAACGACTAATTAAACCAACCGCAAAGAGTATGTCGGTCTTGTACATGTCAAATAGCGCAGACTTCCAACGAGACTCTTGAATTAAGTTGAGTCTCACCGCTTCTCCTCCATCATGCTTAGAAGGCTTTGCCTTATGTTCTATGGGGTGCCAATGGATTGCACTTATCCATGCCAAACTTCTTTAATATCTCCTTGGCATATCCTTCTTGACTTATGAAAATTCCATCATCCGTCCGCTTCACCTCAATGCCAAGATAATAAGACATAAGTCCTATGTACATCATCTCGAACTCTTTCGTCATTGACTTCTTGAGCTCATCAATCATACTCGAGAGTTTCTGTAAAGATCAAATCATCCACGTACAAGCGTGCGAGCAAGATACTTGATTTGCAAATTTCACGTAAAGTGCATATTCACTTAGGCATTTAGTAAAACCATGTTCTTGGAAATACTTGTCAATTCTAGTATTCCAAGCACGTGGTGCCCTGCTTGAGACCATATAAGGCCTTCTTCAACCTTAGCACTTTACCTTCTTGCCCTTTGGCAACATATCCTCTGGTTGCTCCACATAAACTTCTTCTTTGAGAAGTCTATTTAGAAATGCGACTTCACATCCATTTGGTGGATTTTCCACCTATATTGAGCGACAATAGCAATAATCATTCTAATAGTTTCTAAGCGAGCAACAGGAGCAAATACCTCTTCATAGTCGATACCATACTTCGCTTGTAACCTTTGCCACAAGTCTTGCCTTGTACTTTTCCACTTCGCCTTTGGCGTTTTCTTGGTCTTGTATACCACTTGACTCAATAGCCTTTTGGCCTTCGGAAGGGTCGTCAACTCCACGTATCATTCTTCACTATGACTTTATCTCCTCGTCCATGGCTTGTCTCCATTTCTTGCTTTTCATTGCCTCCTCAAAACTAAAGGTTCACAATCAACGTATAAACAAGTAAGGGTATCTCGTCGGTTACTCGTGAGAGCTCCCGCAAACTTCTTGTCTTCGGTTCTCCTTCACTTGAACTTGAAGGTGATTCTTGGGTTGGAGTTGGACTTTGAGGTTGTTGGACTTCCTCACTTGATTCACCCGTCTCTTCTTCGTCAGTCATAGGAAGAAAGTCATACCTTTCATTTTCCTTAATGCTCCAATCCCATGTCTCTTCTTCATCGAAATCCACGTCTCTACTCACTACCACCTTCCTTGTGATTGGATTATAGAGCTTATAACCTTCGATTGCTTGTCGTAGCCAACAAACACATGCTTCTCACTTCTATCATCAAGCTTTAATCGCCTTTGGTGGGAGCGTGGACATATGCTATGCTTCGAATACTCTTAGGTGAGAGGCGGTGAGGCTTCATCCCATTCCATGCTTCTTGTGGAGTCTTGTTATCTAAACTCTTTGACGGACACCGGTTCAATAGATATACTGCACAATCAACCGCCTCGGCCCAAAACTCCTTTGGCATCTTCTTACTTTTCAACATGCTTCGGACCATATTGAGAATGGTTCTATTCTTTCTCTCCACCACTCCATTTTGTTGTGGGGAGTAAGGAGTCGTTAGAAATCTCCGGATCCCATTATCCTCACAAAATTTGTTAAATTCTTTTGATAAAAATTCTCCACCTCTATCGGATCTCATTGATTTAATTTTTAAACCTTTCTCTTTTTCAACCATAGTTTTAAATGTTTTAAAAGTTTCAAAAGCTTGGGATTTTTCTTTTAGAAAATATACCCAAGTTTTCTTGAAAATCATCAATAAAGAGCATAAAGTAGAGATTCTTACTATAAGAGGGTGGAGTAATGGGACCACACAAATCCGTGTGAATTAGATGTAAAGGCTCCTTAGCTCTTGATGTCGCTTCTTTCAGGAACGAACTCCTAGCATGCTTCCCAAGAAGGCATCCTTCACACAGTTGATTGGGATGATCAATTTGATCTAACCCTTTCACCATTCCCTTTGAGGATAATAACTTTAAGTCACCAAAGTTTAAGTGCCCGTATCTCATGTGCCAAAGCCACGAATGATCCTTCAAACAACTCTTTAAGCACTTAGCTTCATCATGTTGAATGTTTAGAAGGAACATTCGGTTTTTGGTCATAGGCACTTTGCTATGAGCTTTCCTTTGGATTCCTTATTGTAGCACTACGATCCTTGAAATGAATATCGTAATTTTTCTCTAAAAGTTGTCCCAGCTTAAAATATTACTTTTAAGATTGGGCACATTGTATACGTCCGAAATATATTGGTGACTTCCATCTTTAGCTCGGATAAGTATCTTACCTTTTCCTTTCACCGGTGCCTTTGATTCGTCTCCAAAGGTGGCGTTACCTTCTTTCTTCCATCTCCACGAACAAGTCTTCTTCACCCGTCATATGGTTACTTGCAGTGGAATCTATATGCCATGGCTCTATCCTCTCTTCTTGTTCGTCATGTCTTGCCATTAGCAAGGTAAGCTCATCTCCGTCTTCTACCTCCACAAGATTAGCTTTTTCTTCCACTTGTCTTGAGCTAGTACACTCATTGGCATAATGACCATATTCTGACAGATTGTAACATTGTGTTTGGGGCTTACCTCCTCTTTGAGATTGAAAGCTTCTCCACGACCTCTTGATATGAAGACCATTGGTTTCATCTTCTTTGTTGACATCTTCTCTTCCTCTTCCTCGTCCTCGGCCTTGAAACCACCACGACCTCGAAAAGTACCGCGTCCTCGTCCTTGCTCCTTTCCATGTAGAAAGTTCTTTCTCTTTCTTTGAAAGAGACCTTTGAGTATAAAGCTTGCTCCAAGGGTTCTTTCCCTTCTTTTCTTCAACTTCTCTTCATGGGCTTGTAAAGATCCCATGAGTTGATCAATGGTCATTGAGTCTATGTCTTTTGACTCCTCTATGGCCACGACAATGTAATCAAAGCTTGGGGCAAAGAGCGAAGAATCTTTTCTATCACCCTTGTGTCACTCAAGCTTTCACCATTTCTCTTCATTTCATTTGAAATGGTCAAGACACAGTGAAATAGTCCGAAATGGTTTGGATTCCTCCATTTGGAGTTTTTCAAACTCTCTCTAAGAGTTTGAAGACGTACCTTTTCACCTTGTCGATTCCTTTGAAAGCATTTGAAGGATCTCCACGCTTCCTTGGAGTAGTTGCGTTTGCAACTTTCTCGAACATCGCATCATCGAGACATTGATAGATGAGTGTAAAGAGCACTGATCCTTCTTTCTTGCCTTTTGCAACTCCACCCTTTGGCGGCATTCATGGAACTTTAAGTCATCTACTTTCTCAACACCTTTCTACAATCTCCCATACATCATGTGAACCGAGTGCGCCTTCATTCGAATGCACCAACTACCATAGTTGTCTTTGGTAAGGCGAGGATATTGGAGCAGGTTCATCATGCTTGACATCGTGATCTTCTAGCTCGATACCAATTTGTTAGAGACTCGAAGGCCTTTTGAGCTTATATTTGATGAAGAGGTTGTAAGTGAAATTTAGGAAGAGGAATATTATTGATTGCTTAAGCTTTGCTTCATTTGCTTCATTCAAATGCATCACCACAACACCTATTTATCTTCTCCGTGGAATGTTACAGAGATGAGATATTTCCATGGATATTCTACTACGATCTAGATACTTCCTACATCATCTTGATCTTTCCTAATACATCATCATCCTTATCCCAATTCAGATATTTCATAACGTTTAGCAACAATATTCAGGCATATCATGGATATTTTCTAGGATTATTCTTTTGTCGTTCTTAGAAACTTCCATACCATTCTACGACTTTCTGAAACTTCCACTATATGGCCCTGACTAAATCAAGTTTACTGATCCAACATTGCTGTTGTGATTTACTTTCTTTTCTAATGGGTATTGCAAAATTAAAAAAAAAAAATGACTAGCAGATCACGATGAAGATAAAAACAAATAAAATACAAAAATTAGCAAAAAGAAGATGATTGATGGTGAAGGCTAGAACAACCACCAGTCCACCACTAAGCAACAACGACGGCCAACATCAAACTTCTACACCATATAAAATTTCCTATCTACCAGCCTGTGTCCATCCATCATCACCACTATCTTACCATTGATTTATATCGATTAAATGTTTTTGTTAGACTAGTGATTGGATTAGATTTAAGGCTTTTATTTAGAAATATATAATTGTAATATCAGATGCTTGATAGAAACACATAGGTTATATCTTATTTATTCAAGATTCATGGTGATTTGGATTGTGTTAGATTAATTTACTTTTATATAAATATGGGTTATACTGGTCTCACTGTCTGATGCTTAGTTGGTTGAAAAGTGGATTTTGGTGGAACTTTGATGAACTGGTGATTGTACAGAGACCGATATTCAGTGATTTTACGGTGAGGTGAAGAGTTTGAAAGATGGGTTGGGGTTGATGAATCTATAAATTGTTCGAAATGAGGGTTTGTGTACATTCTGTTATGTGCTTGTTTCATTATATAGTTTTGATGCCCTCCTCACATCTTTTAAAAAAGAAAATTGATGTTAACTCATCTTGTTAACACATGAACCAACTACAGTTCATCTGATTATGCATCATAGCAATTGAAGTACCAACTACATTGATTTAGATTTTGTGCTAGTGATGTGTTATGCGATGGCTGTATAATGGGTTTTATATTCATCACACTATATTCTTGTCATGATATATTGTTATTTTTGTTTATGTTTTGTAATCTGTATCTTCTTATGTTCTTGAATGAATATAATTCGATTGGGATTGTGTGTTCTTGCTTGTGTTAATGGTGGTGGATGGGATCTGGGAATGAGTTTTGTGTTTGGTGATGAATTGTGGTAACGAGATGATGGCGACGGTGGTGGTGACAAGATGATAAAGGCGGTGGAGGTGACTGAGATGATGGTGGTGTTGGTGGTGCTAGTGATGGTGGTGTGGGTGAGTGAGGTGATCGTGTTAACTTTAGAGGAAATACACCGTCGTCCCTAAGGTTGTACCACGAAAATAATTAACAAAAGTGTAAATGTCTATTATGCCCTCTTGCCAAAAAGTAAAATGGGTGTTAACAAAAAAAATAATGGGACAAGGGACTCAGTTGATATAAAAAACTTGAAAACGGACTCACGGTGACGAAAATGCCAAGGTATGTCCCATGGTGATGTTTTTTGACAAGTTTACGGACGAACGATGCATTTTACTCAATAAGGTAATAGATAAAGGTTGTCATTTGCAATGAAATGCACAAGTACAACCCTGATTGGTCGCCTATCCCTCTAGGACTTAAAAAGTGCTTTGAGATAAATTGAAATTCGGAGTACACAAATTATATACTTTGGAACATATGGCACTATTTCTAGCAAAATATGGATCATACGACTTATATTAAGTAACTCACTTGTAAGCAGGAATCCAAACGTCTGGATTGTTGGACGTGGTAAATAGAACAAACAGCTGATACAATGTAGCAGGGTAAGAAAAAAAGACTCTAGTTCCTTGTTGGGTGTGTTCAAAGATGACATAAGCTAACCAACTCGAGAACAGGAGAAACAGAAGGCACAAAACCTGCATCCAAAGTATACGTTCATTATTGATCCAAATAGATGTCAGAATTAAAGCAAGTAGAGAATCATAACAAGTGTTCTTGAAATGATAATGGAATACACACCAACACATTGAGATATGTGCCAAGCATTCCAGCCAAAACGACAAGACTATCTCGTAAGTGCCTAAGTTAAAATATTTTACTAAATATAGATTAGCATCATCAACATGTTAGGTACCTAAATAAAAGCTGATGTAAAGTACTAAACACTGAAATTACATCAGCATTTTGATCGTAATGGAGAGCTGTATATGTAGTCATGACATACCTGATATACAGGATAAAGAAAACTACCCTGAGATAAGGTGCAATCCTAAATGGAAGAGTATCAATGGCCACGGGAGATAGATAGAGAATATAGACGACTAAATCAGCAGCAAGAATTAACAGCAAAATCACCTGATAATATGATGCATCAGTATTAGGTTGGTTTATGACAAACTACGGAACAGTAACATCTTAACAAGAATTCAGAATATGTTACAGAAATTATACACATAAATGAAATCAACACCGGCCTTTTAAAATTAACCTGCATCAGCAGGTGATAAAGAAGCATTCCGGGTTTTAAACGGTAAGACTTCAATAATAATATAGATCCGGCCACCACTGACATTTAAAGGGACAAATCTTTATCATTTAAAAGAATGATTCTTGCATTGCAACACTAAGAGTGAATAGTTCAGATGTGTCCCTGAAACTACAGACTAGCGAGTTTTTGCCTCGATAAATATATTTATACTAACAGCGAATATGTATATATTCCTTGCTACCCAGTTCGGTATAGCTGAATCTCTATGAAGATGAAGTAAGCAAACACATATTTATTCTAAAGCACTCTCAGTCGAGTATGGTTGGTTACTTGGATTACAAATTTCATGTGCAAGATTCTGTAATTGTGCACCTTCAGCTTATTAACATGGTTCCTCCAATAGACAGACCACCCTTCATATAATATAGGAAATAGAATGTGCACCACAAGAATTACAAAAGTTACACTCTGCATAAGAAAGTATATCAATAATTAGATTACATGCATATTAAGCCATGTCGTTTTTTAGTCACTGGCCATGTGCTTGTTAGTCAGCCTTAACGGTTACTATACCCCTGTTTTCGCAGGAAACCGAGACCAATAATGGCCTTAAACCAGCTTACAATTGACACTCAACTATTATATTGATCGATGGTAAAATGTTACTTTTACCTATTCAAAATACATTAATGTAGTTTTGTAATTCAGTGCAAGTAAGATTAGGATGGGGAACGTGATAAAGATTTTGAAAGTGGTCAATGGGACCAACTAAAAAGAAAGGTGACATTTATGTTGGAACGGAGGGAGCTTAATTAGAGAGCAATTATCGAAAATTTTGTTATTGTTTGGTGGACTATGGCTTAGAAATTAAGGTACGTCTCTTTATGTACTTAATCAATCTTGTATGAAAATCTAGTTTTATCAGAGATTATAATACAGGACTCAAACCTCAAATGCCAGAGATCCTGGACTAGTCAAGTACGGAAGCCCCCCAAGATAATAGTAGTGCCGGTTACTACAAGAAACCTTGGAACGACTGCTACACCATAATGGTTTCTGTTGCAGATTTTGAATTCATAAGAATAACCCGAATAGGGATGATAGTAGAAACTAGATAGTATGAAGTTTTTTCTATGGCCAAGAAACAGGGCGTCATGAAATAAGTATGCACTGACCTCAAAGAAATTCAAAGTTATCAGTGCAAAATAATTAAGCGTCCATATGATATTAAAGCGAATGTACATGAAGTAGAACTTTGCAACAGTTTGAATGTCTGGTATATCAAGGATTTCCAACGGCATGCTACTTTCATCATTAGCCTGAAACAAGAAATTGCATTAGTATCTTAACAATCAAATCAACTTGTGGCTATAGCTTTAGCTACGGCCTTGTGGCGAGGACGTTTTAGCGACGAAATGTCCTTGCTAAAGCTTTTTGGCGAGGACATGTCCTCGCCATTCGCTCGATTTTCTCCTCGCCAATCGAGCCGATTCTTGTTTTAATGTTAAAACCAGTAAATCTTCCCTCTATACGACCATACTACAAATAATGACGTAATAAAACTAGAATCATATTATATGCTTCTTTTAAAATTCATACATTTGGTTGGTATCACCCAAGTTAATATTCCCTCCGTTCCAAAATAATTATGGATAACTTTGATTTGCGGGTATAACATTTTTCCCTTTCACCATACTATATGCATCTTTTCAATTTTCTATGAGTATTGTACTAGTAATTTCAGTGAAGGGCAATACACGAATATATGCGAGTTACTCCCTATAACTATTCATTGTCAAGTTAACATGTTTGTCTTTCTAGTTGAAGCTTATATTATAATGCAGCAATTTTATTGACCATTTTACCATTAGAGGGCAAAATAATTTTCGGACATGCTAAAACACCAACAACAACACTAAATACCCAATCAAATTTCGGAAAAAATGTATTTAAAGAATTGTTTTGATAATCCAAAAAATTTTGGCAAAAAAAAGGTTGTTGTAGGGGAGAGAGAAAAGACTAAAGTATATTTGAAAAAATTTAGAACATTCACCTTAACTCACAAAAAAAACACCCGCAATCATAACATTCCCAAATTAAACCTTAACTCACCAATAATTTACAAAAATAACCCCTCATTTAGGGGAGAAATGAAAAAAGAAAAGAAAAGAAAAAATGAAATAACGGGCGTTGGACCCGTAACATTGCCCAAATAACGCCGGTTTAACGTCACGCACGCAACGGCTAACACCGGTTAACGACAAATAACGTTGGAATAACGCCGGTCCGGCGTTAACCGTTGCAAGTGCTCTAAGGGAATTGATTTATTTACTTTCACTTTTAGTTAGGACACTCTAATTACTATAGTTACATTTTTCTTTGAATACTTGTATAATAAGTGTGCAAATAAAAAAGGAAGCGTGCAAATCAATTCTACTATAATAAGAACAAAAGCCTATAAGCATATATAATTGAGTAATGATATGTAAAAAATAAATAAATAAATAATTACATACAAAAGCTATATATAATGATATGGCATATCACTTGTTCAATAAAATAAATTCTCTGCTTTGATAATTATTTTGATTGAACCAATCATTTTGACACATCATTATGTGAAAAAAGAAGTTATATATTTTTTGAACATATCATACCTCAAGATAATTATATGTACCAAAGGTTGCCTCACAATTTTTATGTGGATCTCTAACATAAGACCATCGGTAATGGATGGTCGTTGTGGTTGGTCATCTCAATAAGAGGACGTGTCCTCTCCATTACAATCACCCCCCGACGCGGCTCCTAGGCCATTTTGGGAGGACTTGGTCGAAAATAAGACCGAGTCATGTGGCATAAAAAAACACCCCAACGGCTATAATTTTGGCCGTTTGGTCATTTGGTAAAAAAAATATTTAAAAATTTATATACACTTACCCTATAACTACCCCCAATACTTCTCCATTTTTATAAAAACATTCAAATGCAATTCTTATTTATATACTCCAATCTTCTCAACTCAAACAATGTCTCAAAAAACTCCCAAACCAAACCAAAACAACATAAACCTAACGCCAACAAAACCTTCCAACACCGGATTCCAATTTTCATTTGACCAGTTACTCACCACCCATTAATTTTCAACCCGCAAATTTTGTATACCACCCACAACAACAACCTTGTTATCAAAATAATCAATTCCAACCTCCATTTAACCAACCAATGTACCAACAATAATAACAATCTCAAATATATTGACCGCAAATGTTATACGATTCACCACCACCGTACCAATCTCAAACTTCTCAACATTATTCCCCGTTTAACCGTTTTAATGTTGAGGAAGAAGATTTGGATCCGTTTTTTGGTAGTCAACACTATTCTCCGGCTCAAGGTTCGGGTGGTCCATCCATAACCGTTCAAGACAACTCTCCCGTTGAAGAGGTGACGCTTGTAAAAAAGATGTCAAAAAATCAAGATGTCTACAAAAGAGAACACAAGCATTCCATAGAGTCAAGAGGAAGAGTTAGCGTTATTTAAACATTGGATAAACACGCCGGAAAATAGCGCCAAAAGGAATGCTCAAAAGTCTGCTGGGTCTTGGACGATTGTACTAGGTTACTTTGAGAAGGAAATGGGGGAATCGAGAAAAGGGCGATTGTAATAGGTTTACGATAATGTAAAAAGGAGAAACCAGAGTGGCGCAAATGACCAACTAATCTTTGAGCAAACGGTAGTTGAATATCAAGCGATGTACGGTCAGAGTTTCACATTGATTGAGTCATGAAAACTTGTGAGGGAACATATAAATTGGCAAGAGATAAAAATGCCAAAATTTTACAAAACCAAAGGAGTTGCTCTCAAAAAATCAAAGATATCATAAACCACCTCACACGCCACAGCAGATACAACATATGGTTGTTTTAATCTCAACGACGAAACAAATGATTCAGAGGAGGAAAAGGTTCGGGAAGTTCGACCAGCGAGTCGGGGCAAAGCTAAGAAAAAGCGTTGTCCTCCTCCGTTCCTTCGGAATCTTAAGCTATTGTACCACATGTTGATTTGTTAGTCTATAAATGGAAAAAATCAAATTTGGTTTCTTTTCCAAAAAGAAAGAAGCCCGGATTCTTATTTAGAGTTGAAGCAACAATAAATGGAAATAGCATAAAAGGTGCATCAACAACAAATAGAAATAGAAAAAAGGCGTGTCAGCAACAAGTAAAAATGGAAGAAAAGGCGCGTCAGTAGCAAATGGAATTGGAACAAAAAAGTTAGCTAAAAAAAAGAAGAACTTGAGCTGCAACTTCAAATGCTTATATTTCAACAAGAAAAACAAAAGAACAAACACCTCATGTTCTATTATACTAGCAATAATCATTTGACCGTAAGACAACGAGAGACGGTGTTCGAGATGAAAGGAAAAATAAGAGAGAAATATGATTTAGACTATTAGTTTAAGTTTTTTATTTTTATTGTAATGTTTTTATTTTAATTTATTTATGATTTTTTTAATGAAAATGTAAAAAATAAAAAAATTGTGACCGCGGTAGCCTTATTACACTAAGTTGGTCATGAAGAAGGCTGTATACTTAGAAAGTTGACCTGGCGTTGTTGTGGGAAGGTCGTAAATTCGGCCGGCGGTCGACCACCTTCAAAAAATAAATCGGTCTTGGCGGCGATATATCGTTTTCTTGGAGGGGGGGACCATAAATTATAAAGGTATTTATTTTAATAGAATAAATGTTAACAATATTTTAACAAAATAAGTCAATAATCACAAAAAACTAAAAAGTTTAACATGCTTGAAAAATTAAAACTATAAATCGATATCTATCTATCAATTTAAATTTAAATTCATAACAAAATAAATAGTTTTGGTGGCTTTTTTCAAATTTTGAATAATGTTTCATTAAATAGTTATATTAATAAACTTAACCATATATAATAATGAATTTACGGACAAAAGAACATTAGTTAAAATAGTTGGATATCCGCACTCCAGCCGATAAATATAGTTATATAATAAATATAGTAAATGAATTGCTAACCCAACTCTCCTCGAATTCCTACCCTTATGTGAAACCATTTCATAACACCAAATGTATATGTGTTACCAATATGTGTTTGTGTTGTTTTCCATTTTTCCCGTGACATCATTATTCCCGCATATAAAAACCTTGTCTCTCTTTCCCACAAACACTTTCCCAAAAGTAAATGATTTTGATAAATAAAGTTTGTATTGATTGAAATAAAGGTTAAAGTTATAAAAATTTGAATCAAAATAAAATAAACCTACTAAAAATGTAAAACTAAAAACTCATAAAATATTTCAAATGGATGTTGAATTAAAGGACAAAATTTTAAAAATATGATGAAATTAGATCATAAAAAATTAAACGAATTAAAAGATATTTAAATTTAAAAATAAAGTTGATTATTTAGTTAAGGTGATGGTCACCCCATTATGAGAGCTTTTATTTTAGCCATAGAGCTCATCCCTTTTGTTACGGAGTACTTTTAGTTAGAGAAAAGTAATGTCACCAACGATATCGTCGAGAATCCAAAGACAAATAACAACTTAAATGTTTTATATAATAGATAGATTTGAGGGACTAATTAATTAAAAGCAATAGTAATACAAGCTCCATCATCTTCGCTGGAAATCCAATCCTCCCCATCCCCCAACCAGAATTATGAAACTCCAACGGATCTCCTTCCTCTTGCCAGAGAAGACAAAACGTTTTCTGCTCATACTCTGCACAGTTTGTCTTCTTGACATCTTCGATTCATTCTTCTTTTTATAGTATTCATTATTCGATTCATTTTTTTTAATTAAAGTCAAACTTTGATGTTGAGGGGTTTTAATGGATCCGATTTTGACCAAAACTGATAATTTGACCGATTCGTGAATTTCGTTGACGGTGGACCGCCGCCAACCGCCTAGGCGCTGATTAATCAGCCGCCACAACACTAGTTGTGGCAATGATAATCATGTGGCAGTCACCTAGCCTAAAAGTGTCACCTAAAAGCATCTACGTGTACGTGTACTCTACTAAAACTGCATATAACGTAGAGGAAACACTACTATTATATGAATCGCTAAACCTAAACGCATGGGCCTAAAGTACATTTAGGGCTACCTAAAGGCAGGCGGAATATGTACATGTGACGTACTGACGTGAGTATTCTGAAATCACGTACGAAGCCTAGAAAAAAACTATCATGCCGAAAAGAAAAACACACCACCTATACCCTCCTCTTTATCTACAATAATTCTATAATAGGCACATACAATAATTTTGCATTGTTTAGCTTACGAGATTAACGAGAGCTGCAGCTTTCTTATAATGATCTGTTTCGTAAATGATATCTTCCTGCCATTGCCTATTAATGAACTTCATCTTTAGACAGTAGTACTCCTTCAATCAAAGAAGCCACTAATATAATTAAACCCACTCTCCCACTCATTCAATGAATAATTAGCAATATAATAAAGTCATAAAGCTAATAATAAAGGGGAAAGAGGTAGTTTAGTTATACACGCCAGGAGATTCACTTCACTACCTTTTGAGCATGGGTGAGAATTGTGCGGTTCAATGCGGTTTTTACAGAACAAGAATCCGCAATAGCGCTGTTTTTTGGGTTTCATTTTTATGGGGTTCGGTTCTTTCAGTTTGGTTTTTGCGGTTTTTTAAGTACACTTTTTCCTAATTACTTTTTTTAGTATATATATTATAGGCTAATCGGTTACTCACCATATGTTTGGGTTATTCCTCCTGCTTCCCACGATCACCTAAACACATGATAATCTCTCTATGATCTATATATAGAAAACATTAGAGCAACAATTATAAGGATAAAGAGCACTTGTGGGATCTGGACCAGTGACAACTTTCTTTTAAGTCAATACTATCAATTTTTAATGTTAAATAGTTTTAAACACAAACATGTAAATTTTGTTTTCAAGCCACGATGACATATATAAATGGGATGCATAAAAAGTGTAAGTAGAAAAATATGAATTAGCAGTTACAACTGTTTTTAAAGGGCCTCGCGAGACGGCTGACACGTAAGTTAAACTTTAACACCGTGACAATTCACCACGTCGCCTTTTAGTATTTCACCTTAACTCATTCAAAAACACCCACAATCATAACATCCCAAGTTAAGGTTTAACATTTGATAATTTCAAATTCAACCCTAAACTAAAACAAACACTTCATTTATTAAAAAACATATCACATTAAACATTAAAACACAAAGTACATTAAATCCCGCTCACATGTGTGTGTGAGTTGTGTGTGTTCTAAACAACTCTGGTAGAGTTGTATATATAGGCAGAGTTGATTTTGAATTTGAATAAATCCCGCTCATATTTGATTTTTAAATTTCAAATTTGAATTTGAATTTATCCCGCACAAAATTAACCAGTATAATTTAAATTTGAATTTGAATAGGTTGAGGGGGTGTAAGTGAAAATTTATTTTAAATTGTTTAGGGAGGTGAAATGATTTTTTTTATTAGAGGCTAACGCCCCGTTGTATGCCCAACGTGCCCCAAATAACGCAAGTTTAACGCCTCCTTTGCAACGGCCAACGCCGGTTAAAGGGCTTTAACGCCCCATAACGCCGGTTCCGGCGTTGATTAATGGAGTGCTCTAAGGATGTAAACGAATGGAACGTTCAGTGAATATTTCATTAACCGTTTGGTAAAAAGTTTGTTTATATTCGTTTATTTATTAAATGAACAGACATAAACAATATTTTACGTTCGTATAGTTAAAGGAACGTAAATTAACAAAAGTCGCGTTCGTTCATTATGTTCGCAATCAAGGCGTTAACGTGTTCCAAAATTAATGTCGGTGCGTGCCCTATCAGGTAAAAATTGCCGTTTTTACCAATGTTACTCAAATATAGTGCGTTTGTTTGCCTACCCGGTCAACACAAACGGGATTCGTCAATCCCAATGGATCTATTCACAATATTCGCGCCCACTCTCACTAGTGATTAATGATTCATGATTAAGGGACTTAAGTTTGGCAAATCACGGTAACTTAGTGCTAATAAAACAATCCGATAAGTATACATTTTGAAAGCAATGTGTTCGGTTTAAAATAAAGCATGTATCTCCCCCAAGGGTTTGTAAAAAAATTAAGTAATAGAAAGTAGGGCTATGAACTCACAGTAGTGATTAGCAGCGGAGTGTAACGATATAATGTACGTCAACAATAGAGTATGGCAAGACCACGATCTTTAATGATTACCTAAGAAAGAATAGTATTCGTGTTTTAGTATAGTGTACGATATAAGTGTACAAGTATATGTAGTTTGTTGGCTTATGATGTTGTACATGAATCCTTAAGTTAATGTATTCCTTAAATGTTGTTTGGCTATCAAAATCAAGAGGTCGTGAAGTTGTTTAACATGTCATATGGTCATTTACCTAGTTTGTCAAAGTCTAGTGAACAAGTTTTAAATAAACAAGTTTCGGTCATTAGACTTATACTAGCCGTGCGGCTAAGTTATGGTTAAGCAATAATAATCAAGACCATATTAAGGATGTGTCTAAGTTAGACAACCTCAAGACAACAATCTTGACTCAATCTTGGCTTTATATTAGCCTCAAATGATCAATATATCACTTAAAGTTCTCACCAAGGTTGTTTTCTAGTCAACAACATGTCAGCTTAGTTTTTGCTGTTTTTAGGTTTTGTCGTTCACTTTCTGCTTATGTGCTGCTTATGTGCACTTGAGTTTTTGTAGAAAAAGTCATTCGGAGCAACTTTCGTGTTTTACACTTTTGCTGATTCGGACCAGAAAATGGTCAAAACCTCGTTTTAAAATCGTATCAGCAAGCTTTTGTTCCAACATCATATTTTCATCTAGTAAAACTTAACTAGGCATAACTTTTTAACCACAAGTCCTTTTTAAGTGATTCAAAAGGTCAAGTTCATATTTTTATATTCTCTAACATTTTCTTAAGCTTAATCAAGTCTAAGGTCCAAAGTTTACCTAAATCAATGGTCTAATTACAAGTATATACTTATATTTCATTGCAGAAAGTTTGGCTGCACATTTAGTCCTGCCAAAACGACCATAAGTTGAGTTCTAAAACTTGTTTTGACACGCGTCTTTCGCCAAACTTCAAGTTTAGGTCTTAGCTACATTTCATAAAACTGAGTCAACTTCCAGAAATGGTCAGAACCATGGGCTTTTCCCAAATGAAATCTGATGTGCAGATTTTGACATGTTTTGCCATTTTGGCTCTCATTTACTCATCGGGATGAGTTATGAGGTGCGCCACCCGGCAAAACGACCGTAAGACATAGTTATAAAAGCCTATATTACTGAATTAACCTCAAGATTTACTGAGATGATCAGTTTTATCAAACTATTGGACTGTTTCAGAATTCATGTTCATAGAACTTACCTAGGACTTGTTTTAGCTTGTTTTCAAGGTCACAACCTCATGTACAACATCAATTAAGCCATATTACATATACTACTTATATAAAATTACATCAAATAGTTATAGAGATTATTACAATCATTTTGAATGACAAGAAAATAAACTCAAATCTTACAAGGATTAGGATGACAAGTTACTAGTACAACAAGAACAATTCAACCCTTAACCCTTCTAATCTCTAATCCTTGTCTTGAATCTTCAATCCAAACTTGGTTTAGCCTTAGAAAAACTTTGTAATATCCTCTCTTATTCAGCCCTTGTTCCTTTGATTATCTCCAAATCTAACCATGGAATCACTAAAACAACCCAAGGATCATAACTAGCTACCAAAACCTTTCACTTTTGTAGTATAACTTGTTGTATGAATCAAAGTGGATGATGGTGAAGTGGTGGTGAGGGATGAACGACTTTAAGGGGAAGAGGAGAGGGTTTTGGCTAGTTTTGCATGTGAAAATGATGATAATGGGGAGTTATCATGTAGTGGGGGACAAGGGTGCATGTGTATAAGGCTAGGTGTGATAAGAGAAGGCCACATGTCCTTGTGGTATGCATGTACATGCCACCTCTCATATGAGGTGGTAGTGTATGTTTTGTTTGTGATAATTATTGGTTTATGAGGTGTAGTTTGGTCCCGGTAATTACTAATGTTAAGCCCTTAAGTCACGAAACTTAAAACTAGGTAACGTAAAAATATAATACTTACAAAAAATGTCTAAACTTATCAATATACTCTAACTAGGTTTATTTAATGTGTGATAAGTCTCATAAGGTGCGTCTATGTTGTTAAAACTTAATAACGTAGGTTTGAGTACGCGTCTTACGTAAAAAGTAACATATCCACTTAAAAATGATAAAATAGTAATAGTTCATATGAATTATGATTATTGGTGAAAATAAAGTATTTTGAACATATAGACTTCTTGTAGTCTTGTGTTGGTCACAAGAAAAATTACCAGTTACTACCGGTTATCGTATTTGCTTTTACGTTACGGTAAAAGTCAAATAGTCAAAAAGTCAAAGTCAAAAGTCAACTTTAAAAAGTCAAAGGGTAAAATAGTCATTTTACCTTATGAAAAATTACGGGTTGTTACACTTGGTACTCTTGAATGGATTTGACAGGCTTCACACTTCTGGATAACTTCCACTGCGTCCCTATCCATCGAAGGCCAATAGTACCTTATCCTCATTATCTTAGAAACAACGGAGCGAGGGCCTGCATGTAGCCCGCAAGACCCTTCGTGCACCTCTTGAATTATGTTTGAAGCTTTCCTAGGTCCTACACAACGGAGCCATGGAGACAAGAAAGACCTTCGGTACAGGTAATTCCCCATAATCCTGTACTGTGGTGCCTTGATGCGGACCTTTCGTGCTAGCTTTTGATCCTCCAGCAGTATGCCACTTATTAAGTACTCTCTGATTGGAGTCATCCAGTTTGACTCTTCCTCCAGTATTACGTCAGATACCTCCTTTCGGACGATGGACCTTTCTGCCAATACTTCGACCAGAACCTCCTTAGTTAAATGAGCAAATGCCATTGACGCTAGTTTGCTAAGTGCATCTGCCTTTTTGTTTTGGTTTCTTCGAACATGCTCTATGTCGTAGAAAGTGAATCCTTCGAGCATCTCCTTGGCTTTGTCTAGGTACTGCTTAATGACAGGCTGTCTTGCTTCGTAGGAGCCCTTAATCTGGTTGGCCACCAGTTGTGAGTCAACGAAAATAGCCAAGTCTTCTACCTCCATGTCTTTAGCCAGTCGGAGACCTGCTAGCAAGGCTTCGTACTCCGCTTCATTATTAGTAGCATCAAATTCGAAGCGGAGTGCATAAGTATACTCCTTTCCTTCAGAGCTAACTAGCATCAACCCTGCACCTGATCCATCGGAGCTGGAGGCCCCATCGGTGTAAAGTTTCCACCCTTTGACTGTCTTCGCAGGCTTCTTGTCAGCAACTTTGTTGTCCTGCTTCGGCTCGGAGGGTGTCTCTGCTAAAAAGTCTGCCAGTATTTGCCCTTTGACCGAGTTCCTACCCTTGTACTCAATTTCATGATCTCCTAGCTCGATGGCCCATTTAGCTATCCTTCAAGATTTCTATGGCTTCGAAAGTATCTACTTAATTGGCTTGTCAGTGAGCACGGTTATGGGGTGAGCCTGGAAGTACCTTCGAAGGCGCCTCGCTGCATCTGTGCTCCATTGGAACGTCTTTTTATCTGTGCATCCTTTAAGTGTCTTGAAGAATGGCAAGGACCTGTCTGCACCCTTCGATAAGAATCTGCTGAGGGCTGCTAGCTTTCCGTTCAAACTTTGTACATCCTTGAGAGACTTAGGAGACTGCAAATCTGTGATGGCCTTGACCTTCGAAGGGTTGGCTTTGATACCCTGCTTTGTGATCAGGTGTGTCCCAGGAATTGTCCTTCCTCCACGCCGAAAGAACACTTCTTAGGGTTTAACTTCATGTTGTTGGCGCGAAGCTGATCGAAGGTTTCTTTTATGTCGGAGAGCATATCCTCTTGTGTTATGCTTTTGATGACCATATCGTCTACATATGCTTCGAGGTTCCTACCTATTTTGCTTGCTGAAGGCTTTGTCCACTAGCCTTTGATAGGTGGCACCTGCATTCTTCAGACCGAAGGGCATCTTCTTGTAGCAATATATGCCTTTTCCTGTAAAAAGGGTTGTTATCTCTTCGTCCTCTTCTGCCATCTGTATCTGATGGGTAAGCATCCAGAAAACATTTCAGTCAAAACCCTGATAAGGATTCCACCTTCCAATCAATTTCTGGTAGAGGATAAAAGTCCTTCGGGCAGGCCTTGTTGATGTCAGTGAAGTCTACACACATTCGCCACCCTCCATCATGCTTCTTAACCATCATTGGATTGGCTACTCAGGTTTGATACTTCACTTCCCTGAGTATACCGCTGCTACGAGCTCATCCACCTCCTTGCATGTTGCTGCATTCATTTCGGGTGCAAGGCTTCGACGCTTCTGCTTGATAGGTTCAATGTGCTTGAACTCGTTAAGCTTGTGCTCAGTACCGAAGGGATTTCCATCTATGATGAGGGTTCTGGGGACCCCTGTCATGTCAGAGTGCGTCCATGCGAACACATCCACGTTGGCCCTTAGTAACTTTTCCAGTTCTGCCTTAAAGGTGGCAGGGAGCTGCTTTCCAATGACCACCGTCGATCAGGATGTAGGTTGTTTACTACGATGCGCTCTTCAGCATCAGTGCAGCTGAGAATATCCTTCGGAACCTCTTCAGGATTTTGTTTGACCCTTTTCCCTACATCTGCAGGCTTCTTCGCGTTGTAGCTAGAGAAAACCTTTCCAATACCGTAGGATGATTGGAATTTGATCGCAGCATGTATGGTGGAGACAACGATACCCATTTTCCGCATTTCAGTTCTCCCTATTAACAGATTATAGGGAGATTCAGACCTTACGATCGCGAAAACCAGGGTTTCTGTTCTTTTTAGACTTCCTTCTCCAATCGTAACCTCAAGAGGGACTTCTCCCAGAGGCCATGAATGCTCCCCTGAGAATCCCACCAAAGGTACCTTCGAATCTACTCTCTTCGACTTTATCGAAGGCTTGAGCTTTAGAAAGCAATGTCCATAGATGACTTCGCAGGAGCTTCCGCAGTCCAAGTAGGCTCTATTTACTTCCCTGTTGGAAATTAAGACTTTGATGACTACGGGGTCATTTGAGAGAACCCTGCCAGTGATCGAAGGGAACGTAACATCCCCTACCCCGTATAATCCTTTCTCTGCTGCTTTTCTCTTTAAACAAGAATCATCCCTGTGAACCGTGAGGATTGGAGCTTTGACAGACGTGGTATCTTTCCCCAACTGTGTGTCAGAGACCTTTTCTTTACCTTTCCTTATACCCTTCACCAAATGTCCCAATTGGCCAGACTTCACGGCTTCTTCTATCTGTTTTTTAAGCTCTCTACAACTGTTGGTGTCGTGCCCGTAATCGTTGTGGAAATAGCAGTACTTGGATGTATCCCTGGTTCTTTGATAAAATCAAATTATCCTGAATATTAAGTGTCAATTTCCCCTGATAATGCTTGTAATTTATATCATTTATATGGATTTACGCTTGTTTTCCATTATATTCCACTTTCAGGTAAATTACGAGCATTGGAGCTAAAGAGACGCGGAGTTGGAGAATTATTAAAGATTTATCATAGTATGCTCACTTTGAAGAAGATTACGGCATAACTCATCTCTCACATGACGCACTAACTAAAGCGTGACTCAGAAAGCCAACTCTCTCAAAAGATTACGACGTAACTATATTAGGTCAAATGAGGTTCTGCGCCTGTTGGAATCACTCCTAAACTACTTCTCAAGTGTTAGTAATCTATGTGTAATAGTTAGCTTAATTAGGCTTTTATGTTTGTAATTATGGCAAGGCTTATGTAGAAAGCGCATAAGCCTTGGCCCAAGCCCATAAGGAAGGAAGGGACTAGATGTGTTGCCCTAGCTCCCTTCCCCTATAAATAATGTTGTAAACTCCCATTTGGGAGTTGGTTGTTCACTTTCATTCAAATCCTACGCCTAAACCTTTCCATATTATTCATGTATTTTGTGTGCAAGTGTTCATCCGATCATCTCTACTATATTTCTAACATATTGATGCTTGTGTTACAACATGGTGACCTAATAGTGGTATCATTCGCCATTTAGTTGGGTGAAACTTTCTTGTGTTTTTTGAAATATGGTATTCATACGCGTAAGTCTCGGTAACAAAACATTCGTACGCTTTATAAACTTAATTTTTACACTTTAAAACTCAAGATTCTTGTACTTTAAAGGTTATTTGGTGATAAAGTTTAAGTTTTTGGCATAAAGTTTGAAACTTTACGTATGTTTCATTGTTTTTAGCTTGGTTTCATTCGTGTAGTCATTTCTACGCGTAAGGTGAAAACGAGTTTTGGATCATCAAGTTTCACACTTTTGTGTTATTTTGGTGATATTGAAGCTTTTTCATCATAAAAATCTGATTTATAAACACTTTTGGCTACGTTTGGATATTCCTACGCATAGTAAAACCCTAGTTTTACTTGTAAGCATTCAAAGTCTTCGCATAAGCTTCTCAACATTTGATCTTCAGTGCTATTGGTTTACTCAGTGTTTTCTTGCTTGGATAAGCCTGAAAACACTTCGACTTTGGATATCTTTTACACTGGTATAAGTGTAAAGGATTTTTGGGCAAAACCCTAGTTTTTACGCATAAGCTAGTTCTTACGCGTAGAATTCTTTACGCCTAAGCATTTTCTTACGCCTAAGCTTGTCTTACGCATAAGTTAATATTATGCATAAGTTAATCTTACGCATAAGTATTCTACTACTAAGCCTCTAGTTTTTTACGCCTAAACTAAGTTTTTCCTCAAGTCTTACGCATAAGCTATCCTACGCGTAAGCTCTCTTTTACGCGTAAGTTGGTTTTCTACGCATAAGGTACTTTCTACGCTTAAGCTGGTTCCTACGCATAAGGATACTTTATCAACTAAGTTTCATTCGACTACAAAGATCCATCATCAACACAAGTTTCAAGATGTCTCAACCACCATACTCTAGCTACTTTCCTCATATGTATCCTCAACAACAACAACAACAACAACTCTATCAACAATATCCTCCACCATCACCACAACAAATGCAACAATTTCAACAACAATTTCCTCAAGGAGCAATGCCACCTCAAATGATTCAACCACCACCTAGTCTACAAGTATAACCTTACACAAACTTTCAAAATCACCATCCATCCAAGTATGCTATGAAGGAACCATCTTGGGTTGCAAAGATGTGTGAAGCTTTAAGTAGCCAACAATCCATTCATGAAGCTGGATCACTTGATAGACCTCCAATGCTCACTCCCGGAAACTACGATCAATGGGTGATAAGGTTCTTTAGGTTTTGTGATCTAAAGAAGCCACATGGAAAGTTCTTGAAGATGGTCATCCTTGAAGGTCCATTTCGGATGCCTACTATCACTGTTCCACCAAGAGATGATATCACCAACATTGTCGGTATTGACCAACTTACTACTGATCAACTTCTTCACTTAGAAGTTGATGAACTTGCAATGCAATATATCCTTTTGGGTTTACCCAATCCGATACTTCTTAGTGTTGATGCTCAAAAGACTGCTAAAGCAATGTGGGAGCATATTCATCTTCTCATGGAAGGCACTGAACTCAATCAAGAAGATATGGAATCAAAAATCTACTTAGCATATGAATACTTCATGATTGAACCAGGGGAGATATTAGAGTCATATCATCATCGATTCTCAGACATCATCAATGACTTGGAAAAACATAACATCATTATGCCAAGAATTGCAGTCAACACTAAGTTCCTTAGTAGTCTTGGTCCTGATTGGGAAAAGTATGTTATTTTCATCCGTCAAGCGAAGAATCTTCATCATGCTACATACGGATTATTGTATGACTATTTGAAGCCCTACCAAAAGGAAGTTGACAGAGAAAGAGTCATCAGTGGAGCTCCTGTTTCACCTTCACTCCCGGATAATCAAACTCTTGCATTGTGGGCTTAAGCTTGTTATCCTCAATTTCCAACCTTACAAACTGTCTTCACAAATCCTCCATAACCAACTGCAACAATTACCCCATATGATCCATCACAGCAACAATCTCAAGAAACTCAATTGGTTCCATACAACAACAATGATCAAGCACTTTGCAGTGAATCTAATGAGGATGCAGAAGCTGTCGATGCATTGCAACAAGGGTTTGTCATGATTGCTAGAGCCTTCGGCCGTTATTCCAACAAATCCAATAATCGCATTCGTACCTCATCAAACACAAGGAATCAAGCTGTTGTTAACAATGGACGGGTTAAAGTTCAGAATCGTGGTAATGTTCGTCAGATGGGTAGTGGTCAAGGGTTTAATGCTAATGGAAGGAATAACATGGGTGCTCCACAACAACGAGCTCATGTGGTTGATCGTGAAATGCTCGGCGGGGTTAATGGTCTTCGTTGTTATAAGTGTAATGAGAAGGGTCATCCGCAAATGCATGCCCAAAGCCGAGGACAAGAGGCGCGCTTATCACAAAGACGCTTTACTCTTGGCTCTCAAGGATGAGGTGGTGGAACTCTTACCAACAAGGAACGAGCTTCATGGCAAATGCGATTCGGATGATGACATGGAGGACTTGCAGGCTAATGCGGTTGTGATGTTAATGGCAAACATGCAAGAGCTCCACATAAGTGACACAGCCCGGTGTATGACATCGACGGCTTGTCTCGTGTACCGATCAAACTACATTCATTATCGATCCGATATCTCCGCCAACATCTGCATCCGACAAGGATCAGAGTGTTCAACATGAGCCTTCTACATCTCATTCCGATGATAATCAAATAGATCCCGTTGTTATATTTAACGATCAAGATGACCTCATGGTTAATATTGATAATCAAGTTGACTCCGTGGTTATATTTGAGGATCTAAATAATGATCATGTTAAGACTCACGTTGAACAAGCTGAACCTATGTCTAATCAAAATATTGAGCTCATGACCTTAATGACGGACCAAAAATCTCGAATGGAAAAATGCCATGACATCAATAAGAAATTACACGATAAAATTGCACTGTTGACTAAGGATAATGAATGCTTAAAGTTCCAACTCAACATTTTTCAAACAAAAGAGAAACGTGAAAAAGGTTTTGAAGTCGCATTTGCTAAATCATACCAAAATGAAAAATCTTTGGAAAAACAGATCTGTGATCTAGTTGCATCCAAGAATGCTTTGTTGTCTTAAATAGAACAACTGAAATATGATCATAAACAACAACTTAACGCTCTCACTTTGGAAACTCAAAATGCCAAGTCTGAGTTGTTAACTTGTCAAAAACAGTTTTGTGAATACAAAAAGCATTCAAGGAAACAAATAGATGACTATCTTGAAGAAATTGTCGACTTACAAAACAAAATCAAAGAGTTTCGAAATGTTGTTTACAAACATGGTGAGTCAATCACAACTATTCAAAAGTTTACTTTTAAACCAAATCCAAATGGATATGGACCGAATCTTGCGATTACAAACCTAAGTTTTCACATAGAGCATTCAAACCAAATCCTCAAGTTTACAAAGCGTAACACGTAATTGATGATTCCATTATGAGTGTTGTTGAATATAATCGCATGGAGGCATTAGATGCAGAAGACGAGACTCGGTCAAAATTGGAAAATGTTGTTTATAACAAACCATTTAACTATTCAAAAGCCGTAACTTTCGTCACACAACAGGATCATTCTAACACACCTTGGGTTATCACACCTACTTCTGAGTCTTCTAATGATGGTCCCCTTTCCAATGCTGCAAAAATTAATGGTCCTTTACCTTCATTAAATGAAATAAAGCCATTAGCTGAACAATGTCAAGTTATAAAATATTTTGAAACATTCCTATCGGACATCAAACTTTTGGAACGTGAAATTGAAATCAATTCTAAAATAAAAGTTGAACATTTTCAATCGCCTCAAGCGCGAGCACAAAGAGATATTTTTCAGAAACGAATTTTACCTCATGTCCGAAATTTGAAAATGTGTGTAATAAATTGGGAAAGGGATTTTCACAAGGAGCTTAGACTTATGAAAAGAGTTTTCGAACAAATAGAAACATCGATTTCAATTCTAAATGTAAAAAGAAAATATTAAGAAAAGATGTTGATCGACTCTTGGAAGATGTTCTCTGTGCTGATACCATAAATGTTGTGTTACTACATACTATTGCTGATGCATTTGATTATATCACTTCTGATTCTGTTGAAAATGTTGAGAATACCGATAATGTGTCACAAATCAAGTCTTTAAAAGTTGAAAATGAGCGACTGTTAAACGAGCTTTCGAATGCAAAACGTCATCTTCAATGGTGTCAAAAAGATTGTCAAAATCGAGAACTTGCTGTGCAAAACAAAATCAACCAGTTGCACACAAAAACTCTTAATCCAAAACTTGAGCAACTGGATGATCAAAACATGTCTTTGAAGTGTCAACTTTCAAAATATGAACAAGAACTTTCAAAAGTTAAAACAAAATATGATGTCATATTTGATTTACTCAAAAATACTCGTGCTCAAGCCTCAAAAGATCTTGATGATCATCTTGCATATACCAAAGATATTTTACGACAAAATGGAAACACTCGCTCTGAAAATCAAGATTTGTTACACACTATCCATGATCTAAAACTGAGTTGGTGAAAATTAAAAAGATAGGGATAGTAACACTAAAGTTATTGAACCAGCAATTCTTAGACTGCCAAATAACACATCACAAGAATCTAATGTGCTTCCCTCTACTGAAACAGGAATAGTTACCTATTTTCCCAACGCTAGCACTTCACAGCTTAAGAGCACCACAAGGAAGAATAGGAAGTTGCGACGTAAGAAAAGAACAATAAAGACCTCTGAAGTAGAAGAACACCTTAGGACTTTGAATAAAACTCAAGTTGCACCCACTTTAGACATTGCTTTAGATAAATGTAATAGAAAAAGTGATGTAACGAATGCTGAACCTTTAAGTACTTTGAATGTTATGTTTGAAGCATCTTGTGTTGGTTGTTGATTGGTGCAAAACCGTCAAGTTATCTCACACAAGCTAGCCACTTGTGAATGGCTAACCGTAAGAAACTCAAAACAGGCCAAACACCAAATGCAATTTAGATCAGAGGAATATAGTGGATTCCTGGGTCGTTAAGTCCCACGGAGGATGAATTGGTGTTTAACACAGACAGATGTCGAATAATCACTAAGGATAGTGATCAGTAAGGATTTTGAGATATTTATACCTAAAGAAAAGATTTGTAAATTACAGGGGCTTAAATGCAAATTAAAGGAAATTAAAAAGTTAAAATATATTAAATAAACGCTATCACTATTTTTACAATGATGTTTTTATGATTTTATAAAATAAAATGACTTAAATAAACTATATTAACTAAAACGTAATCCTAAATTATTTAGAAACGTGGTTTAAAATGAAAACGAGCGTTACGTTTAAAAATTACGCTGGAGCGCAAGAAAAAACGTAAAATTTGTGAAATAAAAGTCCTACAAGTGTAAAAACAATTTTATTACGTACTATATGACAAAAGAAAATTTTAGAAAAAAGATTTATATTTTTTAGACTATTATTTTATTTATTATGAATTAAATACTATAAAATACTAATTAAATGATTAAAAATACTAAAACTAATGGGAAAAATCTGAAACTTTTTTATAAAATACTTAATATTAATACAATGATAAGAAAATTACAAAAGTGGAAAAAACTGGACTAAATAAGCTGGAAATAAGCAAAAATGGCTTATGAACTAAACTGCCCAAATGGTACTTAAAGATTTGATTGTGCATAAAATAAACGAGACAAGTCCCAAGGGCAAACGGTAAGGTGTGTGTGTGGTGAGCTGGGTGGCCAGGGTTCGAATCCCAGCAGTGGTATTTTTTTTTTGCAACTATTTTTTTTTTTTTGGTTTTTCTTTTTACAAACTAATCAAACTATTAATGATAAGCATTTTTTATAACTAAGACTTTTTATAAAAACTACAAATAAGCTGAGATTAAGCTAATGTTTTTCACAGTTAAGCTTTTTAAGAATGAATAAGCACAAGGGTTTATCTAAGTGACTTAAAAGCTACTAAATAAGCTAAATGATAATTGAGAACAAGCTAGAAACTTATAATAAGCTAATTTAACAACTGCAAAAGCAAAATAATTAAGAAATAAGCACTTATCTACTACAAATAAGCACTTAACTAACGGTAACACGAGGTCGTGGTTTTACTAGGCACTTCTAGCTAATTTTAAGCGATGAATAAGCTATAAAATGAAAAGAAATGTAAGAACTAACAAAGTCGACCAATTGAACTTTCCAAAAAGCTAAAGTTCTCATTGTTTTGACCACTGTTGAGCTTTTAATGAGCTTAAGAAAATGTTTGAAAATCACTGATTGGTTTGAACTTCATAAAATGGACAGAACTATAAGCCATGAGCAGGCTTATTAAATAAGCTGGAAATTGAAAATTAAACTTTGGAACCTTGAAATGGCTAGGTGATCTATCCTAAAAGCTAAAGTTCTCAGGTTAAAGCTCACTAATAAGCTCTGTGAGAGCTTATTAAATGACCTATTTAAACTGTGAACAGGGGAGTTTTGTAGACAAGGGGTCCAAAAGAAGCTACAAAATAAGCTATCTATGAGCTAATTTGATTAAATCTAGTATTTTTATATTTTTATTTAGCAGCTAAATATTATTTTCCCAAAAGGAATTAAGCTAAAACTTACTATTGAATCCTACACAAAATTATTCATTTTATTCAAAAACCACTTATTCTGAAATTTTGACTTTTTTACTTGTAAACAAGTTTGACTTTATTGAACTTAAGATTGATTCTATGAACTTATAAGGTTATAATAAGCTGAGATAAGATTATCTATGGCTATGGAAACAACTTTTAAGCATATAAAATGAATTAAGCAATCTAAATTACTAACAGTTAACTGGTAATATAAGTTTAGAAGCTATGTTGACTTTTTACTACTAAGCACAGGATTTTAAGGTTTGACTGATCTATTACGAACTAAAGTAACTTAGAATAACAATGAACAACCACACAACTGGTCTTTAGCTGGCTTGATTCAACAATTCCAAACACCCTTTAACAAGACGGTTATGAAGCTTAACACACTAAAACATATTTTTAAAGCAAGTAACCTTTGATTAACCGAAATTACCATATTTAGACATGATTGAGCTATAATTAATAAGGTTTGACTACCAATATTAGAAAATGCAAGTTTCAAAGAAAAGGCTTACAACATATGAATTCACGCACAAAAAGGAACCAAGGACTGGGAATCACTACTATAGCTTTCCAAAAGCTCTATACCCATAAGCAATCCAAATCAGCTCTTCACCACTTTCTTGATCATGTCTCCATATGTTTTTTTATTTTTAACTATTTTCTTGGTATTTCTTTTAATTTTTCTATTAAAGCTATAAACTGAGTTTAAAGGTATCTAGAAACTTATAATAGCTTTAGATAAAGCTAATATGAGCTTTTGAGTTCAAAAAAACCACCATAAACGGCATAAGCTAATTTTGAGATTTTTAGCTCTAAAATGGCATAAACTGTATACGTATATAAAGCTTGAAATTGATCACTGAAATAGGTTTATAAAACTCTGAAATTACTTAATACAAAGCTTGAGAGCTTAAACTTGAACTGGAAAACTTTAAAATATTAAAACGACATGACAAAATTAAAATTACACTACTTTTAACTACTGGTCTTCAATATCCGCTTCTTTCCCTTTTTATAATGACTCTTTGAAGTCTTTGCAGCTTTGTGAGACTTTCCCACTTCACTTGAACCCTTGAATCTCTGTAAGTGATCTCAACCATTCAAATCAAAAAAATGGCGCCAAATCTCTCCACGTGTACTTGAGGCGGTTTGAGACTAATTAAGGAATTGTGGAGTTATGTGGAGGTGGCAAGGGGACAATTGAGATAGTTTGGAGAAGCTTTTGGGTCAAGCAGAGGAAAACAGGGGAGATGGGTGAAAAAGTGGTGGGGATGCATTTATTATGGAGTGGGTTGATGTTTAGATGGTGTAAGAGGGTAGGGTGTGAGCTGTGGAGGACAAGTGGAGGGGGAAGTTGGCATGAAAACCACCCTGGTATGGTGACTAAGTGGTTTGGGGGGATGATAAACAGTGAAGGCGGGATTTTGACTTTTTGACCGGGTATAATAACAGGTAGGGGGTTTGGGCTTGGGAAGGGATTGGGCCAAGGGTTTGTATTGGATTGGATTTGGGCTAATAATAACAAAGTAAGGTCCGTTTGGTTTAGTTAATTCACAAGGACCATTTGTGTAATTCTTGAAAGTATAGGGACTGATCCTGTAACATTTCCAAAGTTATAATAAGGACTAAACCTGCCAAATATGGTTAGTACAAGGACAACTGTTTCATAAAATTCCATTTTTTATAAGTCCAAGGACTAAAATTGTCAACTTTGAAATTCTAGGGACCAAACTTGTAATTTTCTCAAAACTTATCATAAGGACCATTCTTGTTATTTATTAATAGTACAAGGTTTATTTTTGATAATTTTCATTTTTTTTAAATTAACCAAGGACTATATTTGACAATTTTCAAAGTTCAGGGACTAAAGTTGTCATTTTGTGATTTTTAAACTTTAAAGGGTTTATTTTGAAAACTTTTGAATCTCATGGACCTTAAATGATATTTTACAAGTTTTTGAATTAACCAGGGACTAGATTTGACAACTTTTGAAACTTGGAGGACTAAAGCGCCAATTATGCAAATTTGATACGTTTTCACCGATTTTGGTGTTTTGCATTTAAAACATATAAAACACTTGTTTGTGATAAATTTTGATGTGTTTACGAGTGTTTTCGGATGTTGTCATGACAAATATGTTGCTAAGACTATTTTATCTCATAAGCGGAACAATAGAAAATGGAATACCTCTAGGCCCACTAATGCTTCTAAGTCTGTGCTAGGTAAACCGCCTTCTAGTGCTCATGCTTTAATCATTGATGTACCCATAGAACCCACTTCACCTCCTAGGAAGAACTTATCACCTAGTGCATTCACTAAGACCAAAGCTAAGACTAGTTGGAGATGGCAGAAATGGTTACATAATACACTTGGCTTTACATGGATACCTAAAATCATAAACATGTGTGTTTCACCTATAACTGCATCGAAACCCTCTAACTCTTGGGTTCCACATCTACTTCTATTCCATCCGTGTCGTCTGTGTGTAATGCGGTGATACAGATCATCCTCTGGGTTGTTGATAGCGGATGTTCCCACACATGACAGCAATCTTAAATGTTATCAAACTTTGTTTCAAAGTTCATTGGCACTGTCAGATTCGAGAATGATCACTTCGCGGCTATCATGGGCTTTGGAGATTACATCAATGGGAACATCGAAATTAGCAGAGTTTATTATGTGGAAGGTCTCGGTCACAATCTCTTTTCAGTCGATCAATTTTGTGATGGAGATTTGGAAATTGATTTTAGGGAGAAAACTTGTTTCATTCGTGATCTACAAGGAAACGATCTTATGTTTGGTCAACGCACATCAAGCCTTTACACAATCTCAATGCAAGACATGATTGCTTCATCTCCCATCTGTCTACTTTCTAAGGCAACATCTACAAAATCCTGGCTATGGCACCGTCGTCTCTCACATCTAAACTTTCAAACCATAACCAACCTTGCACGTTTAAAACTTGTTAAAGGTCTCCCAAGATTTCGGTATTCTAAAGATCATCTATGCTCAGCTTGTGAACAAGGGAAAAGCACTCGTGCTCATTTTTCTTCAAAGGTGGAACACAACTCACAACATGTGCTTGATCTTATTCACGTGGATTTATGTGGCCCGATGCGCGTGCAGACGATTAATGGCAAACGCTACATTTTGGTAATTGTGGATGACTACTCAAGATGGACTTGGGTTTATTTTCTTCGAAGTAAAGATCAAGCTCCACAGATGATCATCACCTTCTCACGAAAATTCAAGTTCACTCCCGAACACGGTCGAGACAAATCAGAGCAGACAAAGGAACTGAATTTGTGAATCAAACTCTACGTACTTATTATGAGAAAGTGGAAATTGAGCATCAAACATCAATTGCACGAACACCAGAACAAAATAGAGTTGTTGAAAGACGAAACCGTACGTTAGTGGAAGCTGCAAGAACAATGTTGATTAATGCAAAACTTCCAGATTACTTGTGGGCTGAAGCCGTCTCTACTGCATGCTACACTCAAAACCGTTCAATGATTTCTAAACGCCACAACAAAACACCTTACGAGCTTATCCACAACCACAAACCGAATCTCAAATACTTTCATGTCTTTGGATCCCTTTGCTATCCAAATAATGATCGTGATGACTTTGGAAAGCTCAAGGCTAAAGTCGACATTGGAGTCTTTATTGATATCGTGAAAATTCTAAGGGTTACGGATCGGAATCGTCATACAAGGAGATTATGGAAACGATTCATGCCAATTTCGATGAGCTCACAAGAATGGCTTCGAGCAAAACGACTTGGAACCCGGTCATAACCATCTAAACTTCCCCAAACCCCATCATCGCCTAAACCAAGCCTACAACTTACTCACAACAAATGGAACAACTATTTGCTCCTCTGTTTAGTGATGATATTGATCTACGTGCTCGGATGTATCAAATGTTTCACGCTCAACTCGATAATAATCCAATACCTGA
Source organism: Chrysanthemum lavandulifolium (assembly GCA_022545495.1). Taxonomy (NCBI): domain Eukaryota; kingdom Viridiplantae; phylum Streptophyta; class Magnoliopsida; order Asterales; family Asteraceae; genus Chrysanthemum; species Chrysanthemum lavandulifolium. The sequence goes on from CM040241.1 coordinate 67,791,874, forward strand.
TACACCTGAAACAACAAAAACTATTGAAGAAGCACCTCTAAGTGACTCTACAACAACAGCCGAACAAACCGCATCCAATGACGCTAAACCAGCTGATGATCTTCTGAATCAAGAAATACCTACACCTGCAGATTATGATCCAAATGCTTTATTTAACCCTTTTGCAAATGAAACTGCCATTTCTGATGTTGTGGAATCATCTACAAGTCATTTGAATCCTCCCAATCTGCACAATGTATATCAACATCAACCCTCCACACATCGTTGGACTAAAGACCATCCTCTTGCGGACATCATTGGAAACCCAAATCAACCAGTCGTAACTAGACAACACCTTCAGACTGACGGTGAACATTGCATTTATGCACTTACCGTTTGTCAATCTGAACCCAAAAACATTAAAGAAGCAATGACTTACGACAACCGGATTGAATCCATGCAAAAGAACTTAATCGGTTTAAACGTCTTGAAGTATGGAACCTGGTTGAAAAACCAATAGGGTCTATGTTATTGGTCCGAAATGGATTTGGAAAAACAAGTTGGATGTCAAGGTACGGTTATCGAAATAAGTCACGTCCGGTGGCTAAGGGTTATAGACAAGAAGAAGGATCGACTACGAGGAATCATTCGCACCGGTTGCTAGACTTGAGGTCGTAAGGATTTTTCGGCATTTGCGGCTCACATGAACATCACGGTCTTTCGGATGGATGTCAAAACCGCTTTTCTAAATGGTAAATCAAGGAAATGGTCTATGTTAGTCACCGGAAGGATTTGTTGATCGAGTTCCCTAATCATGTCTACAAACCGAACAAGGCTCTACGGTCTCAAACAAGCCCCTCGGGCGTGGTATGATAAGTTATCATCCTTTCTTATTGCCAATAATTTCACTAAAGGTTCGGTCGACCCAACACTATTCATACAATATCACGGGGAACACATTTTAATCGTTTAAATTTATGCGGATGACGTCATTTTTGGGTCAACACATCTAAAGTACGAAAACGCTTTTTCAAAACTTATGAAAAAACATTTTGAAATGTCCATGATGGGTGAACTTACATTCTTTCTAGGACCGCAAGTTCATCAATCACCCCGTGGTATTTTCTCGAGTCACCCAAATATGCTCTTGAAATTTTAAACAAACATGGAATGCAAACACTGATACCTATGCCACACCAATGGCACATACCAAGAAAGCGGATGTTGATTTGCATGGGAAATTGGTTGACCCTACCAAGTACCAAGTATTATTGAGTCTCTCATGTATCTAACGACCAATAGACACGATATTGTATTTTCTATTTATCTTTGCTCCCATTATCGTCAAGACCAATCGAAACTCACCTCTCGAGGCTAAAGAATCCTTTGATACATCAAGGAACCATTAATTTGGGGATCCGTATCCAGAAGGATTCGGTTTTGAACTAATAGCTTTTCAGACGACGATCACGCAGTTGCTTAGATTCTCGGAAAAGTACTTCAGAGCTCTACAATTTCTTGGTGATAAGCGGTGTCATGGCAATCGAAGAAGCGGGATTGTACATCATCGTCCTCAACCTAAGAAGAATATGTAGCCATGTCCGCGTGTTGTGCTCAAGTCATTTGGATGAGAACACAACTCAAAGACTATGGTTACGTCTTTGACGAATTCGATGTCTTGAGACAATCGAAGTGCTATTGCGATCTCGCAACTCGCTCAACATTCAAAGTCTAAGCACATCGATCTTGATATCATTTCATCAAGGAGCATGTGGAAAGGGTACCGTTGAATTATATTTTGTGGTATCGAATATCAACTCAGACCTTCTCACCAAAGCCTTAGCTCCCGCTAGGTTTACCGAGTTGGTCCACCGAATTGGTATGAGGTGTTTAACTCCAGAGGAACTGGACGAACTTTTAAAACAATCTTAAAAACCAGTCAAACACCAAAACCTCTTTTGTAAATATTTTCTCAAAAACAAAATACAAAAATATAAAATCTGATAAAATCAATGTTGCAAAAATCGGTCAACTCGGCTGATTAATCGTTAATCGGTCGAGTACCTTGTCGATTTTTGAAAATCGGTCGAAAAATCGGCCTAGGAAAAAAATTGACACTAAGCAACCAAAAAATCGGCCGAATCGGGCAAATCGGTCATTTAAAAAAAATAATTTAGGCATTATACTTAATTTGGGGATCGTATATTTCACTTATAATGCACAATGGGTATCATAATCAGAATTGGAGCCTTTTATTGAGGTTTGGAAACATAGTAGGCTTGGAATCGGTTAAGATTTTTAGTTTGGTCTCCAGAAATATCGAAAAATTGCAGGAAATGCCAATCCGATTAATCACCGATTAATCCCGACTTAACCGATTACTCGCTGCAGGGTGGTTGACCGCCCGACTACCGATTCATGATTTTTGCAACATTGGATAAAATACAAAAATATTCTTCTATCTAATTTCTTTCAAACATTGCAATTACAAATCTTCCGTCAACACTTTGTTCTATCAAACTTTTCACAATTTTTCTCGAACAAGTGTTGAGGGGAGAAAGTAAATATTTTATTTTTCATAAAACCTTGTACTTGCATGTTACCCAGTTTTGGTATTATCTTTGATACTGGTGGTTACGTTTCTTGTTTCTTAACACTCCTCGGACCCAAATTTGTAAAATTTTTCTATTTTTAAAGTCGAGGGGGAGTGTCGTCAAGTTTCTTTCCAAACTTACACTTTGTGCTTAACATAAATGGAAGTGTTGGGCTGTGGATGAAATTGGTTGAGGTGGAGGGACCATAAGTGTCAAATGTCTAAAACTTATTTTAACAAAACCTCCTACCTAATGCATTTACACATTTATTACACCATTTAAGTTTTTACCAACCATATCCCACGCTCCAAAATTCATCATCAAATCCGTGTTACAAACTTCAAATTTGTAAGTGTTTTTAGCATCATTGAGTGATTTTAAACAAAGGTTTTCAATTGTATGAAATTCCAACGGTTAGATTTCACTCTAGGCGTGATTATGTGTTCTACGCATAAGCATATGAACACATGATCACGTTTGGTTGATTTTAATGAAATGAGTTGTGATTTCAATGTTTATATCATGTCTTAAAATCATTTTCATCACAAAATCTTACCTAGAAATCGTTTTGAATCATTTCTCATGATTTAGGCTTTACGCGTGAATTGGGGGTTTTCTGGTGTGAATGTTTCTGGATAATTAGTTGCTTATATGGTGTTTGAAACATGTTTAATTAACCTATTACTTCATTGAATCTTACCCAGAAACACTAATCTTGCATAATTGAAAATTAGGGTTTAAGTCTCATGATCATTGGGTACTTTTGATTCTTGATGTGTTAGATGTTAAAACTTGTTGGAAACATATCACATAGCCTCTAAGACATCCCAAAAATAATTTGGTGCAAATTCCATGGTTGGATTTCTTACTCGTAATATTTGAATCCATAGGGTTTAAGTTTTACGTATAACTGTTAATGACTATGATTCCATGTGAGATTGAAAGGGATTGAATAATGTGTTAATATAAATGTTATGATGAATTTATTTCAGGTTTTACGCGTGCAAAATCAGATTCAAGGTTAAAATGGAACTCTACGCATAAAGGATCATCTTATGCGTAGAATGTTATACGTAAGAGAAATCTTACGCGTAACCTTTACGCTTAAGGTTCTACATGGGGACTACGCGTATCCTGTGAAGGATATGCGTAAACTTGAGTCTTACGCATAAGGTTCACTCTTACGAGTAAACCTTACGCATAAGCTCCCACATACGCTTACGCGTAAGCTTTATGCCAAGAGCTCTTTTCCTACCCGTAAGAGGAGTTCCTTCGCATAAGCTTATGTCTACGCGTATGGTCACAACTGTTTACGCATAAGCTTGTAACTTTATTCTTAAGCCTTAGTTTAACCATAATTACGAATTGTTACGCGTACAAACATGTAAATAAATAACTCGTAACGTCACGAAACCAAAATGTCACTAATAAGCAATAATGGTTTTAATGTTGTGTGAATGAGTGAAAATTTGGACTTTAAAATTCAAAATTAATAAACTCACGAAACGTATCACGACTACTATGGACTATTGGACTAACAAGTGACATTGGACTCCTAACATTCATTAGCATAACATATTCAATAATTAGACAATAAAATCAACTTTTGACTAACGTAATGTCTTTCGATATGTTGGTTCTTTTGGCTCAATATCTTTCAGATCACGATATGGACGTCACTATGGAAAATGTTAACGCATCAAACGTTCTCACAATGGAAGATATTATCCCTACCGGTTACAATATGAAGATTGGAAAGAACAACCTCATGGTGGATTTTGAGAACTTCACTTGCTTTGAGTCTTCATGTCGTATTGCTGTGGATATTCTGAAGACTCATCCCTACAACAACATGCTCACTAACTCAGCAACTGTGCCTGTGATCTACATCCATCAGTTCTGGAAAACTATGAAGAAAGTTGATGGTCATGATGCGGTCACGGTTGTTAATACAAATAAGCCGTAAAAACGTTTATTTATATTTTACGATCTTCTAATGTTTTGTCGATAACAAACGTAAAATCATTTTAACGAAACAAATAGAATACGTAAGTAGTTTGAGTCAATAGTTTCCTAACACACTTACGTTTTCACATAAAACACTAAAACAAGTATAAGTGATTTTATGATTTAGATACATATGTACAACAACTAGTGTTTACATATTGGGTTAGCATATACTTAAACTAAGTATACTAAAATGGGTAAAACAAGTATATACTAAAATGGGTAAAACAAGTATATACTAAATGGGTAAAACTAGCAAATGGTATTGACCCATAACCCATGGTTTTATATATACCACTTAACCAAGTTCATTGTATCCTTGAGATACATTGTATCTAGAAAGAAAACCATGGATCAACCCATAACCCATGACCCATGACCCATAACCAAAAATACCCATGGGCAAAGAGGAGCGTCCCACGGATCCCGGCTTTGTGCTAGCGGATCCCTTGTGGGAGGGATCCCGGGATCCGAGGAACGAGAGAAATTTCCTCTATAAATAGAGAGCCATTTCTTCCTTTCTACTCACCACTTTACACACATACTTCCCCAAGTATTATAACCCTCTAACCTCATATCCAAGTGATCTATGTAGTTTGTCTTTTGTTTTTGTGTGATTCTCTAGGTTCCTCTTAAAGGCGAGATCACCACTTCTTGAAGACGAGCAAGCTCAAGTCCATGAGTTGCCATGCTTCGTCATCATCAAGACAACTAAGGTTCTCTTGTTGATAGTTCTTTCTTTCTCCATAGATGTTGGGTTGAAGGCATTAGTGAAGGATGCCGAAAGTGTCAAGATGAAAGCATTAGTGAAAGGTGCTTATCGTCCGTGTCAAAGCATTAGTGAAGAATGCTAAAGGTGTCAAGACGAAGGCATTAGTGAAGGGTGCCAAGCGTTGTGTCAAAGGCATTAGTGAAGGATGCCGAAGAATCAAATCAAGTAGCATTTGGGAAGAATGCCTAGGTCGTATAATCGATGAGGTGCATCGTTATACATATAAGTATTTGTTTATTTCCATGGATGGTGATATCCTTGATGGTGTTGTAACAAGGAGTGGATCTCCTTGATATTAGGTGTTGTGTTGTGAAGGGTAGTAGTTCCTCCATAGTAATGGAACTAGGTGCTTAGCCTAGTACCTAATAAAGGGTAGGCGACGTTGTGATAGGATTAGTTCTCCTTGGTGTGAAAGAACTTGGTGGTTAGCCTAGCACCGTATAAAGGGTAGGCGACGTTGTGTTAGGTGTGGTTCGCCTTGGTGTGAAGGAACTCGGTATTTAGCTTTGTACAGGAAAAAAGGTTAAGCGACGTTGTGAAGGCTTCTCCGCCATAAGGAGTTGGTGTAGTGCTTACGAACTCTCGAGTAGGTGACTCGGGGAGTGGAGTAGGGCAAGGAAGGTGTCCTTGTAGCCGAACCACTATAAATACTTGTGTCGTGGTGATGTGCTTCTTACTCTTTATCTTTCATTACACGTTTATATATCTATCTATCAACGTCCAACATAAACAACCAAATAGATTGACATAAGTCGATCTAAATATTTAAAAGGAAGTTTTAAATTGGTAAAACTATTCAACCCCCCTTCTAGTTTTCCACAATTGGTATCAGAGCTTCGTTACCAAGTTTCTTAGAGTATGTTGTACTTTAAAAACTTGATACGATCCATGTATGTTTGAAAACTACAAAGAAGGATTCCTTTTGTCATATTTTAAAAAATCATTATATTGTTTATTGTTGGACAATGATAGAATGCTCTAACATTTTTTTTGTTAAGCATTATCCATACTTGAATTTGGAGTTACCAAGAAGATCATGAAGAATCTATCTAAATATTTCTTTTCGCAAAAAGAATGTTAAGTGTTGTCATTCTCACAACATAAATATGGAGATTCCAAGAAGATCACAAAACATCTAAATACTCTTTTTCTTAAAAAGAATATTTAGCAAAGGTATGATCGTTAATTACTTACTTTTATTTTTATTATTAAAATCTTAGTTGCATGATTTATTAGTAATTGTTCAAGTAGTTATCCATATTATAGTCATCATCCAAATAGTATTCTTCGACTAATTTGTATAGACTACATTACCAACTCGTAATAATGATATCTTGGTTATTCGATAACCTCAATCATTATTCATCACAAAGGATTTATTGACACTTCATCTATGTCAATAAATATCCATGTGAAACTTCTTATATTATGATAAAATGGGATTTTATTATAATGTTTGAAAAGCTTCCCAAGAATTATGACTAATTCTTAAAAAGGGGAACCTCGTCTAATAGGAATAGTATTAAATCTTCAAATCCTCAAACCACAAGTTTTAGAGCCTTAACATCAAAACACTAGGCGTTCTAGAACTCCCAAACCAAAGTTATCAAGGAATGTTTGAGATGACTTTTGCTGTCATGCCGGATCCCTCCGCTTATACTAGCCGAATCCCAAATGAGAGGGATCTGCGGGATCCGTGCAACAGAAGACAGTATAAGCTAAAGAATGATCACTGTGGATGTTCCACAATTATACTCACCTCAAAGACTCACGAACAAAAACTCATGTACTGTTCATAGGAGCAATTTGATCATTCCTCTCAAGTTTAACAATCACTTGTGTAACTACAATCTTCACTACATTGTTAATTTAATTCCTTGATTTCTAAGATTACAATTTCTTCATCTTTAAGAGTTGGGTTCAAATGGGTTTATCATAATTTGTCACCACATTGTTTTCTAAGATAATCTAAATCAAAGAATTAACATTTTTAATACAAATTAAACACATTTCTTGAACTCAACAAAGATGATGAGAGCAAAATTGTGATCAAACCCTCTAGGTTACTATTCACAATTAACACCACATTGTGGTTGTATTGTTTAGGAACATCATGCCAAGCAACAAGCAACAAGATTACCAAGACACCGCTCACTACATACCTATGTACCATAGGAAAAATGGATTAAGTCCGGACGATAGGAAAGCCTTTAAGTTGTTTGAAAGGAGACTCTTTCATGAAGGTAGAGTTGTTGATCCATCATTTCTTGCAAATACCGACATAAGGGAAGTATTTGGAACTATTGGGTTTGATTGTTTATTGGATATAAACGAGCAAATTTGCCCGGTCTTTGTGCTTGAGTTCTACAAGACTATGGGTATAATTAGAAATAATGATGGGTCCATCTCAATTGAATTCACCATAAATGGACATGAGTACACTCTTTCACTTGAGGAGTTTGGAAGAATAATGGGGGTTCCATATGATGGTGTTTGCATGAATTCTAATGAGTGGTTGTTGGAGGAGATACACTCTATGGTTGATCATCACGAAATTTATCACGCGACAATCCTGGAAGCAACCACGGTAAGGGACACTGTGTTTATGCCAAGAGCATCCCCATCAAGGGTTACTAGGAAGTCGAAAGTGATCTATAGGGATCCTTTCCAAATGGAGCTCTCGGAGATGTACGCGTTGTATAGAAAATGGGAAGATGTGATAAGGGAGAATGTGGTGTGTTTAGTAGGAAACAAGGATCACCCCAACGCATGTCTAAGCTTCATGATCTATTGTCTAGTGACCGAGACTCGCTTCAACATTGCCTACTACATGGTCAAGAGAATGGCAAGTGTAAGAAGCATGGACAAAATGGTGCTCCCGTATGCAATGCTCCTAACCCGTCTTGCTAAATTCATCTTTGCATTAGATCCTTCTCCACAAACCTATGACCATAGCTTTTGCAACAAGGTTATGGTACCATTGACCGAGGGAAGAACCACGACGTTTATGGTAGATGGCAAGAGGCCTCACCCACCCACGGATTCCTCGGAAGAAAGGGAGAGACCAAGAGAAGGTGAAGAAAGTAGCAACCCACTCGGAAATACCGAACTCGACCCCTTGGAGTATATCAACCAATTTCTGGATGTTCCTGGTGCATCACCCGAATGGCAACAAACCAAGGGAATCTTCAAGTGCTTTGCCAACTTCTTGAAAAAAAAGAGGTAGAGTGGAGGACGGGTGAAAATGAGATGGGGAGGAGAAGAGAGGTAAGGTCTTAGGACCCAAATGTATGATGAACAATTTCAAACAATGGTTTGTAACACTTTAAACTATGCTCGTAGTATGTAGGTATCGCCATATCTTGGCACTAAACAATCCTAACTTAGGTACTTGGAAAATGAGATTTTACGACCCCTTGAGTGGTCGTCGTCACTCATTCTAGGAATTTTAGCTCTTCCTACTTTGATATACATTGTATTAGTTGTGTTCTTGCATTTAGTCCCTATAGAAACAACTAGGAGAAGCATTTACTATAAAGTGCAAAGTTGCACATTTGCTGAAAGCTCTCTGATCTGCAGTAGGCGGATCCCAACATTTGAACTAGCCGGATCCCTCCCAGAAGGGAACCGCGGGATCCGTGGCATCTGATATGCAATACATATTTGCTTACATCAAAATAGCCTACTAGATCACCTCACACGAGTCAAACATAAGATACTAGAGCCAACTAAGTCTTCCTCAAATAGTTGAAAACCTCACTCTCATCCATGGCTTACCTAGGATATATTTGGAAATATTTTTGATTTATCAACTCGTCAAAACTCACCATAATTCCGCTCCAACACTCACACATTATCTATCACGTCTGATAGCACTTAGTTTGGTCTATCCTTCAATTTTAGCAAATTGATCTTAATCATCTTTGACTCAAAATTAGGCTCAAAAATAGTTTTTCATTTTTTCTTTATTTTTAAAGATTTTAGTAAATTCTTCTTAGGTCATCATCTGACTTCTAGGACTTGTTACCATCATTTCTCCATATCAAATTATATAGTATCCTTGTCAATCACATAGTTAGACTACCCAAAGTCAATTTTCTTGCCCAAAACCATCATTAAGCACCATCACTTATTATGGTTGAGGATTTGAGATATCCAACGGCTAAAGACTTCAAAATTAAGTCAAAACCTCGAAATCCATTGATAATAAACCTTACAAAAGCATAATCATTTCACTTAGAACACGTCGACAACCGGATCCACGGTCTTTAACCGGGAGGATCCTCACGAGAGGATCCACGGATCCGTAGTGCAGTAAAGCCTCAATCGACTTCCATATTCAATTTTAAGTAACCTTTTGGTTCTCTAACTACTTTTAGCATTCATTTATTATCCTCCTAGAGCTGATCAAAATATTAAGAGCATGCTTAATCCTCTAAGTGGCCAAGAATTTAATTTCCTAATTCAAATTATCCTTTATAAACCAAACAACCTTAGGTTTAAGGCATCATCCTCACTTATCTTTCAAAAATCAGCAATTAGAAGCTTACATTAGCATCATCATCACCATGACTAAAGCTCTTAGCAACAACTCCTCAACCTTAGGATCATCCAAAAGAAAGGGTCAAATGATCCATGAAATCTCATCCACCGAAACATCCCCCATTAGAAATAATGATACTAGAACCCCATCTCACCAATCTCATCCAACAAAGGCCAAGAGAACCGCAAGGATTAGCATCAAACCTTTCGGACTAGAAAAAGGATCATCTAGTTCAAAACCAAACTTGACTAGTTCTAGCAAGCCATCAAAACCCTCATTCATTAAGCATGGACTACACTCCTTGAATGAGCCTCTCCCTCATCCAAACATATACTCATTGGATCATTCACCACCAAGAACCTCCCATTCACCAACCTTTTCATTGAATAGGGAACCACCAACAACACCAACTAGCCCATCATGGGAGACAAGGAACAACCTTGATCATATGGAAGAAGTTCCATTACCACCCTCATTTTTTGAACCTCATCCTACTTCTCAAAATGAAGAGCCACAATCACACATAGAGCCTCCTCAAAATATCCATTTCCCCCCGGGTCCAAACCAAGACAATAATTGTCCAAATTGTCTAAACAATCAAGGACTTGTTCAAGAAGCACGAAATGAGATACATTTCATGTTTAATCATCTTCTTGCAAAGTTGGATCAAATCAACAAGTCTACTCATCCCTAGACTCAAGCACATTGTAGCATTTTAAGTCTAGTAACTAGTTAGTATTAAGTGGTACTTGTATGTCCTAGTTCATTCTCTTAGTTTTAGAGATTCGTTTGGTTATCTCTTGTTTTATTGAATGAATATTTATATGCTATGATTATTTTGTGCGTTGTGTTTGTTATTGCCCACATATATCATCTCTTCATTAGCATTGTTTGACACATCTGCTGAGGAAACTGTCACCAGATAGCCGGATCCCTCCAAAATGCCTAGACGGATCCCTCCAAGAAGGGAACCGTGGGATCCGTGGTACAGAAGCACAAATGTCTACTAACTTGAGTTTTATTTGCAGGAAATTATGCACTATACTCTTGTTTTCTAACCTTTACTTTGTAGATTTTCAAAATAACACATGAAGATCTTGACACCATAAAACTAGGGGGAGCTTTGTGTCAAACGATATTGCAAAAGCATTTGCAACTTAATCCGATTTTGGATTATACTTCATGACACTCCATTGCAACTTTGCAATCTTCAAGGGGGAGCACGTTTTCGTCACTTAGACGAACCATTTGCAAACACAATTAGTTTATTTTACGTCATGTCCTTGACGCCCTCTCAAAGGGATGGACTCGTCAAGGGGGAGTTAAGACGAGTACCATTCCCATCACTTGCTCTCTTTACATTTTTACATAATTTTTTCTTATAAAAATTGTGTTAGTTTCTTTTAACACTTTTTGTTTCGACAAAAAAGGGGGAGAAGAAAGTAAAAACTACTAATTCAAATTTGCTACGAATTTTAGTTTTTCTTAAAATAATTTTATGTTTTGTCATCAACAAAAGGGAGATTGTTAATACAAATAAGCCGTAAAAACGTTTATTTATATTTTACGATCTTCTAATGTTTTGTCGATAACAAACGTAAAATCATTTTAACGAAACAAATAGAATACGTAAATAGTTTGAGTCAATAGTTTCCTAACACACTTACGTTTTCACATAAAACACTAAAACAAGTATAAGTGATTTTATGATTTAGATACATATGTACAACAACTAGTGTTTACATATTGGGTTAGCATATACTTAAACTAAGTATACTAAAATGGGTAAAAACAAGTATATACTAAAATGGGTAAAAACAAGTATATACTAAATGGGTAAAAACTAGCAAATGGTATTGAACCATAACCCATGGTTTTATATATACCACTTAACCAAGTTCATTGTATCCTTAAGATACATTGTATCTAGAAAGAAAACCATGGATCAACCCATAACCCATGACCCATAACCAAAAATACCCATGGGCAAAGAGGAGCGTCCACGGATCCCAGCTTTGTGCTAGCCGGATCCTTGTGGGAGGGATCCGCGGGATCCGGGGAACAAGAGAAATTTCCTCTATAAATAGAGAGCCATTTCTTCCTTTCTACTCACCACTTTACACACATACTTCCCAAGTATTATAACCTCTAACCTCGGATCCAAGTGATCTATGTAGTTTGTCTTTTGTTTTTGTGTGATCTTCTAGGTTCCTCTTAAAGGCGAGATCACCACTTCTTGAAGACGAGCAAGCTCAAGTCCATGAGTTGCCATGCTTCGTCATCATCAAGACAACTAAGGTTCTCTTGTTGATAGTTCTTTCTTTCTCCATAGATGTTGGGTTGAAGGCATTAGTGAAGGATGCCGAAAGTGTCAAGATGAAAGCATTAGTGAAAGGTGCTTATCGTTCGTGTCAAAGCATTAGTGAAGAATGCTAAAGGTGTCAAGACGAAGGCATTAGTGAAGGGTGCCAAGCGTTGTGTCAAAGGCATTAGTAAAGGATGCCGAAGAATCAAATCAAGTAGCATTTGGGAAGAATGCCTAGGTCGTATAATCGATGAGGTGCATCATTATACATATAAGTATTTGTTTATTTCTAAGGATGGTGATATCCTTGATGGTGTTGTAACAAGGAGTGGATCTCCTTGATATTAGGTGTTGTGTTGTGAAGGGTAGTAGTTCCTCCATAGTAATGGAACTAGGTGCTTAGCCTAGTACCTAATAAAGGGTAGGCGACGTTGTGATAGGATTAGTTCTCCTTGGTGTGAAAGAACTCGGTGGTTAGCCTAGCACCGTATAAAGGGTAGGCAACGTTGTGTTAGGTGTGGTTCGCCTTGGTGTGAAGGAACTCGGTATTTAGCTTTGTACCGGAAAAAGGTTAAGCGACGTTGTGAAGGCTTCTCCGCCATAAGGAGTTGGTGTAGTGTTTACGAACTCTCGAGTAGGTGACTCGGGGAGTGGAGTAGGGCAAGGAAGGTGTCCTTGTAGCCGAACCACTATAAATACTTGTGTCGTGGTGATGTGCTTGTTACTCTTTATCTTTCATTACACGTTTATATATCTATCTATCAACGTCCAACATAAACAACCAAATAGATTGACATAAGTCGATCTAAATATTTAAAAGGAAGTTTTAAATTGGTAAAACTATTCAACCCCCCCTTCTAGTTTTCTACAACGGTGACTCTCAACAACAAACAAGTCACCATCACTATTGCAGATTTAAGAGCAATTCTTTTGGCTCAATATCTTATCCAAATGGGAAACGTTGATCATGTTGCTACTCCATCAATGAAGAGAAGCTACACTTCAATTCATGGTCGATATTGGCTATGATGAAGCTCACTAATTCGCAGCGTGGGATCATCACTAAACATTCCTCGATCGACTTAAAGAACATCACCTCACTCCAGTGGAGAACATTATACATTATGATTGCCAAGAGGTCATTCAGCTCGGTTGACGTGATAGCGGTCATGAGCATCCTAAGCTCATGGAACTACGGATGCCAAATTCGACGGGCATGGTCAACAAGATGCACATTGAAGCACATCGATTTGAAGTCGATTTGGGAAGACATGATGTCTTACCTCAAGAAGCCTCGCACCAAGGCCCCCTACATTAGATATACTAAGCTATTGATCCAAAGGATACTCGGGAATCATCTGGACATTCCCTTGAGACTTGATGACCCCGACCATCACTCCGCATTGTTTGAGCCTACAGTAAATGTTGTCAGATTTAAAGACTCAACAACAAAGAAACAAGGTGCAGTTTTGCCTGACTGCCTTCTTACTGATGATATCAAGCAACTTCAATCATACTCACGATATCAAGAAGCAGTAGCATCAAGCAAAGTTGGATCCATTGATGAAAAGTCTTCCACTATACCACTCAAGAACACCAGGAGAGGCAGTACTTGTAGTATAGCAAGCACTGGAAGTGCTTAAAGTATCCAAAGAGAAATCCTCCCAGCAAAAGAAAAGTCCCGACAAAGAGAGCCACTCCTAATCCTCAAACGACACTTAAATTAATGGACGAAGACTCCGAGGATACTGAATCGGATGAAGAGGTTCACTACTCGGAAACTGCTACAGATGATACGACAACATTAGACAAACCTCTTAGTCCTAAAACTGACAAGGGTAAAACTCCAGTAGAAGAGCAGAAGAAGAAGAGAGTTCAAACGAAGAACCAAAGGATGAGGATAAAGACTACAGAAAAACACTAAAGCATCTCAGGCAACAACATGCTGCTACAGAATTTAACCTTCAACAAACTCGTGGCCCTGGTGATTCCAGTGGTGGTGCACTTAAAATACCAATTCGTGATGCGGTTAATCGACCCGATAAGTGAACTGGTGCCACCGCCAAGGAATCCACAGAGCAACAGCAACAATCTTATGAGGTGCCATTCACCTTTGAGGAAGAAGAAGAGGCACAAGAACAGGATGAGAGAGTCACAGACAGAGACGTTGAGGAAGCTGCCAAAGAAAAAGCTTAAGAGGAAGCAGAAGCTAAAGCAGCAGAAGAGGCTAGGGTTAAGGCTGATGAATAGGCTAAAGCTGAAAAAGAAGCTGATGATTATCTTCTAGATAGTCTTGAACATAACCAGGAACAAACTTCTGAGCCTCAAATGAACCAGAGCCTTTTCATGACTCATCTTTGTCTGACTCATCATCTCATTCATCACCACCACCATCCAAAGATGCTACCACAAGATCCACATCCAAATCTGTCAAGAAACCGAGCAACACTTGGGCATCACGGGCTAAAACTAAGATTGTTAACGCTGTCAGGCAAGTAAGGAAGAAAAACGTGGTCAACAAGAAATTAAATCAACTGGCCGACAGATTAAACATTCTTCAGGATGTGATGAACGAGTTTTCAGAAGAAATAGATCAAATCCAGTAGTTTCTGAATAGAGATATCCAAGGGGAAATGGAAAAGACGATCCGAGAATATACTCACAAGTTTCTTCTCGACACCGTCCCTAGAGTGACAAGAGAGATGTTCACCAGAAAACTTTATCCTAATCTCATCCAATTGGTCAAGCAAACAATGCAATCTACTCCTGTAGCAATGCAAATCAATCCAATTGAGCCTACGGTTGTTTCCGATGCATAATTGATTTCCAAGCTTGTTTTACAAATGTCTAAACGATCCGCAACATTTATTTCTGACGAAGCTAAACTATTTGAGGCATTGCTGGAATATCAACTCAAAACTTCATGCAAAGCGTCGGTGAACGGCTAAGCGCCCAAGAGGCGATGATGATGCGGATAAGGATTCGAGGTGAAACGCAAGAAGAAAATGATGAATCATCTTCCATGCCTCCACCACCCCAAGGACCACCACCACAAAGAAGATCTCCCAAACGTCCTCTGCTGAGACAAACCTCGGGACTCGAGTCACCACCACCAACGGAGAAACCGGTGATCATTTTGTATATCTTGGTGGTGACGATGAAGAGATTCTGAGCCCCAAAACAACCTCCTTCTTCTACATCAACAAAGCAACCAAACATCATCACCAAAGCCTAAGAAGAAAAAGTCAACATCAATTGTTTCATGGCTAGATGAAGATGAAACTAAGAATATGATTGGTTTTCAAAGCTTGTTGATGCTTACCCTCATTCTGGAAGGCCAAGGCGGTAGATGGTAGAACTATGGAGCGGTCAAGATTATCCATGGAAAGTTCAAGGTGAAGAAGATGACGAAAGCGGTGAAACGAATCAAGAACGGCGCTTTTCAAGCGCTTAAAGACAGCTCTACCGGTGAAATTGAAGTCGAATATCATCTCGACAACATTGCACGAGCCATGTCCAACAACATTGATTGGCTCAACCCTGAATCCAATATCGACTTCACCAGACCTAACAAGGCTCCATACTACACCGACTGGACAAAACCTCTACCCACCATTGGCCGACCTGATCAACCGAAGATTCCCTACCAATATTTCTTCAACAATTACCTAGAATTTCTTCAGCACGGTAGCGATGCAAGCATGAAATACGCTACTTCACTCACCTTCCCTTTCCCGGCAGCAATCTTCTCCAACAATGTGGCCATAGAGGAAGAATCCACACATATCTTTGTTGATGATGTGGTTAAGTATGACCTGGATGCACTATATGGAATTCACCATTGGCCTGAACGAAGAAGAATCTACTACAGAGTCGCCGGTACTCAAATCGAAGAAAGAAGTGTTCGATGAACAACGGATCGTTGCTATAATGCATGTTACTCTATCGTCTAAATGGGACTACTCATTTCGAAGAAAATTAAAGTCAAACGCCAAGACGAATAGGAATATGACTTTTCCAAGCGGATTTTCCGAGATTGTCACTAAATGACATTGAAGACATGTATCTTGCTAAGGTACAAGGTCGAATGCGACATTTCTCCACAACATCCATCTCCATTACATAAAGTCCTTCTCGATATTCATTAGAAGCATCGTCATCCAAGAACGTGTTGAAGACCTTCAACTTGCCGTGGAATCATATAAAAAACGTGTTAACCTCACACCACCAACGCTATATATTCCCGATATCAACCACCTGGCTCAGTACACCATCCTTAAGAAACCAAAATTTAGGGTAGTTTACCGCAGTAAACTTCACCGTAATTGTTTCATGGCGTGCAAGGAGCTTCACAAGTTTTGTGATCACACTTTAAAGAAGGTTCGGGACGGGTTAGCATATCGGTTAAAGGAGATACATGAAGGCATAGGGTCGAAGAAAAGGTGGAATTCTAGTGAAAGGAGGGATGCAAAGATGATCATTACCAGGATTGATGAAAGGTTGTTTCGTCGGGATCAGTTAAGGACATTGGAGAGTTTCATGGGTGGACGTCAAAGCATATCTCTTACAGGCTACCAACGTCTAGAAAGAACTCCTAGTATTATTGATGGACTTCCTGGTACTCCTTGATTTGTTTCTTTCATGATTATTTGGATATGTTGATCTATACTTGACCATGGCTTGTGCACATTTAACAGTGTACAACCCGTACTTGTAATGAAAGGACCATGTGGTACGCATCAGTGCCACAATCCTTATAAAAGGATCAAAAGCTTCTTACTGTTGAGTAAAACTTATCAAAACTTTCATTTTTCAAAGTTTTGCTCAAAAGAACAAGTACTTCCCCTTATGTTTTTCAAAACCTCAAAAAGTTAAAATCACTTGTTGAGGGGGAGTATTTGCTTACAAAATCTTTGTTCACAAATTGTTCTTCATGGAAATCTTCCCACAAAACTCGAAATGGACATATTCGATATTAAAATTTCGTCAAAAATAACATTTATATGCCATTTTTGAGGGGGGAGAAAAATTATGTGATAAGAAATATGTTGTGAATTGCTATTGAATCTTCGTGATAAAGACTTAACCAATGAATTGACGAGATCTTAAATGTTAGTAACTCGAAAAGACTTGTCCGGGACGGGTAATAATTTCAAGCTAGTTCGCTAGTGATGTAAACGTATCTCGCAAAGGACTTGTCCTAGTAGAATGTACCATTCGAGAAACTCTTGGTAGACATGAACCTTGACGGGCAAACCTCCTCACCAAGGAGTGTTTACAACTTCAAGCTGACCTAGTCAGTGATGTAACCGTGTCTCGCAGGGAATTGTCTATCTTGAGTTGATCAATTCAAAAGTGCGCGCTCTTCTCTCACCGTGCAGATTTCTGTCTAAACACTTAAGCACGTGTGGAGGGGGAGTATTTATGCATTAATATAAAACTCTCTCATTGGTACAAACATGTTTTCAAGTCATAGACACTGTGAGAGATTTTCAAGAAAATGGTTTTGTGGCAACATAGGTTAGTCATGGAGTTATAAGGTGACTAAGGTTAGGAATAACCGTCCTATGATCCGCCAGAGGCGGAGGGATCTACCCAAGGACACCTCTAATAGTTAGAATTTAGAAGTCCTTTGGTATGATTTAAAAAAAAAAAAAAAAAAAGGGAGAAAATGAGAATCGGAGAAAGAAGGAGTTGAAGAATTAAAAGAAAGCGTAATGAAAAGGGTGAAAACAAATAGCCCTCCAAATTATTCAACTTAGGGCGACCAGGGTTCAATTCATATGCTCTTGGTTGTCACTAGATGACACGGTATTGAAGATTAAAGTCGTCATGGACCCAAATGACGCATGCACTAAACCTTCTTAGCCACTCAAGTTTCTCTCAGCGAAGCTTGTTTCATTCTCACGGGGAACCCTACACAAACTATCGGCTTTCTCTTAGAGATTCTTTGGTATTGAAGAAGGAGACCCTCTCCTAGTCTCCACTCGGGAAAACCAAAGCGCACTATTGAGTCTAGAGCCACGAGATTCATCAAAATATCTCTTAGGTACACTTGAAATTTCATCTCTTGTCGCTCAACATTAAGGACACAAGTGATACTATTCTAGAGTCCTACACAAATCTTAGCAACTGTCGAGAACATTTATGAGAGGTTCACATGTGATCCTCGGTGATTGAATGGAAACTCTGCTGTGGTCAACATCAAACAGCCTCGTCAAACAGTCACCGGTAACTCTTATGGGTTACGCTTAGTGTGTCTCAAAGCGGTCTCTGATCGTGAGGTGATTCTTGGTGTACCTTAGCGACTCACCGAAAGTAGATGTACTTGGTATATCGTGTTAGCCTCTTGAGGGCATCCGGTTTAGGAGCGACCTTTGCTAGAATTAGAGATGTGTCTTCACATTATGTTGTTGACACTCTCGAGTTCGAACTTGTAAGTCTTTGAAATGCTAAGAGATTCCTTTCAAGAATCGAGACGAATATGTGGGTCATTACTTGAACTTGTTCAATGTAACACATCCCTCACAGGATTGAGTTCACCAAGGTGAATGGAATCAAGACATTCATTAGTAGAACAATTGTAGTAATCAATTCGTTGTGAAAAGATTACAATGATCAATTGGTGTTTATGTTTGGAGATGATCTTGGCGATGGATGCTCGCGGGAGGAAGAGATCGTGCATGATTCTCCACATGCTCATACCAACAACATCACAATTGAAGTTCTCTCAAATTCAAAGGCAACACAAATTCATAATGATTCTTCATCTAATCAAAGAATCTACAAAGTTATAAAGACTAAGAGAACTTCTTCACATCGAATTCATTGTCAAATGGCGTGTGAGCATGTTGGAGAAAGGCGTGGAGACATGGAGCAACAAAGCGACTGATGCGAGATGACAACAACATACTATCACAACCACCACAAAGAACAAAGAATTAAAGAACAAAGAAATCAAAGACGTCAAAGCGAATACTTCTAAAGAAACAACATCCCTACACTAGGGAGATTGTTGGAATCAAGACACTTCTTCTCACAAGAAAGAAGAATGTCATAAGACGTCAAAGCAACTATTACATCAAGCACCAACGTTTTGTTCAATATTAGACATCAATTTCTAACACTTGGGGAGATTGTTGGAATCACTCCTAAACTACTTCTCAAGTGTTAGTAATCTATGTGTAATAGTTAGCTTAATTAGGCTTTTATGTTTGTAATTATGGCAAGGCTTATGTAGAAAGCCCATAAGCCTTGGTCCAAGCCCATAAGGAAGGAAGGGACTAGATGTGTTGCCCTAGCTCCTTTCCCCTATAAATAATGTTGTAAACTCCCATTTGGGAGTTGGTTGTTCACTTTCATTCAAATCCTACGCCTAAACCTTTCCATATTATTCGTGTATTTTGTGTGCAAATGTTCATCCGATCATCTCTTGTATATTTCTAACATATTGATGCTTGTGTTACAACATGGTGACCTAACAGCGCCGCTGATAACTATGTCGTAACTCGTGCATAAACTACGGCGTAACCAAGAATTATTGAAGATACGGCATAACCACTTCTAAGGTTACGCCGTAACCAGCAGATCTAGTGCAATTTACGAAGAATTGATGATTACGGCGTAACTATTATATTAGTTACGCCGTAACCAAGATCTGGCCTATAAATACCCCATGATTTCCAGCATTTCAAAGCATCTCATTTCACACACCACAACCAAAGAAAATGGGAAGAAGCAAAAGCGGTCTAGAGGAGCATACTGAGTGTCTCAAGGAGAAATCACTCCCCTACGATAAGCATTAGCATTTTATCTTTTCTTTACTTTCGATTCATGTATTTCGTAACATTAAATATTGAATTGATTTGTATGGTTAATATGAGCTGCTAAGCACCTCTTGGTCTTGGCCTAGTTATGATTCATAATTGTTTTGTTTGCGTTTACATTACTTCCGTATAATTATTTCTAAGTGTATTCATGCATAGTTTATTCGTAGCTACCCTTGTTTGGTAGTTTTGAATGGCGGTAGAGGCTAGTTGCTTAGGAGATATGACCAAGTGACCCTAAGTGAGTAGGCGGGGCGGAAGGGTAAGATATGACCAATGGCGACCCTTTCTACTTGTGCGATTTGACCAACTCGATCACTGCCGTTTGGATGAACTTAAAATTAGGGGTGAGTGTCTAAGATGCTAGCGCCCGGTACTCACTATTATAAGTCTAGCATGTAGAGGAACTTAATGACTCGGCAGGGGACCAGAACAACCGGACTTATGAGGGACACTGACTTCTCCGGTGGTGGCATCTTTTGCGATAGGTTAGGCGAATCGACCAAATGTTGTCCTCTCGACTTTGACCCCACCAAGTAATTGGAAGTAATTAGACGTAGACATTACTAGCTAGGATGAATAACTAGGTTAGCACCACTCTCCTCTATTGATCATATCCTTTGCTTTTATTTGCTTTAGTAGTTAATTAATTAAATCATATTAAAATTTATGACACCTAGACTTTCATAGAACTCACTAAGTTCTTTATTAACAAACTCAGTTCCATTGTCAGTTCGGATGATTCTAACAATCTTGTTAAGTCGAACCTGCAACTGTTTGATAAGTTTAATGATGACATCTGGAGTTTCATCCTTTGTCCTCAAGAACTTAACCCAGGTAAATCGAGAGTAATCATCAACCACAACTAACACATATTTCTTCCCGTTAATAGTCTGCACTCTCATGGGTCCACATAAATCCATGTGAATGGTATGAAGAACTTCCATAACTGAGTTTGTAGGTTTGGGTTTGTGGGCATACTTCTTGCTTTTTCCCAATTGGCATGCTGAGCAAAGATGATCCTTTTCATACTTTAGTCTATGTAAGCCTCTTACTAAAGAAGATCATTTATGGTGCCGAAGTTCAAGTGATTGAGGCGACAATGCCATAACCATGACTTTGTCTTCAAGCCTTTGACAACAAGCAAATTGAGAAGACTTCATCATATATTTGATAGAGATGGTGTATAGGTTTGAACCACGTGTTCCCTTAAAGTTCCACACCATATCACGTAATTGACCGACGAGAAAATAAGTTATGACCAAGACCTTCAACATAATATACCAGAGATTACACTATCACCAACAAAATAATCTCCATAACCCTAATTGCACCAAAATGGTCATCCCGAATCTATGATTCGATAAATTTACTCGAAGTTCATGAGCTGACGGTCTCCAAATATATGCTTCTGAGTCCAAGTACCACATAACGATTTGAGCGACTGCGGTTGAACCACGAGAATGGATCTGGATAGTTGGGATCCTATGCAAGAATGGGTTACGATTGTGCAAAAGATTGTGTAGGACCTTACAAATATCAACCTTATCACTTTACCAAGCAAACCCAACACACGTAACAATGATTCTGGCGTAGAACTCGTGAAATCCAACACAAACATATCGTAAAGAAAGAAAGATAGAGATTAGATGGTGACTTGATGTATAAATTAGTGTATGTTTAGAGAGGTAGAAAAGAAAGATGAAAACAATGAGATGTTATATTGCTTCAAAGGAAAACACACACACACACACACACTCAAGCACACCCTCAAATGACACAATGGCCACGGGCCTTGAGATGGACTTGGATTGGGCTTGGGTTTAACTAGACAAGGCTAGACAATTTTAGCCCAATCCACGAGCCGTTGACTATTCTATCACGATATCTAACAAACATTACAAAGTTCCTAATCGTGAATGACCATCACTTCTAATAAAAATAATCAAGGCTAACAATCTCCCCTAGGGGTGGTCATTCAAAGATGCTCCACTTGAATAGGTCTTTAATCTTTTGAGCTTGAACTTTGTGAGTAGATATAGAATAGTCTTGATTTTGTTCCTTCATGCTTTGTGATCAATTAATGTGGTTGTCTGCCGTTGTCAACCGTTGGTTAGGTATCTCCACGTCTTTCTCCACCAGACTTCTATTTGTCTTTTGGTTACCAATGATGTAGTTCTTGAGTCTTTACACTTTGTAGATTCTTTGACATTGACGAAGAATCATCTTTAACTTTGAGTTGCCTTTGATTTTGATGAGAACTTTCATGTGTTGTTGGTATGAGCATGTGGCGAGTCGCACGATCCATCCGCTCCGGAGCTTCCATAAGAAGAAAACATAAAGCAGGTTAGTAATAAGCGGTTCGGCACTTACAAGTTTGAATTTTGAGGGTGTTAATGACAGTGTGAAAACATGTCTCTAATTCTCCAGAGGCCGTTCTGACCTGGAGTCCACAAGTGAGATAACGCGATATACGAAGTACATCTCTGATTCGGATGAGTGTTGAGGTACAGAAGCATCACCTCCTGATTGTAGACCGTTTGAGACACACTAAGCGTAATCCACGGAGAATTACCGAAGTGACTGCTTTGTCGGTGCTTGATGTTGACCACAGCGGGAGTTTCCATTCAATCACCGAGGATCACAATTGTGAAACCTCTCATAAATGTTACGGCGGATTGCTAAGACTGCGTGGGATTCTAGAATATATCACTTGTGTCCTTATTGATGAACAACAAGCGATGACATGTCATGTGTTCCTATGAGATCTTTGGATGAATCTCGTGGCTCTAGACTCGATAGTGCATTTTGGTTTTCTGGCGGAGACTAGGAGAGGTCTCCTTCTTCAATACCAACGATCTCTAAGAAAGTCGATAGATTATGTAGGGTTCAGTGAGAATGAAACAAATCCCTTTGAGAGGAATTGGTGGCTAGAAGGTTAGGTGCGGTGCGACCTTTGGGTCCATGGCGTCTTTGTCTTCAATACCGGTGTCAACTAAGTGACAACGATGGCAGATGGATTGAACCCGGTTTACGCCTAAGGTTGAATATGGAGGGCTATTTCTTTTCACCCTTTCTTTTACTTTTCTTTTTAATTCTTCAACCTTCTTTCTCCTTTCTCACATTACTCCTTTTTCAATCATACCTAAGGACTTCTAGTTCTAAACTATTGGAGATGTCCTTGGGTAGATCCCTCCGACTCTGGCGGATCATAGACTGATTTCCTATCCTTAGTCACCTTATAACTCCATGTTGTCCTATTGTTTTCATAAAACCATTTTCTTGAAAATCTCTCGAGTGTTTATGATAGAAAACATGTTTGAAACACTCAAGTGAGTTTTATATTTTCATAAACACTCCCCTTCACATGTTCTTATATGTTTTGTGTAATCGCACATAGAGGTAGAGTTCGCACTTTTGAATTGATCGACTTTAAATGAACTAGACCGATTCGAGACACGTTTACATCACTAGAGAACTAGCTTGAAATTATTACCGTCTGGTCAAGTCATAGAAAGTTTCTCGAAATGGTACATTTCGACTTTAATTTCGTCAATTCATTGGTTACTGTGAGTCGAGCTCTTTTGAGATTCAAACAACGATCATTAAACCTTTTTGATCACATTTTAATCACGTTTCCCCCTCAAAAATAGCATATCTATGATGTTTTGAAAAAAATGATTGAAAGATATGTTTTCGGAAAGCATTTGAGAGAAAGCGGTTAGCATGAATTTTGGAACAATTTTGGTTTTATACTCCCCTTAGAAAGCATATTTTTCATACATAAAATTTAGAATCAATTAAGGGTTTAGAGGAGTTATCTTGGTACCAAATTTTAAGAGATTTTGAAAAATATTTTTGAAAAATTTCGAATCAATGGTACGCAAGATGTGAAGAAGATTTTAAAAATCTTTTGAAAATATTGAAGAAGAATTATCTTCATTTGTTTTAGGATAAGTGCTCGATATTTATGAAAATCGATTTTGCGTAGCACTTTCCTTTCTTTAAAGATCGGGTTGCAAGTTGAAATACTTACAAGCCATTGTTTTTAGGAAAAGCGCTTGAAAAAATATTTAAAACCTTTGATTTTGATTAGCACTTTCCTTTTTGAAGCGCAGGTCTGAGCGATGTGTTGAAGCCATTATGTTGAAGTTCGGGTTTCGTCTTGAAGTATCTGAAAGCCATTATTGAAGAAATTTTGAGAAGCGACATGTTTTAGAAAACATTTAAAGAACTCTCGCTCAAGCATCTGTACATACCGTATCATTGTTGAATGACATTTCTAAAGCGTCTGAATATCGATTATCTGAGAGACATGTCGTGAGAAGAATATTTTTGGATTTTTGATTTTATATTGTTTTGTATTTTTGAAAAATTTCTATTTTGTATTTTGCTTTTGTTGGTTTTCAAATTTTGTATTTTGTTTTTGAAAATATTTACAAAGAAGATTTGAAGAAAGAGAAATTAAGTTGGGACAAGTAAAAGTGGAGATAAGAGTGGAAGTAGAAAAGGATTTCCACATGCGAAATTGGCATAAAGTTCTTCTTTACCACACGGGGTATATGAACCTTCAACACTTTTACAAGTACCGCATCCACGAGAAGAAGAATTTTCACAAATAACGATGTTAAGTACATGTTTCCTCACGGCGGTGATCACTATCAGCGGTTGTAGTGGATTCGACTTCCTTAACATGATGAGTTTCACTATTATACGTGTTGGTACAAGTATCAAAAATCTTTCTGTGGGAATCCATCTAAGACCTATGTTGTTGAAAACTTTGCGTGGGAATCCACTAAGGTAAGATCTAGGAGTTGTTTTCTTATCGGATCGGCGGAAGACTCGGTTTAGAAAAACTACGTCTGAAGAGATCGTCCTATTAGGTGTCTGTTGTTTGTATTTTATCAGCGGGCTTGTTTCTATTTGGAGTCTTAGTGGATTGTGCCTTGCACGAGAATTATCTTTCTTAAGATATTGTGAGACACATGCATCATGATTAGGTGAAAAGGCATTTTTTACATGTAGTATGACAAATTCAATATTCTTGTTTAAAGCAATGACTTTAACTTTGTCACTCTGATCTTTTGGAAATTGATTCTTGTTCGAAAAGGACCTAGAATTCCTAGTGTTGTTTTCTAAGGGCATAGCATTTTACGTTGCGAACTACTCTTAGATGCAAGCCAATCCCTAGTCTTTTGTAGAGTGTTCCTAGGTAATGGTTTACTACTACTAGCGGTGCCTTGAAATCTTGTAGGATTCATCACCTAGATGTTGCACCTAGAATTCGTCTTTTCAGTGCATGCCTTTTCCTAGCTTCTTCTAGATAGTGATTGTTGACCATGTCGTTAGAACCATGATTCTTTAAGCTGGATTTTTGTCACATTCCTTGTACTAGTCCTAGAAATGCGGTGTAATCACTTTTCTTTATCAAAAGCAGGGTTTTCAAAACCTTTGACAATTCTCTTTTTAATAGGCAGGGACTGTGGAGTGGCTGTTTTTGACAAATCATTTTTCTCATTGACTTTTGGAGCAAACTGAGAAATAGACTTTGGTTTGAAAACCGGTTTGGGAACATTTGTTTTCTCCTCAGTCTATGGTTTTGCAAACTTAGTATCCACATCCTTTCCTTTTTGACTTCCCAGCTGAGCTCTCAAAAGATCATTTTGCTCTTTCATGTCCTTGTAGGCACGCTCATACGACAGTTTTTCATACTTGCATTCCTCAGTTTTTCGATCAAGTTGTTTAAAGTATGAGACATTTTCTTTTTCAAGTTTCATAAGAGCTTTTTCATATTTTGAAACAATTTCGGAGGTCTCAGACTGGAGTCTTTCATGATCTTCAACAGAATATGTTTGTAAAATGATGGACATGATATCGGTGGTCATAACATCTTCGAAGAGATAATCATTTAAATTTTCCAAAACTTTGATGTGTTCAAAACTTTCATTAGCTTGCTTTACGAGGATTTATGGTCCTTGACAAAGTCATTGTTTCTTTCAAAAGTGCTTGTTCAACATGAATTACCCCATAGCGATGGCGGTTAACGTAGGGGCAATTTGGGTTTTAAAAACTCTTTTGTTTCGTCATCATGACGAGTAAACGAGATGTTAGTTGTTATATTGGTTTTAGACTTGGCGATCTCTTGAAGATACCCAATTCTAGTTTTAACGTCATCTAAAATGCTTCTAGTATCACTTGTGTTAAAAGGATTGTTTGAAGACATTTGTTCGATTTTGAAAGAGATTTTGAGACTACAACCGGTTTTGGCGGTTTTGAAGCGGGTGTTGACACTTTGTTTGAAACACTTGGTATTATGGAAAACTTTGACTTTTCTTTTGATTAACAAAAGTAATTCCATTAATTTTGTTCCATTTATTATAATCAATTGGTTTAAGATCCGGATTCTTTTGTTTCATTTTTATCTACTCTCCTCGGATAGTTCCAACGTTTCAAGAGAATCACGAACAATTATGGGTTCATGCAAAGGTTTTCCATCGTTCAACACATTTCGAGATTTACGAGCTTTCTTGAGGAAACAAGGAGGTGTGTTACCAAGAGCCATTTTTTTAAGTATGAAAAATCGGTTTACTTGATTAGAAAGCATCTTGATTGTCTTAGCGGAATGACCCGTTGTAAAAGTAAATTGTCCAATTTTTGATCGTTTGGTTTTATCCGTAATCTCATCAAGAAGAGAATCTTCTCGTTTTGAAAAATCGATTATCAACTTCTTCTCTTTTCAAGATCGAGAATAAGTTGATTTTGTTTTAAAGTTGGTCATTTAGTTAGAAATTTCCTTGTTTAGAGATTTGATTTTCAAGTTCGATTCACATCAAGTGTGTCATACTTGAGTTGCAAATCTTTTCTCTTAAAGCAGAATCTCGATAACCAATTTCTAATTCGACATTTTGTTTGTATGAAATTCATAGGCTCGGCATTCTCTTTGTAACTCTCGAGCTCGTGGTCAATTTAGCATTCGCGGCCTTAACATCGCGATTGACCGTTCTAACTTTCTCAAATTCAATGCCACATTGATTGATTAATGATTCAACATAAGCGCGTGTTTCCTCATCGGTCTCGGTATTTTGTGCCACGACCTCCACTAGGATCCACATCCGGGTTTGAGTTAGTATTGCTACTGACTCGGATTGTCGGTATGTATCATAAGTAGGTGCGATGTCGCGAGAATGATGTTCATCATGAGTAAACACATCACATATGACATTGTTATAGCATGGATCAATGATTGGTACCTTAGATCGCATTTGCGTCATAGAGAGGATGTGCGTCGAGTCGGTGTCGTACTTAGTCTCTGAAGATTTGCCATGAAGGCGCGGTTTGCATTGATGTCCTCTCGGTCTTCCACATCATCCATAATAGTGAAAAGTCATTTTCCTCGGCACTCAGCTGTAACCCGCTTCTTGCTTATACGCTAACAAAGCGACTTTTGAAGAAAATCACCGTTCTTCTTGTGCGGCTTAGTGGGACGGTTTCTTGCCATGTGACCCACTCCTTGTGATTATAACACTTAATCGATTACCACGATTCACATTTCCATAATTCCCAACGATTGGGTACGCAACATTGCCATTACGATTACCATCGCTCTATTCCCAACATTACGTCCCATCGATTTCCAACATCTTGACCGGCCGATTACCACGATACGGAACCGCTTTGATTACCGATCATTGTTAAATGCTTTATCTAATAAAAGAATATATTGCAAGGTAAACACAGGTCGGTTCGGGATCATTGATTCCTTGTTCTGGTATTGTTGATCCGGATAGAATTGTTGTTGTGGTTGTGGAATGTATTCTTTGCAAGTTGTTGTTGTTGGAAGATGATGAAGCTTGTTTTGTGTATTCACTGTGGTTTGAGTCTTTGCAATGAGTGCCAATGGATCATGATTCTTTGCTAATCTTTCTTGCTGACTTCATTCGCTTGACTTGGTTTAGCTTGGTTTTGTTTGAGAAAATCGTTTAGTTGATCAAAGTTCACGATGTAAGTCTTTTGTTTGGTTGACAATAGTGACATATCGTCCCATTCTTACGGAAGATTATTCGAGAACTTGATGTTTTGAGCGATTGTTCTAGGTGCCAACTTGTTTCGATAAGCTCATTCATCAAAGTGCAAAACACACCATAGTAGGATTCAATGGATTCTCACGGTGTAGATGTAAACTTCTCCCATTTAGTTAGCGACTTATTCTCCATGTCTTGTTTACCAATTTACATTCCATAACATAGTCGTCTAACCGTTCCCACATATCGAAAGCGGTTTCTGGCTATCTACCATGACAAAGATGTCTATTGGTAAACCCGGTTGGACAATATGAATTGCCATGTCATCTGCATCGACTTGTTTACGATCCTCTTGGTGTATTACGATTCGGTTTGAAGATGAGAGGATGGTGGGATGGGAGGTGTTGCATCGCATTTCGGTACATGAACTTGTCGAGGTGGAAGGGTCCATCTGAATGGATTTAATCATTAGTTTCCCATTAGGTTTGGTCTTGATGTGGCGGAGCATTCGACTTGTCCATTGAAGATAACCACCTTTTGCCAACATAGGAGGTCGGTTTTCGGCTTTTCTTTGCATGAATGTCTTGTTGAGTTGCCATTGATGAAGGTATGATCGATAAAGTTGATGTAGGATCGATTCAACGATAAAGGAGTTGTGGTTGATGAAGATTAAGCTCGGTTGAGGTGTTTACGAAAGTCGTACTCGTAACCTTGGTTCTTAAAAATTTTCGCCCAAAATTTGAAATTCACTATAAAAATCAATTCTAAGGTCGTATGAAAATTTGAGTTATGACAATTTTGGCGTAAATTTGACGAAAATTTTGAATTTAGGCCCAAAATTTGAATTTTTGACCAAAATTTTCACATTAAACCAAAATTTGAATCTCGCGTAAAACTTGAGCGTTTAGTCTCCTCGAAAAATTAAATTTTACTCAAGTTTTCCGCCATTTTTTTTTTTTTTTTTTTTTTTAAACCTTAGGCGTAGAAAGAGCTTGGCGTAGACCAAAGAAGTCTGAGTAGGATATGGTTCTGAGTAGGATATGGTTCTGAGTAGGATGTGGTTCTGAGTAGGATGGCTTAGGCGTGGGATCTTATCGTGGGAAGCTTAGGCGTAGGATTCCTTAGGCGTGGGATCTTATCGTAACACGAAGCTTATCGTAGACAAAAGTTACTCGTAAACCTTCGCGCGTTGTGAAGTTATGCGTAGAGTTACTCGTAAGCTTTTAGCTTATCGTAAACTATGGTTAAGAACCAAAATCCTTTACCTTTCACAACGTAAGGGATATCCACAAGTCGAAGTGTTCCACACTTATCCAGTGAGGAAGCAGCGAGTAACGTTATAGCTCGAAGATTCTTCACCAAAAGTTACAGTAGAAGCTTATGCGTAGTTGACTTTCTTCTGAGTAGAACTAGGGTTTGACCTACTAGTAAAACATTTCCAACGATTCGGACAATTTCACTTGCGAGATATCCTTAAAACACTCGAATAACCCAAAATGTTGACCTTTTTCACCCAAAGTGCTTAGAAAAGTTACAGTAGAAATTACCAATGAAACAAAATGAGTTTAAAAGCGTATCTAAACCGTAAAGCTTGAAACTTTTGCGAAAAACTAAAACTTTAACACCAAATAAACCTTAAACCACAAGAATCTTGAATTTTTGGTGAAAAAATGAAAGCTTTAAGCGTTCAAATATGTAAAGCGTGAGCTTATCGCGTAACCCTTCAAAACAAACACAAACACTCCTAAACCATTGTTAGGCGATTGATACCAATTGTAGGACCTTACAAATATCAACCTTATCACTTTACCAAGCAAACCCAACACACGTAACAACGATTCTGCGTAGAACTCGTGAAACCCAACACAAACATATGCGTAAAGAAAGAAAATATAGAGATTAGATGGTGACTTGATGTATAAATTAGTATATATTTAGAGGTAGAAAAGAAAGATGAAAACAATAAGATGTTATATTGCTTCAAAGGAAAACACACACACACACACTCAAGCACACCCTCAAATGACATACTTGAGGGTATTTATAATAAGAGAGGATGATGCCTAAGGCTTGGCCATGGGCCTTGAGATGGACTTGGATTGGGCTTGGGTTTCACGAACTAGACAAGGCTAGCTTAACATAACTTATGCCCGATTAGCTTAGCCCAATCCACGAGCCGTTGACTATTCTATCACGATATCTAACACACATTACAAAGTTCCTAATCGTGAATGACCATCACTTCTAATAAAAATAATCAAGGCTAGCAGTTGCACTACGGGCTTGATGAGGATCAAAGTAATGAGGGGTGTGTGTTCCGGCCAAGGCTACTTTGTAACACGAGAATAAAAATACTAAGACACTACGTTAAGTGATTGCGGGGTAGGACCTGCGAACCACCTCCCGTGAGAGTAAGTATGAGTTATGGTTGTATAAGTGTGTGAAAGTAAAGAGATAAGTGTGAAATGAGCATACCATAATCCATCGTCCGTCTAACCCATTTATAGTGGAAGAAATACGGTTAGAGCACTCTTGCATGAATATCGGAGATCATGGGGCGTCCCATGATTGTGGGTAACCGCTAGGGGTTAGTGACCCACGTTCTCGACTTGACGGGAAAGCCAGAGAGAGGGAGATCGTGGGTTTGACTAAGTCGAGAGGTTCCTTATCCATTGTTCCTTTGTCGGCCATACCGAAGGGCTCAAGGCTTCAGTGGCGAATTCCCTTAGGTAACCTTCGTACCAGCGAATGGTTTGACGCCTATGGATATTTGAATCCTAACTTGGGCCTTTGTATGGAAGGGCTTCGACCGTCTCGGAGGAGTTTCCTTGAGCTACTCGGAGGGTACATCATCGAGCCCCGGTCGAAAGTGATGCATATGAGCGAGGCATTGCTTTCGACTTCATGCTCAAAAAACACCATCATCTTTGCTAAATATGCTAGTTGGGAGATAACTACGCAACTAACCAAGCGCATTCAATGCTAATTAAATCATCCATTTGCCCGCTACGGTGATCCTTATCCCCATGTAACAGGAGACCAAAGTCTTTATTTAAAATTTAAAAAGTGGCTTGGCTTGGATAAGAGTAATCTAGATGGACACGTGTGTGAATTAGGAGGTGGTAAAGGGGTATTTAAGGGAATATGATGAAACCCTAAAATACTTTTACTCTCCGTCTTCATTTACATGATAAACTTTCAAGCGCCCATCTTGAAAACCAAGGTAAACACTTTTCTCCTCTTGTAGATTGTTTCAAAAATAGGAACATGGATTCTAAGTTTATTATAAAACAACAAAAGTGCACTTTATACGCTAAAGATTTGCATGATAATTTAGCCGATTATCCTATTCAATAGAACATAAAGTGATGTTACCCAAATCCGCTCGGGGTATCTTTGATGCCCTCGAGGTTCGTGGGGTTGTATACCCATGCATTTAGTCACTCGAACCTTAGGATTCCACTGCACCCATTGATTTTGGAATTTATGCGGTACTATAAAGTTCATATCTCTAGATTCAATCCTTTTGGGTTTGCCAAATTGACTACATTCATAGTGATGTGCAAAGCCTACGGATATGAACCAACCTTGCAGTTTAAGAGGATTCTTGAACTTGTACCGGGGCGATTGGTTGACACTAGCAAAAAGACTGAGCGGATGTACCCAATCTGTTTGAGAAAGTGTACCAAACATATCGGGTTGGAAGGGTAGCTTTTTCGTGCAAGACACTATTGTCCCCTACATGTCAGGCTGTGAACAAGGAGAATAGGTATAATGCTAAGCGGTATAATGACCCCCCCCCTACGAGGTTCGGAGTGATCCTTGTTACCGTGTTTGGCAAAGTACCACATGGATGTGCAAGTATTCCACAAGCCATCTTATACATGGTGGGATTGCTTTCGAGTTGGGAGGGTCTCCCGAAGCCTATGATCATATACCAAGGACAAAGTATGTTTATCCACTTTTATTTAAATAGGACCAATGTAGCGATATTTATTTCTTTTTGCTTCTATTTTGCGAGATGTCGTTCGAAACTTCATGTTCCAAGAATTTGATGAAGATTTAAGTTTCATGCTGCGGAGAAAGGCGAGGAGTCTTATGGCGTTGGCTCCCTTCAACATCTGTGAATAACAATGAGGTAAGCATTCGAAGCGGATCCTATTTCATCACCCCACAATCTGGCATGGGGCGCATCAAGCGGTGGAGAACATTGCGACTCGGACGATCTGTGGATGAGGATGTCCCGTCGTTGGTTCAGCAGAATAGGCGATAGGCTAAAGAGTAGGAAAGGGAATGACAAGACTGTGAAATCCACCAACAAAAGGAAAAATCCCTACCTACCTCAGGAGTAGAGTTGTGAAGCATAAAAGTACCGAGGCGTAAAGCTTATCAAGTACGCCTTGAATTGCCGATGAATCCGTTGAGGTTCATGGTAAGTATTTTATCTTATGAGACATTGTGAAGGTAAAAATATAAGCATTATGCTAACATGTGTATATTTTGTTGCTCGTAGGTCTTCGAGGCGAAGGAGCTTCAAATGCCTTAACTTTGTCATCGGATTGTTGACCATGTGATCCCTCCACGGTGGAAGAGTATGCTAGAGAACATGTCCATTGAGAAGTTACGTGACATGCATGATAATGGGGTTGCGAGGCGGTGATGGATAATCATTTGAATGCCAAGACCAGGGGTTGCTCGGAACCGTGGCAAGTTGGAGGCAAAGTGTGGCGAGATTGAGGGGCGTTGAGAAGAACCCGTCGTCCAAGACCTTCGAGAAAGATAGCTCGATTGACCGTGGAGCGTGGTAATCTCAAGTGGAAAAAGCCAAGGTTATTACTCTCATTTGGTCGAATCTTGCTCTCGAGGCTAAGTCTGTTGGGTTGGAAAGTGAGAAGGTTAGGCTTGGAGAGGTAGAGGTGAAGTTGAGGAGGATATCGATGGCTGCAAATGAGGTATAAGATCTTTGCGGAAAGATCATGCGAAGTTGTTTGAAGGTGGTGCCTTACATAGCCATGGAGCTACCACGGTGTGGTGGGAGCTCGGATGTGGAAGGTCATCAAGTCGACCCTATTTCATGGACGGTGTTTGGCTCTGAGGAGGCCGCCAAAGCAGGTAAGCCTGTGGACCTCTCCAAGATTGAATGCTACCGTCCCACTTGAGAGCTGAATATGATGAGGCGGGAAATGCATTTGCAGCTGCAGAGTACTCCTTCCTTCTTGAGGCAACCAAAGATCCAATGGCACCTCGAAGATCTCTGTCTAAGAAACCTCGGGCTGAAGCCTACCACTCCAACCAAGAAGACCATGTCTACTAAGCCGGTCTCGGTGCAACCTCCTCCACTCCCTCTCAGAAGAAACAAGAATGAAGGGTGCTTTCTGTTAGCGATAATTTGGTTCAAAGGTGGCATGTACCTTAAGACAATTTATTTTATGTGACAATGTGTCTTGTTTCCCAAACAATTTAAATGCTTGTGATGTATGGCCATGGGCCAAGAACAATTGTGAGAGTCTAGGCTCCTCATGCGGTATAAGGCGGTAGCCCATATTTTGAATGCAATAGTGTAGAGGACATACCTCTACATACTTAGCTTAAGTTTGTTATGTAAACTTCTCTTACGCCATTTTACGGCGCTTAAATTTTACAACCTAAGGTTCAACAACCTCATTGTGTGTAAATTACAACACCAAGAATATAATGGCCAACTTGACCATTGTGCAGAGGTCATGACCCACTCTATCTCAAATCCTTTACATAGCATGGCTTTGTTAAAAAAAAAAAAATTTACAAGCGCCAAAATCTACTAGGAGAGTTAATGTGAATGTTTAAGTTGGCTTTGAATAAAAAGGCATATGTTGCACCTCAAGCCATTCGACATTGAAACTCATTAACGACTTGGTTGAACAAATCTTTGTGTTTAAGAAGCGAAGCAAGAGATTTGTGGAAATGTCTTATTTATCATTGAATTGGTAGGAGGATTACATCATTCTTGAAATGAAAGCGAAGACAACTACCAATAATGTGTGCTTTCCTTGAGAAGCTTTTGATTACAAGAAAAAGTTAAAGTACTTCTTAAACATAGAACTTTGAAGGTTCGTACCATTCCATGTCTGTCGATGGGTTCTCCGAGAAGAGTGGCGGTTTATATGCTCCATTCCGTAGGCCTCGGCTACCATGTAGGGTCCTTCCCAAGTTGGTCCCAGTTTTCCATGATACTCTGCTTTGCTTGCCTTTGTTGGTAGCGGTACATATTCTCCGGGCTTGAAAGTGGAAGGTCGACCCTTTGTTATAGTAGCCTTGATCTTATGTTTGTGTATTGCTTCCGGATGGAGGCTATTTCTCTTCTTTCTTCAGGAGATCAAGGTTTTCCCGATCCTATCATCATTTTGGGAGGCATCATACGTTGCCACAAGCTCCGTGTGTACAATTAGTTAGAAAGGATGACCGCTTCATTCCGTATGTTAGGTGAAGGGAGTTTCTCCGTTGCTTGACTTAGGATGTGTCAGGTGAGCCCATAAGACTTGAGGGAGCTCGTCCACCCATCCATGATGAGTTCGACCTAGCCTTTTCTCGATCCCTTTGTGATGTCTCTGTTTGTAACCTCCACTTGTCCATTGCCTTGTGGGTGATGAGCGGGTGTCGAGATTGCTTTATGTTGAGCCCTTGCGAAGTCATAGAAGACTCCTTTGTAAGCTGTTTCCGTTGTCGAGATATGATGATGTGGGGCACTCGAATCTGCACACAATGTGTTCCATACAAACTTCTCGATCATCTTCCTCTCACGAGGCTAGGGTTTGCTTCCACCCACTTGGTGAAGTAGTCGATCGCTACTAGCAAGAACTTAACTCCTCCGGAGATATAGGCATAGGCCTACAATATCGATGCCCCACGGGAGAAGGGCCCACGGATGTCACACTTGTCATATCTTGCTTGGCATTTTGGAGCGTTTGAGTGTGGTGACAAGCTTCCCACTTGAGGATGATTTTGGGCTGCGTCCACATGCATCGATGGCCAATAGTAGCCCAACTTCATTATCTTGAGACAATGGCGAGGTCTGCATGGAACCACAAGATCCTTCATGGACTTGGCTATGATGCTCGAAGCTTGCTTGAGACCTCGCATCGTAACCAAGGTGACAAAATGACCTCTATATAGGTTTTCCCTATTAGCGATGCTGCGGGGACTTAACGAATCTTTCTTGCAAGCTTGGGATCTTGGGGAAGACCACTTATCAAATATTCCACTTATGGGAGTCATCCATGTCTCTCCTTCCGTGAATCACATGACAACCTCTTTGAGAGCGATGGATATTTAGGAAGGACTTCCACGAGAACCTCCTTAGTGAGATGGCGAAAGCCATGGAAGCTAGCTTGCTTAGTGCGTCTGCCTTTTGTTACGGTTCCTCTGAACATGTTGGATGGTGTAGGAGTTGAAGTTTCGAGCATCTCTTTGTCTTTTCAAGTCTTGTTTGATGACGGGTTGCCTTGCTTCGTAGGAACACATCACTTGGTTTGCCACCAATTGGGAATCTCTGAAGGCAATGAGCTTTGACCTCCATATCTTTGGCTAGTCAGTCCTGCTAGTAGCGCCGTATTCCGCCGTTGTTTGTGGCTGAACACAAGCCGAAGAGCATATGTATGCTCCTTCCCTTGGGGCCGACTAACATTAGACTGCTCCGGAGCCATCGGGCTGGATGCTCCATCGTGTAAAGCTTCCATTCAACTGTACTTGAGAAAGATTAGCTTTGGGCTTTTCCTTTTCTTCATCGAATTAGGAAGGTGTTTACGCCAAAAGTGCAAGAATTTGCCCTTTGATAGAACTACGTCCTTTAAACTCGATTTCATGTTCTCGAGTTCAATAGCCCATTTAGCCACCCTCCGGACTTTTCGGGTTTAGACAAGATGCCTTGGTGGCTTATCGGTTAAGGCGTAATTGGGTGGGCACGGAAATAGCGTCAGACCTCCTTGCTGCGTAAATTAAAGCGAGCATTAACTTCTCCAAGGTTGGGTAGTTGACCTCCGCTCCTTGTAGGACCACCGCTAACAAAGTAAATTGGGATCTGTCGCTTTTCTCTCTCGCCGCCAGGGGCGTGCTAATACTTCT
Source organism: Chrysanthemum lavandulifolium (assembly GCA_022545495.1). Lineage (NCBI taxonomy): Eukaryota > Viridiplantae > Streptophyta > Magnoliopsida > Asterales > Asteraceae > Chrysanthemum > Chrysanthemum lavandulifolium. The sequence continues at coordinate 67,828,021 of CM040241.1, forward strand.
GCTGAGGATGCCAAGTACATAAACAACACTTCGCCTTTGATTGGGGCGTAAGTGTTGGAAGTATTCAATGAACTCCTTCATCTTACGAAAGGCTACTTGACATCCACGGCTCCATTGGAAAGTTTTCTTGTCGCGCATCCTTTGAGTGTCTTGAAGAAGGGTAGGGACACATCGACTCCTTTCGACAAAAATCGACTTAAAATTGCCAACTTCCCATTCGGGCTCTGCGCATCTTTTAGACACTTAGGGGCTTGGAGATCGGAGATGGCTTTGACCTTAGAGGATTAGCTCGTATCCCACAGCAGTGATCAAATGTCCTAAATTGTCCTTCCTCGACACGAAGGAGCATTTCTTAGGGTTCAACTTCATGTTGATTGCGGGGCGATCAAATGTTTCTGTACATCAAGGAGTAGGTCCTCCTCGGTCTTGCTCTTGATAACCATGTCATCAGCGTAGGCTTGATATTCACGCCTCTCTGTTTGTTGAAGGCTTTATCTACGAGGCGTTGGTAAGTAGCCCTGCGTTCTTCAAACCGAAGGGCATCTTTCTGTAACGATGAACACCTTTACTTGTGTAGAAAATTTGTCTTTTCCTCGTCCTCCTGGCCATCTGGATCGATGGTACCCTTTGTAGGCATCTAAGAAGCATTTTAACAGGAAACACCGCGAGGATTCTACCTTCGATCGATTTGGGTGGGGGTAGCAATCCTTAGGGCATGCTTTGTTGATTCGGTGAAATCCACGCACATGCGCCACCATCAAGTCGCTCTTTTTACCGGCCGGGTTGGCCACCCAAGTTTGGTATTTAACCTCCCTGGGATGCACAGCTTGTGTAAGTTCATCAACTTCTTTGCAAACTGCTGCGTTTCTCTCGAGGCAAGGCTTCTCCTTTTACGCTTTATGGGCTCAATGTGCTTGTACTCATTGAGTTTATGCTCCGTTCAGAAGAATTGTCCATCTATCGGCAATGTTCTTGGAGCACTTTGTCATGTCGAGAATATTTCCAAGCAAAACATCAAGGTTAGTGCGTGTGATTACGTGAGCTTCGCCTTGAAATTAGCGGGAGTTGCTTCCCTACTACCCTGTCATTCGGGATAGCTAGGGTTTCGACAACTCGCTCCTCTGCATCTGTACAACTAAAATTGCCATCGGAGGCTCCTCGATTCCTCTCGATCTTTTGACACCATATACACCCTTATCCGCTCCATAACTAGAATGAGCAGTTCCTACTCCAAGGGGTTTGAAACTTAATAGCGGCATGTATAGTAGAAACAACAATTCCCATTTTTGCATATTTGTTCTCCTATTAATAAATTATAAGGAGAATCGACCTTATGATGGCGAAAATGAGTGTCTCGTGCGGGATAAAGGGCCTTCGCCTATGGTGACTTCAGCAGTACTTCTCCACAGAGGCCATGAGTGTTCACTAGAGAACCTACTAGCGGTGCTTTGAGTCGACCCTCTTGATGATCACGGGATCGGTCGAAGGTGTGCGCCTACTAATATGTGGGGAAAGGTTATTTCCCTACACTTCTAACTCTTCTTGCTTCCTTCCTTTTCAAAGTGGTATCGCGTTTGTGTACCATTAGTATCGAACTGCGGGCGTAGTTTCCTTATTGTTCCCTTCCATTCTCGGTGAGTGTCGGAGAATTTTCCTTTCCCTTCTTTATGCCTTTGACCCGGTGTGCTAGCTGTCCTGAGGACCGTCTTGCCTCTTGATCTGCTTTTTAATTCCTGGGTTGTTCGTGTCATGTCCATGATCTTCATGGAAATGGCGATGCTGGACATGTCTCGGCCTTGCCTCGTGTTATCATCAGGGTGGGGATCGAAGGATTTTCTGGCCTTCTCTGTTGCTAGGATTTCTCGGGAGATTTAACCAAGTTTGCAATCCATGGTTCGAGCCTTTGTTGTAGGGGTGAGCGATCTGTTCTTCTTCTTGTTTTGGATCCTTCCGGGAGGACCCTCTAGAGAATTTGTCGGGCCTTCCTTTGGCTCTATCAGACCCGTTTGCTTCTACCTCCTTAGGCCTTGAATCCGGTGTAAGCCTTCTCAATCAAGGCCTTGTAGGTGTTGGGAAGATCGGTGGGCGAAATTCCACCAAGCTTGAGTTCGGAGGCCATGTCACGAAACCGAGATCCTCGATCTTCGTGTAGACCCAGAATCGCAAAGTTTCATTAGTGTATCACAGTAGCGAAGGCCCTCGTGCTTCGTTGTCCACTGTTTGATGGTGTGCGGTTAAGTGAGTCTTGGTGTGCATCTTCTGCGGCTAAAGTGTAGCAAGACTTAGCCTTAAGGTCATCTAGACTCATGATGCTTCCGACTACATCCGTTCCACCATATTCTTGCGGAGTCTACGGCGTGTAAGTGAACATATGGCATGCTACCGGCATGACCCACTTTTGCATTTGATAAGCGCCTTCAAATAAGTGGAGAAAGTTATCGGGATTACCTTTTCCATCGTAGGTGGCTATATGAGTAGGCATCTTCAGCGCCGTCGGGTAAAGGTGATCCTCGATCCATTTCATGAAGGGTGTGCAAGCTCGGAGGCTTCGGCACCATAAGGGTTGTCTGGAGGTGGATAAGCAGTGTAGGGTTATACGGGTTAGGAAATGGTGTGAATAGGTAGGGTATGTAGTGGAAGTTTAGTGCGAAGGGTATATTCCTATCGATTGTGTAGGAATCATCCGTATGGCATCTTTGGTAATTACGGTTTGGGATTGAACCATTTAGAGGGTAAGTGTTGTAGGTTTGAGTAGGTAAGTAGGGATTCATTCCGGAGAAATAATTGGTTCATGTTGGAGTAGGAGATGGATCCGATACTCGAAACATAAGAGGGTGGTCTTGGAGCCCCGCCCTTCTCTTCCCAAATGTCTTTGCTAGAGAGAGGCGGGTTTACCCTCCATTTCCTCTTGGGTTGCTTCCTCCATTGGGTTCTCGCTCCTCCTTTCACCATGCATTTGTCCCTTCTACGGTTCCTCAGGTCCTTCTTCAAAACCCACCGTCCTTCCATTTGACCTTCTAACGGAAGGGAACCATTCGTGGGGTCGGCGTCCCACCCATAGGTTGAGGCACATCCTCTGCTTCAATCTCCTCGTCATACTCTTATTTGAAGTATTCCAACTCCTCGCATTTACGTATTCTGAACTTGTCTCTTGTGAGCCCTAGCAAAGAATCTAAGGCCTCAAAGTTTGCCTCTGAAGGCGGGTGATGTCTGGAATAGGGTTAGCGGATGTTGAGGTGTGATGCAGGAGTAGTTTCAAGCGAGATCGTGTGGTGAAGGTTGAGGTTGTTATGGGGGCGAGGTTATCGGTGTTAGTTGTGGTGAGTGGGACCAAAGTAGAAACACAGGTGGGTGAATTTTCTCTTCACAGTTCCATCTTAGGAAAAGTAGCGTAGTTGGTTAAGGTATTAGGGATTTGGGTGATTACGGGACTAATAGTTGTGGTCCCGGATGGCGCCATTGATTGTGCAAAATATTGCACTACCGGGCCGATGAGGATCAAAGTAATGAGGGGTGTGTGTTCCGGCCAAGGCTACTTTGTAACACGAGAATAAGAAATACTAAGACACTCGTTAAGTGATTGGGTTCCATTTGGTTAGTAACAAGTAAAGAGATAAGTGTGAAATGGAACATCGTCCCTAACCCATAGTGGAAGTAGAAATGAAATGGAATCATCGCTAGGGGTTAGTGATAGATGCGTGGGTTTGACTAAGTAGTATATGCATTAGACCTATTCAAAGTATGTTCACGTCTCGGAGGTGTCCTTAAAGGAATAGTTCTACGGAAGTAGAAATAATGGAATCATCGGGGATAGATGCGGTGCTAATACAAATCAAAAGTTCACTTCTTAAAGGAATAGTTCTACGGTGAAATGTTAATACAAATTATTTATATATTTACGATCTTCTAATGTTTTGTCGATAACAAGCGTAAAATCATTTTAACGAAGCAAATAGAATCGTAAATAGTTTGAGTCAATAGTTTCCTAACACACTTACGTTTTCACATAAAACACTAAAACAAATATAAGTGATTTTATGATTTAGATATATATGTACAACAACTAGTGTTTACATATTGGGTTTATATACTTAAACTAAGTATACTAAAATGGGTAAAAACAAGTATATACTAAAATGGGTAAAACAAGTATATACTAAATGGGTAAAACTAGCAAATGGTATTGACCCATAACCCATGGTTTTATATATACCACTTAACCAAGTTCATTGTATCTAGAAAGAAAACCATGGATCAAACCATAACCCATGACCCATGACCCATAACCAAAAATACCCATGGGCAAGAGGCGTTCCACGGATCCACGGCTTTGTGCTAGCGGATCCCTTGTGGGAGGGATCCAGCGGGATCCGGGGAACAAGATGAAATTTTCTCTATAAATAGAGAGCCATTTCTTCCTTTCTACTCACCACTTTACACACATACTTCCCAAGTATTATAACCCTCTAACCCCGGATCCAAGTGATCTATGTAGTTTGTCTTTTGTTTTTGTATGATCTTCTAGGTTCCTCTTAAAGGCGAGATCACCACTTCTTGAAGACGAGCAAGCTCAAGTCCATGAGTTGCCATGCTTCGTCATCATCAAGACAACCAAGGTTCTCTTGTTGATAGTTCTTTCTTTCTCCATAGATATTGGGTTGAAGGCATTAGTGAAGGATGCCGAAAGTGTCAAGATGAAAGCATTAGTGAAGGGTGCTTATCGTCAGTGTCAAAGCATTAGTGAAGAATGCAAAAGGTGTCAAGACAAAGGCATTAGTGAAGGGTGCCAAGCGTTGTGTCAAAGGCATTAGTGAAGGATGCCGAAGAATCAAATCAAGTAGCATTTGGGAAGAATGCCTAGGTCGTATAATCGATGAGGTGCATTGTTATACATATAAGTATTTATTTATTTCCAAGGATGGTGATATCCTTGATGGTGTTGTAACAAGGAGTGAATCTCCTTGATATTAGATGTTGTGTTGTGAAGGGTAGTAGTTCCTCCATAGTAATGGAACTAGGTGCTTAACCTAGTACCTAATAAAGGGTAGGTGACGATGTGATAGGATTAGTTCTCCTTGGTGTGAAAGAACTCGGTGGTTAGCCTAGCACCGTATAAAGGGTAGGCGACGTTGTGTTAGGTGTGGTTCGCCTTGGTGTGAAGAAACTCGGTATTTAGCTTTGTACCGGAAAAAGGTTAAGCGACGTTGTGAAGGCTTCTCCGCCATAAGGAGTTGGTATAGTGCTTACGAACTCTCGAGTAGGTGATTCGGGGAGTGGAGTAGGGCAAGGAAGGTGTCCTTGTAGTCGAACCACTATAAATACTCGTGTCGTGGTGATGTGCTTCTTACTCTTTATCTTTCATTACACGTTTATATATCTATCTATCAAAGTCCAACATAAACAACCAAATAGACTGACATAAGTCGATCTAAATATTTAAAAGGAAGTTTTTAAATTGGTAAAACTATTCAACCCCCCCTTCTAGTTTTCCACAGCATCCATTTCCTAATGGGCATTGATTTAGATAATTTAGGGCACAATTCATTAACACTAAATTTGTGGCCAGTAGGTATCCACTGATAACCTACATTACTAAATTTTCTTCCTGTGGGTTTCCAATGTTTTCTAATCTTCTTCCGCCTTTGCTTTCTAGCCTTCTTAGCTTGATTTTTGGCATTACCAATTTTAACAGGGTATTTAACAGCATTAATCAAATCATTCACACCACATACATGATTAGTAATAGAAACCTAGTAATCATCATTACATGTTTTGCCAAAAGTAGCAGAATTCCCATTAATTACAGCACGCTTAGAGCTAACACTAGAATCAACACAATTCATTTTATTTAAATTCTTCCTATGGTGATCTTCTACTCTCTTCCACAGAACATTCCTAGCTTGCAAGGTCCTATCATTCTTTGTGTTGCCTTGAGGCTTTGACCTGCTCGCTTTGGTGTCACTTTCTACTCTTGTAGAGGGAATGGGAACACTAGTTGGTTTTGCTACTTTTTGTAGTTCACGTTTAGAAGTGCTGGGATCTGAGCTACTTGAAGGCACATTAAAATTCACTTTCTTAATACTGGGCATAGAATGGGTTGCATACCTAGCACTAGGCATAGAACAAGGTACCACAGCTTTATCTTTCTCACATAAGGATTTAGGACATGTTGCTCTTAAGCATTCTAATGACTCCACGAGATCGTTTGGTCCGAATGCAAGCAAACCTAATTTCACTATCAAGTGGCTTATTTATGTAATCCTCTTCTACAATCTCACGGAGACATTCTAGACTATCCTTAAGGTGAAAGAAATAGTTATGAAACACAAGTTCATTATTTCTAAGATGAGGAGGAATGTATTTAACTGATCGCGGTATATTTTGAGTTAGCAGATGACTTTGATGCAACATTCTCATTAAAACAAGTGGCATTTTTCCTTTTACGACTCTTGATTCTCATTTTCCTTTTGTAACGAAGTTATTTTTTCATTGTTTTTGTCACGAGTGACTTTCATTGAGTCATATAACTCTTTGAAGTGTCGTTTGATCTTTTCATTTTCTTCTAGAAAACTCTCATTTTCTTGTTGTAATACGTTAATGATGTTTTGAAGATGAAAGTTTTGAGAAACTTGAGAATCTAAAGGAGGAGGCATTTGGGAGCTAGTCACATTGTTCTTTTCACCCTTTAATTATGAAATTTGGGCTTTCAACTTTCTAATCGTGTTACAGTGAGCTTGAATATGTTCGTCACGTTTGTTTATTTCAAAAACTGCATCAAACTCTGGAACATTTGAGGATGTCTTGATGTTTGAGGTTTTTACATTTTCTTTAGAATGTTGATATTTTAGTTGCAAATCAAAATGTTCAACTTCTAACTTAGAGATGTTTTACCAAATTATCGTGATCATTCTGGTCAATTTTCTCATTTAGTTTTGAGTTTTTATTTTCAAGCTCAATGACACGATCATGGGAAACTTTCAAAGCAACAGATAATTCATGAAATTGAGAAGCAGTAATAGAATGCTTAATGTGATATAAAACACATCTTGAGCCACACAACTCTATACTAAGTTCTCATTTAAGATATGCATATTCTTCCTTTCAATTTCATTATATTTGAGTTCCGTTCATAATCATTGACCTCAACTATCATTGTATCAAATTCCTTTTCCATTTCTTTAATATACGAGTCTATCCCTTTTGAAGACTCTCAAATTGACCTTTAATTGTTTAAAGAAAGGCACGACCTCAGTTAAATAGCATTCTTTAGTTTGCTCAAAACCCCTCTCCCCTTCAGTTATCCCTGTAGGTGTGATTCTTTTCTTACATGTCTTTTCAAAATCAACGAATAGTTGATAAGCAACATATAGCCTGATTAAGGTCTTGCTCTTAGTGGTAATAGATTAGGAACTAAATGCATTGGTGTATTCGGAGGATACACGATACTGGAGAGCATTTTCCTAAAGGGAGTGTTTGCTTTAACAAGTGCATTAGCTTTTGCATATCTATGTCCTTTTTCCAAAAACTTGTTACGGGGTTAATAGAGTTTGAGGCTTAAACATGTTCGTGTAAATCCAATTTTCTTTATTGTAATCATGGGGTTTGAATGTTATGTTTTGCTTTTTACACTGGGATCTTTTAGCTTCTTATCCATTTTCTCCTAGTGACTTCTTCTAATTGCATATCTTCCTCAATGCACTCGGTAGCAACTAGGTTTACGCCTAAGCTTAAGGATTTCATTACCATCATATATTACCTTACGAGCTTCTAGCCACTTTACCATATTTAGATTGGGTTCCTTTACGAGGGAATGCTATGCTTATCGTGAAGACTCTATGCTTAGTGATCATGTGAGCGATCTGAATGGTATTCCTTATACGTACAACTTATTTTCAAGCTTGTTTTTCAAAGTTTTAGATTGGAAAATTACATTAAAAGTTTTGATTCCTTAGCATTATATTCATGTATAAGCACTTTAACATTTTCTTGAAGTTCTTGCTTTTGCTTAATGAGTTTTGTTTAGTTTGTCTCTTAAGGAATCTAGCTCTTGTTTTAATATTTCTTCCCTAAAATTACTTTTTCTAATAATTGTACGCATTTGGTCATCCATTTCCTGCTCACGGGTAGTTAACTCAAACTTAGCACGTTGTTCATAAATGGCAACTTGTTCTTTATAGGCATTCAGTTTAGAGATAACAAAATCATCAGGGGCACATGCAGTATATTCATCAAAAACATAGTCATCATTGACTGCAGAAGATGCATCACTTGGTACGATCACACTTTCACTTTGTATCACATATTGATCATATGGGACAATATTACTATTACCCACATTATCAATATCTGATTCATTAGTTTCATGTGATTGTATTTTGTTATGCATCTCTTGCTCATCAACTTCATCGTATAATTTTAATACCTCAGAGATAATTGATTCTTTGGATGGACCAGCCTGTTGTGGTGATGATACCTTTGGAGAGACCATTGGTGAAACGTTAGCCATGAAGATTGTCTGTGCAGTAGGTTCATCATCGACATCAGAGTCATATGCATCATAGTCAGCAACTTGAAAGGCATTTTGATGATTGTGACCTATTTCCTGAATTGGCTGCTCATCCACATCAGCATCATAGGTTTTGGCATTTCCCTCGAAAGAAACAACAATTCTTCTTTATCCAAAAGCGCTCCATCGCCCCGAGCTTGCACCAGTGACATCTTGTCCTCTGAAATACTACGCATTTTTAGGGCGTTTTGGAGACGTCGATTCCTTGCAATGTGTCCTTCACCCCACAGTTGTAGCACTTAATTGGCTTTACTTGTCCTTGATTTGCATTCCTTCCACGATTACGATTAGCACATACCCTCCACCGCTCCATATTACCATAACCCGCTCCAATCATCCCTTGTTCGTATCGTCTTCCTTGTACATTTTGCACCACTACCTTTCCATCTCTGACAGTAGCTTGATTGTGTGGATTGGATGCTGTTCTGAGGTTATTGTTGGTGTGTGGAGTGGAATTCAGATTTTGACTAACCATGAGAGATAGTTGATTGATGAAGTTTTCCATGAGTGTGTTTGGATCTGGAGGCTTATATGCTGGATTTGGAATGAGCATGTGGTTACCATTACCCGTTGGTATGACTTGAGAAGCTTTAGTGGTTATTCCTACATTGGTGTAAAAGGCTGTTGAATCATTTGACGAACTTGCATTACCAGAATTTGAATTGAGTTTTTCCAAGATCATTCATTCAAACGTAGCATGTCTCTCATTCTGAAGCAAGTATGCATACAATTGCTCATAGTTGGTGTTCCTCAAACCTTTTGTTAACTTGACAGAAGTGACAAATTTGTACCATTCGGGATTCATGTTGTTCACAAACTTTGAATTTAGCTGAATATTTGGCATAGTCATTTTAATATTCCTCATGTCATTTACAAGCTTGTGGAACCTCACGTAATATTCAAATGACACTTTCCTCGGTTTCATCTTAAAGTGCTCAAAGTCATCATACAGCTTGAGATTCTCTGTCTTCTTTAGTTAATTTAGAACCAGAGAGAAGCATCTTGACATTGTCCCAAACTGCTCTGGCTTCAGTGTTGTGATTGATTAGTTTGTAGATGTCCTTTGGTAGACCCTGAAGTACAATGTTTGAGGCCCTGATGTCAGCATCGTATCTCTTTTTCTCCTTATCACTGAGCTCATCATACATCTTAGGTATGTCTAATCCTAAGGTCACTGTACCATCCGCAGCATTTTCAAGTGTGTCTCTTGTAGTCTCAATCTGATAAGGTCCTTCATCAATTGATTTGAGAATGTTAACCCCATTTTCCTTTCCCAAACAAGACAACCTAATTATTTGAGCCCATGAGTCATAATCGATTGGCATCGAGCATGGGTGGGCAGTATCGATCCGACTTCTTGAGCGTCCTCAACTACAAGAGAAGCGATAGTAGGTACATTGTTAGACATGATTCCATTCTACGGATTTTACAATTCTTTGATTAAACCAGAAATTGATTCTTTCACGGATTTTACAAAATCAAAGAACAACCATAAAATGTAGCACGAAGAAGTGACAAGTCTCAATAGACAAGTAGTAAAATTGACAAGTCGCACCCTAACCAACTCGCCAGGATCAACTCGCTTAGTGGACAAGTCGCATAAATGGACAACTCGCTTAACAGCCAAGTTGCATAAACCAACTCGCTTAATAGACAAGTCTCTTAAAACCCAAGTCGCATAAAGATACAACTCGCTTAAAAACTCAAGTCACTTAAAGAGTCAACTCGCTTAATAGCCAAGTCGCATAAACTAACTCGCTTCCAAGAAAACTCGCTTAAGTGTCAACTCGCAGAGACAGACAACTCGCTTAATAGCCAAGTCGCATAAACCAACTCGCTTCCAATAACAAAGCAACTCGCTTCTAAGAAACGCAATACCGTGGCTCAAGTCGCTTCGTACAATATTCAAAAACAACCACTTTATCAATAAAAAACAACCCAACCACGATGATTCAAGCCTTCCAATTCAAAACCTAAACACATATTATGATCCTAAACACAAAAGTACATTCAAAATTCAAACTTTAACACTAGAAATTGACCAAATGATTCAAACTCTTCTAAATACTTATAACCCCAAAAACCTTATGAAATCCACCAAAACAAAGAGCATGAAAGATGAGTGATCAAACCATGGCTCTTGATACCAATTGTAACTTTTAGGATTTCACAAACACATCAAACCATAATCATAAGAGGCGTATACAATGTTTAGAGAGAGAAAGTTCTAGAGAGAGAAAGGGAAGAGAATTGGAAACTATGTGAAACAAAAGAAAAATAGTATTGAAGCTCCAACCCTCTACCTTGGGAGGTAGAGGGTTTTTATAGTTTTCTTACAAGACTCGCCACCTACGGGCTGTCGATCAGGCATACAGTGAGTAAAGACCCGTCCGTCCTCTACGGTGTTACTTAACTAAATACTAACTAATATTAAATGACTATGACTACGAGCTTTCTAACGATTACATATACTTGAGGTGAGCGACACTTTAACGACTGGATTTTCTAAATCCTAACAAGAACGCAGGGGAAACATACCAACGGCTCGTAGATAAAGCCTTCAACAAACAGATAGGCAGAAATCTCGAGGCATACGTTGACGACGTGGTTATCAAGAGCAAGACGGAGGAGGACCTACTCCTTGACGTTCAAGAGACCTTTGACCAGCTTTGGGCGATCAACATGAAGTTGAACCCTAAGAAATGCTCTTTCGGTGTCGAAGAGGGGCAATTTCTAGGGCATCTGATCACAAAGCAAAGGATAAAGGCTAACCCTTCTAAGGTCAAGGCAATTACGGATCTTCAAGATCCGAAGTGTTTAAAAGACGTACAAAGTTTGAATGGGAAGCTAGCCGCGCTAAGCCGATTTTTGTCGAAAGGGGCTGACAGATCCCTACCGTTCTTCAAAACACTTAAAGGCTGCGTCGACAAGAAGACTTTTAGTGGAGCCAGGATGCGAAGTGCTTTCGGAAGATGAAGGAGTTCATGAAATCCTTCCAACACTTGACCCAATCAAAGGCTAAGTATTGTTCATGTACTTAGCATCCTCAATGGAGAGCATTAGCGCGATCCTCATGGCGGAACAGGACAAGAGGAAAATCCCATTTACTTCATCAATGTGGTCTTGTAGGGAATGTGGTTAACTACCCAACATTGGAGAAGCTAATACTAGCTCTAATCTACGCAAAGAAGAAGGCTCGACGATACTTCCGGTGCCCACCCAATCACGGTCTTAACCGACAAGACACTAAAATAGATCTTGTCGAGCACGAAAAGTGCGGAAGGGTGGCCAAATGGGCTATCGAGCTTGGGGAGCATGAAATAGAGTTCAAGGTCAAACTCAATTAAAAGGCAAATTCGCGAGACTTGGCGAAACACCTTCCGAACCAGACACGGAGAAGGAAGAGCCTAAAGCTAAACTCACTGAAGTGCAAGGCGACTGGAAGCTTTATACAGACAGAGCATCAAGCTCTGATGGTTCCGAGGCGTGTCTAATCTTTGGTCGACCACGAAGGAAAGGAGCATACATATGCTCTTCGTTTTGAGTTTGAAGCCACCAACAATGAAGCGGAATACGAAGCCATATTAGCATGCCTTCGATTAGCTCAAGATATGGAGGTCAAAGTTCTTGCCATCTTCGTAGATTCTCAATTGGTAGCAAACCAGGTGACAGGCTCATATGAAGCAAGGCAGCCCGTCATCAACAAGTACTTGGAAAAAACGAAGGAGATGCTGGATAGTTTCGATTCCTACACAATACAACACGTTCGTGGGAATCAAAACAAGAAGGCAGATGTATTGAGCAAGCTAGCCTCTATGGCCTTTGCTCATCTCATTAAAGAAGTACTGGTTGAAGTTCTACCTGAAAGGTCCATTATTCGTAAGGCGGTTACGGACGTGGTTCATGAAGAAACAGAGACATGGATGACTCCCATACTTGATAAGTGGTCTTCTCCCTGAAGATACCAAACTAGCAAGGAAGATACGGGTTAAGTCTCCCCAATACCGGCTACTGGGGGAAACCCTGTAACACCCCAACCCGATAAGGGTAGAAGTATTACAAAATGGTGTAATATCAAAGCATACATAATGAACAAAACAAAGCAGCGGAAGTCTTATATAAATAACCAAAGGAAAATCCAGCCAACACGGCTTAAACATTACATAAGTCCAGAAGGAAACAAAGGGATAATCCAAGACATAAATAAGCATAATCCGAGTCTAATAAGTGCCAACATAATGAAGTAGAAACTAAGATGACTAAGCCATAAGTCCGCATATCCGCTCATCACTCAAACCCATAGCTAAGAATCCCAGCACCTAGCTTAATTACCTGCCGCATGGAAGGAAAACGCGGCCGAGCTTAAAAGCCGGTGAGAATGATATATATAACAAACGAATAATCGAAGGGTTAAGTAACGAAGGTAGCATAATCATAAGATGCAAATGAGAATATCATAAGGCATAACAAAGGATAACGAATAGAAATAGAAATGAAAGGTCAGTCCTCAACCACGAGCCCATATCAAATCAAATACCAATCATATCATCTCATATCAGTTGTATCCCGAGGGGTGACCTCGAAATACCAAATAAAGGAGGGGAGACCTCAAATAACCATGGAGTGATCAACTCCCAAATAATGTGAAGACGCGGATTGCACCCGACATCATTCACCAAATAAGCTCCAATCAGATTAAATCCCTCGAAACAAATCAAATCTAGGATGCATCCATACGCCCCCCAAAACAAATAATGGCCAAATCATATACATATAGTGAGCTCATAATCAAATCAAAATGGGGACGGTGTGGAACATCACTCAACCACACTAAAGTCATGCCATCGGTGCATCAATGACACGGTCAGGGTACCTTCCTGACTAGGAAACAAATTTTGGCTCGGGTATCAGACTGAAGGGTCAAAGCATATACATATCATAAGGGTTCATATCATATTTCATATCAAAGTTTCATATCAAAGGTTCATATCAAAGGCTCATATCAAAGGGAGCATAGCAAAGTCATAGGGAAGCCCTAATCATTAGGCTTAGAGTAACAGATCAAGCTAATATCGAAAGATGTATAAGAATCACGAGAAACCTTAAGAGACAAGGTCAGAATATCTGTACCTTATTCGAAGCAAGCAAACAATGAAAGTAAAGTCAAGAATGAGATCAATCACGCCGCCCGGAACCTATATAAATTAAATAACGTTCTATAAGAATCCGGAACACTCGATTAAGACGGCTTTCCATTTTAAGTAACTTTCTATTTTAGGCAGGTTTCTATATTTAGCAGGTTTCCATAATTAGCAGGTTTAGTTACTTATTTAATGTTAATAAATGAAAATGAGCGTTATAATGATTTTAGGATCATTTATGACAAGTTACAAAAGTTTAGGGTTCAAAATGTCAATAATACAAAATATAGGATCAAGATACATGTCTAGTTCATGTGTTTCAAGGACATGTGCATGTTGATTCTGACGTGATTAGAATCATACTTATATATATATATATATATATATATATATATATATATATATATATATATATATATATATATATATATATATATATATATATATATATATATATATATATATATATATATATATATATAAATACTTAGTTTTTAGTCATGATTTCATGTGACATAAGAATGGTTCTTTATTTTCACATCTAGCATAAAACACGTATACACACCATGATTTTATGTAGCATCGATCAGGTATTCATGGTTCTGGTTCCGTGATATTTGCGTAACAAAATACTTATCATTTATATGCTTGCATTAAGGCATGTACAAGAATTATACGCATGTTTATTTCGAGTTATCAAGGCTCCTGCCCTTTAGATGCCGAGACCCCCTTAGCCACCCAAATCATATTTTAACCATCCCATTTACACCACATAACTAACCTTAATCCATGTTCTAGTCTACCAAATATCCCAGTTAGCATACACAGTTTTAACGCAAGCCCAAAATAAATACAATATAGCATATCATTATTTTATCATGACAATCTATTATATGTCTCATCTATCACAAGTTTTATATTGTTTTATTTTGTCTCAAGCATGCGAATGATAGACTATCCATGACCAGGTTTTAGAAACATAAATAACTTGTGTATTGATTGCCACGTATACAATGTTTTCTCAGTTTCTATGTAGCACATATATTAGTCTAGTTAATATTATGTTTTACCGACGTGATAAAAGAGTACAAAACATGTGCAAGATGATACAAAAGTCACGATCAGGATGGAAAGGAAACGAGACCATGTTACCTGATGTTGTGTACGAAGTAATGATCAAACAAAATGAATCACGAGCGTCCCTTGGTGCTATCTAACCCACGACAACAGCAGGTACAAAACAAAACACAATGAGGCCAAATCATTACTTGCAAAGCCACGAATATCAGGCCTTGAAAAGAGATTTCGAGACTCACCTTGGCTGGCTGAGTTGTCGACAAAAGAGAAGGGTGGAGAAAAAATGCCGTCACTTTTACTTGGGAAATAATTAGGGTTTATTTTGAATGACAAATGAGGGATAAATGAGGAGAATATATATGTGATAATTAGAAGTAAATGAGGCCACATTTTAGGGTGAGGCGTTGGAAAGGAACCGAGCAAAAAGGGAGTCAAAGAAAGACCAAAATCAAATGTTTATTTACTTGCTATAATTACTTGTACAAGTTATTTATTTGTCTAGTAATATTGCATGTAACATTCATTGTGTTTTATTACCTTGTATAATATATAAGCAAATTTTAATTCTTTAACCTTTTCATGTAATTTACTTATCATAGTGTCTAGTGAAATTTATCGAGTATGGTTTTATTTTACGGATTATAATTCGGACCTAAAGTCTTTAACGCATCCACGATGTTGAGCATTACAATCGCGAAGTCCATCGAAGCTTAGATCCGACCTAAACAAAGCGAGCATTATCGCTCCATGCGGACCCCGCGTTCGATTGTCTCAAGATAATGAAGTTAGGCTACTATTGGCCTTCGATGCATAGGGATGCAGCGGAAATCATTCTCAAATGTGAAGCTTGTCAGATACATTCAAACGTTCCCAAGTTTCCAAAGCAGGACATGACAAGTGTTACATCCGCATGGCCCTTCTCCCAATGGGGAATTGATATCGTAGGACCTATGCATGTGGCTCCTGGCGAGGTCAAATTCTTATTGGTGGCGATCGATTACTTTACAAAGTGGGTGGAGGCTAAACCTTTAGCCTCCGTCACGGGGAGACATATCGAGAAGTTTGTATGGGAGCACAATGTGTGCAGATTTGGAGTGCCCCACATCATCATATCTGACAATGGTAAGCAGTTTGTCGAAGGAGTCTTCTATGACTTCTGTCAAGGGCTCAACATAAAGCAGTCTTGGACATCCATCTACCATCCACAAGGTAACAAACAAGTGGAGGTTACTAATAGAGACATTGTCAAAGGTATTGAAAAAGGGCTGGGATGAACTCATCACGGATGGGTGGACGAGCTTCCTCAGGTATTGTGGGCTCATAGGACGCACCCCAAGTCAAGCAATGGTGAAACCCCTTTCAGCCTAACATACAGAACATAAGCGGTCATCCCTTCAGAACTAAGTGTACACACGGAACGTGTGGCAACATATGATGCTTCCCAAAATGATGAAAAGATTAGGGAGAACCTTGATCTGTTAGAAGAAAGGAGAGAGATAGCCTCCATCCGAGAAGCCATACACAAGCATAAAATCCAAGGCTACTACAACAAAAGGGTCAGGCCTTCCACCTTCAATCCTGGGGAATACGTACTACGCCTCAATAGTGCAAGCAAAGCAGAATACCAGGGGAAGCTCGGACCTACTTGGGAAGGACCCTACGTCATTGGTGAGGCCTACGGCAATGGAGCCTACAAGTTGGCCACTCTTCTCGGAGAACCTATCGACAGAACATGGAATGGTACGAACCTTCGAAAGTTCTATGTTTAAAAAAAAGTATTTTTACTTTTCATTCTTGTAATTAAAAGATTCTCATGGGAAAGCAAAACATTATTGGTAGTTGTCTTAGTTTTTATTTCAAGAATGATGTAATCCTCTCTACCAATTCAATGATGAATAATACATTTCCCACAAATCTCTTGCTTCGTTTCTTGAACACAAAGATTTGTTTAGCCAAGTCGTTTATGAGTTTCAATGTCGAATGAGAAGGCATGCGGTGTAACAAACACCCGTTACTTAAGCCTATCAATACGTTCACATTAACTCTCCTAATAGTTTATGGCACTTATGAAAGTAAAAACATAGCCATATTACTTAAAGGATTTGAGATAGAGTGGGTCGCGACCCTCTGTCAATGATCAAAATTGGTCATTATATTCTTGGTGTTGTAATTTACACACAATGAGGTTGTTTAACCTTAGGTTGTAAATTTTAAAGCGTTGGAAAAATGGCGTAAGAGAAGTTAACAAGACAAAAATAATTAAGTGTGTAGAGATATTTCCCTACACTGTGGCATTCAAAAGAAGGGCTAATGCCCTTATACCTGCATATGAGGCCGGAGCCTCATTCAAATTGTCTTTGGCCTAGGCCATACATCACAAACAATACAATTTTTTGAGGAACAAGACAAACATCACAGAGAAACATCAAATTGTCTTAAAAGGGTACATGCCACCCTTGGAACCAAATTACTGCCAATAGGGCAGCCTTCATTATGGCTTCTGAGGAGATGGAGTTGGGGATGGATCAGCTGAGGCAAACTTGGTGGTGATCGTCTTCTTGGTAGGGACCGCAGGCTTGATCTTGCGTGGCTTCTTCGAGAGGAGGCCTTCAAGAGGTGACATGGGGTCTTTAGTAGCTTCAGCCAAGAAAGGGTACTTTGTGGTTGCAAACGCATTTCCCGCATCATCATATTCTGCCTTCGATGAGGGACGGTAGCACTCAATTTTGGAGAGGTCTACGGGCTTACCTGTTTTAGCCGCCTCCTCCAAAGCCAAGAACCGTCCATGAAAGATAGTTGCCTTGATGACTTTCCATATCGTAGCTCCCATCTCATTACTATGATAGAGTTCCATGGATATGTACGGCACCACCTTTGACACGACCTCAACACGGTCTTTTTTGAGCATTTTATACCTCATTTGCAAGCCGTCAATCTCCTCCCTCAATTTCACTTCCAACTCTCCAAGCCTAACCCTCTCACCTTCCAAACCGGCACACTTTGCCTCTAACACAACATTTTGGCCAGTGAGGCTTACCACCTTGGCCTCCTCCAACTTGAGTTTGCCATATTCAGCTTTCAACTCTGCTATCTTCTCTCGGAGGTCTTGGATGAGTGGATTCTTCTCAATATCCTTCTCAATCTCATCATACTTGGCCTCCAGCTTGGCATACTCCTAATCTCTATGCTTCTCCCTCTCCAGCATGACATCCATTTCTTGCCTTGCCTTTGTAACTGCCCGAAGTAGCTCCCTGGTTCGACCATTCAAGTAATTGTCCAACACGGCCTGCCTTGCAACACTCTTGTCGTGCAGATCGCAAACACATTCGATGGACATATTGTCCAACAATCCTTTCCACTAGGGAGGGGTGACATGATCCACAATTTGGTAGCAGGACAAGGCATTTGGAAGCTCCTTTGTGTCAGGAAGGCCTGTGACCAATAGAAGGCATAAGGGCAGAGTTAATCACTACAATTAGCATTTCATATATTTTAAAAGGATCAAATGCTTACCATGCATCTCCATAGTATCATCCGGCATTTCAAAGGAAAATTTCACAATCTTCTTGCCTTCGACATTATTCTGTCACACGGCCCTGGATCCAGATGTTGGGAAAGGAGTCTTTCTCTTGTTCGCAGACTTGATGGCTTTACCAGCTGTTCCCTTCCTGCTCTTCAACCTGTCAGCTATACTAGTGGAGACTGTGATTTGAACATCCTCCTCTGCAGGATCGTCCGAATCTGCCATGTTCTCAACCAATTGGGAGGGATCCTCCAGCAATGCTTGTGGGGGTGCTAAGGCAACAGGCTCTGGTATGGGAGTGTCTACATCGTTGTTTTTGACAGATGTGGAAGGAGAACCGACACCGTAGGACTCTTCAGCTTTTTTAGCAGGCATGAAACTCAAGTCTTCATCAAGGTCTTGATACATGAAGTTCCTAAACGCCATTTCTACAAAAAAGAAGCAAGAAAAGATAAATATCAGTGCTACATTGGTCCTACTTAAATGAAAGTGGAAGCACATACTTTGTCCATGATAAATGATAATAGGCTTGTTGGGAGACCCCTCCCAGTTGTGTGCAATCCCAGCCATGTACAAGATTGGCTCATGGAAAACTTGAACATCCGCAGGATACCTAGCCAAGCGCTGATAACATGGATTCCTTCGAACCTCATAAGGCAAGGGGTTGTTAAAACGTTTTGCATCAAACATAAACTTCTTATCCAACAATGCTGGATGGTTGGGTGGGATAATGGTGTTTTGCACATAGAAGAAACTGCCTTTCCAATCTTTTATGTTGGTGTACAACCTCACAAAAAGATTAGGCACATCTCCTTCAGGTCTTTTTGCGAAAGTCAACCAGTTACCACCAGGATACAGATTCAAAAATCCCCTTAAAACCTTAAGCGTTGGTTCATAACCATAAGCCTTACACATAACTATGAATGTGGTCAGTTTGGCTAAACCAAAAGGGTTAAATCTAGAGATATGCACTTCGTAATACTGCATTAGCTCTATGATAAGAGGGTGGATGGGAATCCTAAGATTTGAATGGCTAAAGGAGTGAGTATATAACCCTACAAAGCCTTCTGGGGCATCGAAAATACCTTGGTTTGACTTGGGTAGCATAACCTTAAACTCTTGAGGGATTGGATAATCAACAAGATGATCGTGTAATTCTTTAGCGGTCAAAGTATATTTTTGTTGCTTAATTATGTACCTTGAATCCATGACTATTCTAAGCTACGAGAAATAAGGAAGTAGACTTTACCTTTTGTTTCAGAGCCGGTGATTCTAGAGGATTGCTGCGTGAAAAAAGAAGACGAAGAGAGTAAAATATTCCAGGGTTCCAACTACTTCCCCTTATATACTTCTTTTGCACCCCTTTTTTACCGAACACGTGTCCTCTAGGTTAATCCTTATCTAGATTTCAAACGGATTTTAAATTTCAAAAAAGTCTTTTTGGTCAACGGTTTACTTGGGAAATGGTTTTACTGTAGCGGGTAGTTAGAGGGATTTAGTTAGCATTAAATACACACGCTAAGGCATACTAATGTTGATTATTGAAGCGTTGCAGCGAACGACTGATTTCTTCGCAGGATGAAGTCGAAAGCAATGCCTTCTCGTTCATATGCATCACTTTCGACTGGGGGGCTTGATGATGTACCCTCCGAACAGCTCGACGGAGCCCCCTTCGAGATGTGTTGAAGCCCTTCTGAATGAAGGCCCAAGTTAGGTCTCCTAAATGTTCGTGGGCGTCAAACCATTCGTGCACATGAAGGTTACCTACGGTGAATTCGCCATTCGAAGCCTTAAGCCCTTCGGGTTATGGTTTACGAAGGAGCAACGGATAGGAGAACCTCCTGACTTGGTCAAACCCACGATCTCCCTCTCTTTCCTGGCTTTCCCGCCAAGTTTGAGAACGTGGGTCACTAAGCCCTAGCAGTTACCCACAAACATGGGACGCCCCCATGTTCTCCGACATTTATGCAGAGGTGCCCTCAACCCTATTTCTT
This sequence comes from Chrysanthemum lavandulifolium, assembly GCA_022545495.1. NCBI lineage: Eukaryota > Viridiplantae > Streptophyta > Magnoliopsida > Asterales > Asteraceae > Chrysanthemum > Chrysanthemum lavandulifolium. Next base: position 67,848,322 of record CM040241.1, read on the forward strand.
CCACAATAAATAGGTTGGACGGGCAGAGAATTATGGTAAGCTCATTCAACACTCATCTCTTTACTTACACACACTTATACAACCATAACTCATACTTACTCTCACGCCGGAGGTGGTTCGCAGGGTCCAACCCCTGCGTAATCACTTAACGTAGTGTCTTCGTCTTTATTATCTCCAGGTGAAAGACAATCTTGGCTGGAACATACACCCCTCATACCTTTGATCATCATCAAAGCCTGGTAGTGCAATTTATTGTACAATCAACTAACAAGCTAGAGAATCTAGGTCGAGATATGCTAAAAATCAAAGAAACTGTTCATGCCATCCAAGTTGGTTGCGAAAGGTGTGGGGGAGGACATCTAACTAAGAATTGTCCTAACATTGACGAAGAAAATACGATCGAAGAAGCTAAATATGGAGAAAATCGACCATTCTACGGGGATAATCGTAATGGCTATCGTGGATGACCCCCACTATATTATGAGCGTAGTGAAAGAAGAACTAACTTAGAGGAAATGATTAACAAGTACCTTGTGGATTCGACCAAGAGACAGAAAGAGCAAGAAGAATGGCTGAAAACCTTCCAAGATAATACAAACAAAAGCCTTTCTAGCCATGACGTATCACTAAAGAACTTGGAAACTATGATTGGGAAGCTTGGCGACGAGGTACAAAAGAGAAATGAGGCACAAAAGAACAAATATACAGTATGTAAAGCCGTATTTTCTGAAAATGACAAGTCCTCCGATGAGTCTAATAGAAACAATGATACTGAAGGTAGAAGAGAGCTACGTCGTAACCAAACATCAGAGTTACGGCATAACGAGGACACAAGCAATGACAAGTCTACCAAAGTTGACAACTCTAAAAGGAAGAATCATTGGTGTAAGGCTATTGCAATTGACAATGAAGAGTGTTACAGCTTATGGGCCTCTTTTGACCCTCGGAAGACCTGCGATGGAGGGGTTGATAACGAGAGGGTTAATGATGACAGATACATGTGGACTACACTTAACGATGAAGAAAGATTAGCCAAGTTCACGATTAACGAAATGGAAGGACCACCTATCAAGCATTACTGCGGACCCTTACTAATCACGGAATATGAGTTCACACAAGCATGGCAGACTTGCAACCCCTTTCGTAAGTATTGCAACGGAGGGGGCAATGTGAAGAACGAAGTTTGGATATGCCCACATGAATTGGGAAGACATGACGTTGATTTTGGGGACCTATCATTGAGAGATTGGTACTCAGTAAGGTTCGGTGACACAATAATTAATTTGGTCTTATTAAGAAATCTAGAGCTCAAATATGAAAAACATATTCTTCAAGGAAAGACCATTAAGCCTCTCAACAACATTCCTTCTGGCAATAACGATGACGAAGGAACTCAAAGTCATTGGTGTGAGCAAATTAAAACCACTGACGGAAATGTTTGGGCTTCATGAAACCCTTTTGATTATGAATGTATCTGGGGAAGCATCATTGAGAGAGCTGAGGAAGACGAGTTCCTATGGACCTCGACTAATGACTCGGAAAGAACATTATTTCCTTGGCCAGATGATCAAGGATTCGACGATTGGGTCAGAATCAAATACGGAAAAATAAACGCGCTAACTAAGGAGAAAATCTGGAATGGGTGTATGAGTAAAGATCAACCAAACAACGAAGTTCCAAATGGAGAATCAGATAATGACATCGAGGATTCATCGAGGAAGGAAAAAGAGGAATGCGAACAAATGCTCGTGGAAAATTTACTCGACGATAAACCTTTTAATGATACCGATTCCGAAGATGATGATTTTGATTACCTTGAACAACAAGGGAAGATGGATTCATTGACCCCGATGATGATGCACATGAGAAGAGAAGATGCAAGCTACTTGGCATTTCGTATAAGAGGCCACCACCGATTATAGCCAAAAAATATGAGTTTAATCGATACCACTTGGGACCGGAGGAAAAAATTTGTAAAATTCGGAAGATTGAGACTAAAGAGTACCTCCGCACTGCCATAAATGTTGCTTGGGTTAGACGTAACTTGATGAAAGACATCGAGGAAGTTGGCCAAGTCTAAAGGCCACCATAAAGCCCCGAGGCTCTGAGTCTAACTTAAACATCAGAATAAAGAAAAGTGATCTTTCGGGACACAACCCGAATTATCCCTTTCTTTATTTTATTTCCATTTACATTGGGTTTTGTGTTTTTAACCATTTTTGCAGAAACGAAGAGTGATTTCTGCTGATGTCGATGATCGACTACGCCTGGCGAACAATCCGGTGGTTACGCCAGTAACAAACCCAGAATTTCGGATGCATTACCAATTACGGCGTAATTCCATCTCGATTGGTTACGCCGTAGCTACACTCTTGCAGCGTATGCCAGGTTTTGCCTAGTTATGGCGTAACTCCTTCTAAGAGTTACGACGTAACTATCCTCTGCATTACTTCTTTCATTTGAAACACAATAACCTTGTATTAGTATTTTTTAAATGAACTTTATGGGTGTTTTCCTTGTAAACCCTCACGAGACTTCACTCGTCCACTTGGGACACCAAGTGGTTTAAAAGGCTTGTTGCATATGCTAAATGCAACCGTGATTCCTACGAAAGTGAGTTAGGTTTGTTTTTCATTTTTCATTTTTCTTCTTTTTAGAATTATGCTTGTCGGTAGTGTGATTTTAGGGATTGAAGTTTGCTCGTGGATGCTTATCTGAAGGCACGAGTCTTTTCGTGGGTCTTCTTTCTTTTGGAGCAAATTTCGTGAAAGTTCGCCTAATTCTACTTTTTCTTCACCTTTATTTATTGCTTAGTACAAAAGGGACTTTGTACAATTCAAGTGGGGGACGGAGTAGAATTGTCTCTTGAACTTTATTTTGCCCTCGTTTTCTAGTTTATTTTGAAAAATTATGCCATTTTTAAAATTTTGACATGTTTTTCTTAACCTAATTAGATTAGACCTTAGCCGAGCACATACAACCCTTGATATTATATGGTGAGATTAGCCTTATCCGTTTCCAATATTTACCCCAAATCCACCAAATTATGAGTGTGCCGGTAGCTTGTAAACTTTAGAACTTGTCCTTTGCATCATTTCAAGACCATAGACGAGGTATGTTGAGTTAGCTCGATGTATTTAGACTTTTCAGTTTAAGAAGGCAGTATTATAGGATTATCACCTGATCGTACAAAAAGATGCACACACCATGCCGTCAATGGTGATTGATGGAGTTAGGGGTGATGGTGGTGATGTCGAGTGCAAGATAACCTGAAAATAAGAAATAGAAGACACTACGTTAAGTGATTACGCAGGGGTAGGACCCTGCTAACCACCTCCGGCGTGAGAGTAAGTATGAGTTACAGTTGTATAAGTGTGTGTAAGTCAAGAGATGAGTGTTGAATCAACTTACCATAATTCTCGCTCGCCCAACCTATTTATAGTGGAAGAAATAGGGTTAGGGGCACCCCACATAAATGTAGGAGAACATGGGGCGTTCCATGTTTGTGGGTAACCGCTAGGCTTAGTGACCCACGCCCCTAACTTTCGGGAAGTCGGAAAAGAGGAGATCGTGGGTTTGACCAAGTCAAGACACATCTCGAAAGGGGTTCCATCGAGGTGTTCGGAGGGGGCCCAACAAGGACTTGAGGCCTTGACGGAGGGGCTCCGTGCATGTGTGGAGGCCTTGATAGGGGCTCGAACCGTGACGGAGGCCTTGATGGAGGCGGGGCTCCAACCTCGGATGAGGTTAGACACTATAAGTGCTTTGGAGTGCGGTCAAGGCATAGGCTTTTTCCTTTAGGAGGTACATCATACCTCTATACAAATGGTAAGCTAAGTACCGAGTGGCAGTGGCAGCTCGTTAGCGAGAGCGGAGGGTACGCCATCAAGTCCCAGGCCTAATGTTATGCATGCGAAGAGTGCATGGCTTTAGACTTATCATTTCTTTGTTAAAAAAGACTTGGTAATAATTTCTACTACTTTTGTTTTGTTAAATCAAATATAAAAGTAGCTATACTTGTTTCTAATAGTCCACATTTGACTCTACCGTGGTGAATACCCTCATTAAGCCCCCCAGTCTAATGTTATGACTTCGTAGGAGGCATGGGATTAGACTTAAGTAGTTCAGAAACCCTTTGTTATACAAGGAGCGTGTGTATTAGGTTTTGCCATATAACTTTTGTTTTTAGTTATAAGCGAGTTTTATCGGAACCGATTTGTACATACGTTGCGTTGTCGAAAGGTACCAAGGTTTGCGTACAAACTTGGCTTTATCTTGTAATACATGGCATAATGGCATATTGTTGCACATGTTAGGCTCTAGCAGGCTCATGCACCTGATGCGAGGATGATGGGGGTGTCCCATGGTTTTAGGTAACCGCTTGGTTAGTGTCCCACGATCCCTATCTTGCTGGGAAAGCCTTGATAGGGTTGTGAACGTGGGTTTGACTTGGTCTTATGAAACCTTTGCATTAATATCTTCGAAGAGCATACCCCGAAGGGCTTAGGCCTTCGATTGGCGGATTCCCAACTGGTAACCATATCATAGATGAATGGTTTTACGCCAAAGAAGATTTTTGGAGGTTTGCCAAGTATGTCGGAATGTAGCTCCGAAGTGAGTATGAAGGGGAGACCTTCAAATTGAATGGAGGGTATATCATCAAGCCCCTCGGTCAAAAGTGATGCGTACACTTTGAATGTAATGCTTTTGACTTAAAAGAAATACTTCCTTGTGATAAATCGAACAAGGATTAATATTTAAGTAATATAGACCTAGAAGGTCGTATATTTTGTATGTATATGAAGCTTATGGACTTCATTTAAGCAAAGTAGTAGTCTTTGGACAATTTACTATTCTGCGTGGTATGTGGCTTCGGCCAAAGACAATATTGAATGGGCTTCGGCCGTATGATGCAGGTACAAGGGTTAAGGCCCTAGTTTAAATGGAATCAAGTAGGGAAATATCCCTACGTGCTTTTAAATATGTTTCTTGTACACTTCTCGTACGCCATTTTTCCGAAGCTTAAATTTTACAACCTAAGGTGTAATAACCTCATTGTGTGTAAATTTCACCACCAAGAATATAATGACCAATTTTGATCATTGACAGAGGGTCGCGACCCACTCCATCTTTATCCTTTGGGTAACATAAGGCTTGGAATACCTTAAGACCACTTAGGAAAGTTAATGTGAAGTGTAATGGATGTTGTATATGTATTCAAGACTTATAGTTTTCTTGTTTCATCCCTTCGACATTGAAACTTATAAACGACTTGGCTGAACAAATCTTTGTGTTTAAGAAACGAAGCAAGAGATTTGTGGGAAATATATTGTATCATTGAATTGGTAGAGAGGATTACATCATTTTGAAATGAACACTAAGACAACTACCAATAATGTTTGCTTTCCCATGAGAAGCTTTCATTACATTGATTTTAAACAAAATAAAGTAAGTTTTACATCTATGAGGTTATGTAATTATACTTGCAGAGTCGAGGCTCTATAATTGTGTCTGCAATCGTGTCGAAGGAGACACCTATGAATCATGTGAACAGAGGCTATGCTCTGTAATCGTCTCAACAGAGACACCTATATATTATGTGAACAGAGCCGAGGCTCTGTAATCATGTCGAAGGAGAAACCTATGAATCAGAGGCTATGCTCTGTAGTTGTGTCGACAGAGGCTTATGTCAGCATATGTGATGCTTCGTAGTCATATTGACAGAGACTTATGTCAACATGTGTGAGGCTCCGTCATCTCAAAATATATGATAATAGTATATAAGTTCAATGATAAATTTTGCTAATATATAATACGCAAATGTGAGTCTCTGTCATCTCAATAGAGCTTGTGTGAAATGCCTTGTCAAAAGAGGCTTTGTCAGCAGTGGACAGTGAGATAATAAAGCTTAGCATCAAATTACTTAAGGCTTATTTATGTACATCACGTATTTAACATAATAAAGAAAGCTCTAACAGAGGTTCTAGGAACATAGGGTATCCTCTGTCAATGTTGTACTATCTCTAATGATCATTATGTCATAAGCAGATGCTCAATAAAAGATGGTTTATAGTGCTCTTAATAAACATCAAAAGTTTCATATCTAGATAATCTGATTTGTAGTGAAACAAAGGCAATATAGCATATTAGTTTCGTAGAAAACATACCAGATTGACAAAGGGTATCCTTTGTTGTTAATGAACGGTCTCTGTTTACCTTGTGGTAAACATTTTGCGAAGGAAGGTTTTGGCCCTACTTAAAGGTACCATAATGTGCCCCAATTCCTTAAACGAATCCGTACGAAGGTTACAACGGAGGTTGCCATAGAGACTGGAACAGAGGGCTGGTGATTTCCAGTCTTCTTCTCAGGAAAACCCATGACGGAGACTGCTGTAGAGACTTCTTCTCAAAATAAACCCGAACAGAGGCTCCTACGAAGGTTATTGAGTTTGAACCTTCTTCATAAAACAAACCCAAACAGAGGCTGCTATGGAGTATGCAATGGAGGTCCTTACGAAGGTTGTTGAAATGGTAAACGTAAAGTTTGTGGCTGGTGGAAAATCTTGTGATTAGAGATAAAAGTGGAGATTTCAGTGGTGCTACCATGTGGTAACAAGGATGTAGGGAATTACGGTTGAATTCGACCGTTATTTATGGAAAACGGTTATTTGACTCAGAAAACAAGACTTCTTGTTGCGGGTCCACGGATGGCGCCACTGATCATACAAAAATATGCACATACCAGGCCGTCAATGGTGATTGACGGAGTTAGGGGTGATGGTGGTGATGCCGAGTGCAAGATAACCTGAAAATAAGAAATAGAAGACACTATGTTAAGTGATTACGCAGGGGTAGGACCTTGCGAACCACCTCTGGCGTGAGAGTAAGTATGAGTTACGGTTGTATAAGTGTGTGTAAGTCAAGAGATGAGTGTTGAATCAACTTACTATAATTCTCCGCCCGTCCAACCTATTTATAGTGGAAGAAATAGGGTTGGGGCACCTCCACATAAATGTAGGAGAACATGGGGCATCCCATGTTTGTGGGTAACCGCTAGGGCTTAGTGACCCACGTTCCCTAACTTGTCGGGGAAGTCAGGAAAGAGAGGGAGATCGTGGGTTTGACCAAGTCAAGACACATCTCGAGAGGGGGCTCCGAATAGTGACGGAGGCCTTGACAGAGGGGGCTCCGTACAGTGACGGAGGCCTTGATAGAGGGGGCTCCGAACCGTGATGGAGGCCTTGATGGAGGCCAGGCTCTGAACCTCGACAGAGGTTAGACACTATGAGTGCTTTGGGTGCAAGTCGAAGGCATAGGCTTCTTCCTTTAGGAGGGTACATCATACCCTCTGTAAAAATGGTAAGCTAAGTACCAGAGTGACTGTAACGCTCGTTAGCAGAGTGGAGGGTACGTCATCATCACCCAAATAGCCTACCGTTGTGTGTCTATCGATTAGTCACCTCGACTTCTCGACCCCCATGTGAAACCCTTTTGTTGCACTCACCTTTAGTACAAGATACCCCTAGATACACCCATCTGAGCCATTCCTTTCATTTTGTTAACCCAATATATTGTTTCGATACACCTATACACCTTAGCCTACCCTGTAGGTTTTATTTGTGATTGGGAAGTCATCATTTGCCTAAGTTCAAGGTTCAAGTGGAAATTTTCGAGAATCACGCTTTCGTCGACAACATATTTTTAAAGATCATTTAATACCCCCCGAATTCCCGTTGTTCATCTCAAGTGGGGGGATGTTATGTTTAGTTGTTATATTTATGTTGATTCAAAAAAAAAAAAAAAAAAAAAAAAAAAAAAAAAAAAAAGTGATTTGAAAAAAATATAGTTATGTTATTTAGTTTATTGTAAAGTGCGATGTTATAATCACTATGTTATGAGCTTTATATATATTTATTATCGAGGAGGCCACATCGGTCACATGAGAAGATTAGAGTTGGTAATTGCGCCAACAGTTGAAGAAAAGGTAGTGTGCCCATCACGATGTCCTCTAACGACACATCTACCTTGTATTTCATGATTCGGTTTCTTAACTTCAAAGCTTGAACTTTGGGCGGACGGTAAGTGGTGATGACTTGGTTATAGATTTAGACTATCTGCTTGATTTTTATTTTACACCATTTATTTATCCCATGTCTTATCCTACCGATGATGTACCCTCCGAGTAGCTCTAAGGACACCTCCGAGACGTGTCAAGCCCTTCCCTACGAAGGCCCAAGTTAGATTCCAAAATATCCAGAGCGCCAAACCATTCGCTGGCACGAAGGTTACCTAAGGGAATTCGCCATTCGAAGCCCTAAGCCCTTGGGTATGGCTAACGAAGGAACAATGGATAAGGAACCTCCTGACTTGGTCAAACCCACGATCTCCTCTCTCTCTCTTGGCTTCCCCGTCAAGTACGAGGACGTGGGTCACTAAGCCCTAGCGGTACCCACAATCATGGGACGCCCCCATGATCTCCGACATTCATGCAAGAGTGCCTCCAACCGTATTTCTTCCACTATAAGTAGGTTGGACGGGCAAAGGTTTATGGTATGCTCATTCTACACTCATCTTTTTACTTACACACACTCATACAACCATAACTCATACTTACTCTCACGCCGGAGGTGGTTCGCAGGGTCCTACCCTGCGTAATCACTTAACGTAGTGTCTTAGTATTTCTTATTCTCGTGTTACAAAGTAGTCTTGGTGAAACATACACCCCTCATTACTTTGATCCTCATCAAGCTTTGGTAGTGCAATCTTTGTACAATCGGTGGCGCCATCCGTGGGACCACAACTATTAGTCCCGTAATCACCTAGTCCTAATACCCTAACCAACTACACTACTTTTCCCAAGATGGAACCAGAAGAGAAGATTCACCTCCACCTGTGTTTCTACTCCGTCCCACTTACCACAACTAACACCGACAATCTCGCCCCATAACTTGACCTCCACATTTACCACACGATCTCGTTTGAAACTACTCCCTGCATCACGCCTCAACATCCGCTAACCCTATT